>CM029387.1:20319866-20417366 GCA_017165825.1 Hepsetus odoe
TATTTCCCAACATTATAGAAGAACAAGGGCCAAAAACATGAGCTTCCATTTCACATTTGAAGTGAGACAGAAGATCAGCACAGATCAAGCATCAAAAAAGTGCAGACATCATGCTGGTTTTGCGAAATTCAGCAACAAAGATGAGCTGAATGATGAGTTCTTTCCTACCTCCCCACTATCACACACATACACTCTCTTTCTCTCTCTCTCTCTCTCTCTCTCTCTCACACACACACACACGGAAATCCTCTTCCAGTAGCGCACTCATCCATGAAGCAGTGTGGCCGGCGCTGGACAAGCCCCTCAGATCAATATTACACTCCTCTTCTCTAAAAAGGGCTGTTTGTCTCCTCAGCTCATGCCACCAAGCCGCCGGTCTGTCATCACAATCCATGTTGGGCAGAAAGCATGACAGACAGGTGGGAGGTGTTACAGAGTAGGGCTGAATTAAAAAAAATTTTGTATTTCTAATTTGGTGGAGGAGGGAACCGAATGTCTCAACACTCCAGTGAACTTACACATGTCTTCTGAGTATTTATACGGATGTGGATGATGGTACAACAGTGAATCTTGAGGGGTTTTTCGTCTCACCACCCTCTGTGTTGACTGAGTTGAGAGAAACAGGCCCTCTGCAAAAGTAGTTAGCCACCCATTATTTCTTTATATTTGCTTTGGATCCAAAAATAGTCATTTCTGCCCCTCAAACTATCTTTGGCATATTGATATTAAATGAAATGGGAGCAAATCTTTTAGTGCTCCAGGCTGCAAAGTGCCTACAAACTTCTAGATAAAGGGGTTCCAGCCACTCAGTGTTCAGCATCAGCAGTAAATAATTCACCTGATCATCTGCACCTGGTTCTTCACTGCTTCATGTCATAAGTTAGACGCTTTGTTCTGCTTGAAGGTTCAGACGTAGATCACTGTGTGGATTAACCAACACAGAACTATCAAACTGCTCAGGTACAGAGACTGGACTGAACATGAGAGACAACAACACTGTCCTTCAGGAAGATCTGGAGAACTGCTCAGGTACAGAGACTGGACTGAAAATGAGAGACAACAACACTGTCCTTCAGGAAGATCTGGAGAACTGTCCCTCAACAACACATTAAAATACAAGAAAGTCTGGATCTTTGGAAGCAAAATATGAGGAAATGAGGCTCAAGACGTTTGCAGGGTGCTGTATTTGGGAGTTCAAACAGAGAGACAGCAAGACAATAGCTAGAAACATTTACAGCACAGTTCATGGAAAAGTGATATATAATGAAAGGTTATCGCTTCCCTTTGGTACAAACTGTTTTTGCAATGTCAGATGGTGATCTCTTACATCGCTTGAGATGGCTGCAAAACCGCCTTCCTCTCTTCATCTGCAACCAGGCATGACATCTAAGAACCTGTTCCTTTTTTTAATGGCAACCAGGTCAAGAGGTTTAAGGTGTGGCAAAGCACAAACAGCATTAGAACGCACTGTTCCTCAGTGTGAGAGGGCATCAACAGCAGCCCTAGTCCAGCTCTTCCTGGGTCGGAACTGAACTTTAAAGCATGGCCTAAAACTAAATACATGTTGCGTTATGTGATCTTCTGTAGTGGAATTCCTTTCTTTTACCCAGCATGCTTTACACATATATATCTAATAATACACTACACGTCTATCCATCCATCTATCCATTTCCTGAACCACTTCTCCTTACTAGAGTTGGGGCCGATGCTAGAGTCTATCCCAACACTTAAAGAGCAGAAGGTTGAAAGGTCACAAGTCATGAACCCAAACCCACAAGTCTGCTCCATATTAATAAAGAGCTGGATGAACTCTTGAGAAGATTTAGGACTAAAAGATCTGGGTGACTGTTCACTCCTTGTGTTGGCAACGTTTGCCAGCTTGCACCAGGAGTCCAAATCGTACCCAAGCCTTACAGCGAAAGCACGTTTCTCCATTGTAAACAACAAACCACAGACAAGGTGTTTGCAGCACTGCAATCTGATTGGTCGAAATACAAAAACAGTGGCAAAGATGCTGTTTTTTTTTTGTTTGGGGTTTTGGATGTTCTGTGTGGTTCCTGGAGCCGGTGGAAATGACACACAAACATGGTAACAACATAATGTCTCCAAAACAACAACTGCAACCCCCATGATGCAGTTCTGAGTTTACATCACCATTGTACTGCAACTAGAGTTACACCAAAGATCTAATGCCTGACAGATTTGTGAAGCTGTAAATGAGCTACAACATGAACACATGAAAGCAAAAGTTCCAAAACCCAAATACAGAAGTCCCGGTTGAAGCTACAGGTGAGGCAATGATACACTCGGGCTCCTCTTCATGCACGTTTGAGGCAGACTTATTTGGCAGCATTTACATTTGAAAATCTTAAATTTAATTCCTTTTCCTTTACAAACTCAGCTGCAGCTTCAGAAGGTTTTCCTGAAGGATTGTGACTGTTTGAAGGCCTGGAAGAATACTCCAGAGTCCCTTCTGTTCTCAGAAATGAAGAGTTCATTTCATGGCATCATTCGAAGGATCCTCTGAATTGGGATGGGCTCCAGCAAGCTCGACTGTGGCCTTGGTTTGAGTTCCATGAAAACCCTCCTTAATCAGTTTGGATGTTCCTACAGGGAGCCAAAAACACAAGATGGGTGAAGTGCTGTAAGCATCTCTTTAGCAGCAAAAAGGGGGTTAAATAATCAAGCAGAACTGAACTCTGAAAGGACGGGACAATCTGAGATCGTTTTATAGCTAAATTAGCTCCGGTTTCCTCCCACCATCCAAAGATATCCAGGTCACCTGGACTGGAGATGCTAAATTGTCCCTTAGGTGTGTGTGTGTATGTGTGTGAGTGTTTGTGTGTCTGGCCTTCAATGGGCTGGCGACCTGTCTAGGGTGTGTCCCTGCTTTATGCCCTGTGAGAGCTGGGATAGACTCCAGCACTTCCCGCGACCCTAATTGGGACAAGCGGCTCAGAAAATGAGTAAGTGAAAACTTTTTTGGGACAGGTAACCTTTATGGGTTGCCTTGACTCTTGACTTATTTTTTCAGTTCAACCACTGCCAGCCCTACAGACAAAGATTAAAACCCCACTTAAGAAGGCGATTTGTCCAGCAGCAGGCCCCGGCAGAGCCTTCTCCGAAACCTTCCCGTGCTTCTCCTCCTTTTCCTCCACTTTACTCATCTCTCTTATTGATTTTTTTTCTCTTCGCTTTTCTTTTTTCCCCTCCTCCTGCTCTCTGGAGGGGATGAAACGTCTCAATTCTTTCTGGTCAAGGTCCAAAGAACGGGAGGGGGAAAAAAGCAGGCGGCTTGGGGGGAAGAAGAGGAGGCGGTGAGAAAGTCATGATTAGTGAGGGCTCTGGTTCCTGCTCACCCCTGACCTTGACCTTGACCCCTGGGGTGGCCCTGAGGGTCAGAGGCTGTGTGAAAATGTCAGAGGGTCAGTTGGCTGCGGCTGGGCGAGGAGTTTCCTGCGCATGGCCCGAGTGAAGGAATCAGATCCGTCCCGTCAGGCCGTGGGCTGAACTTTATCTGGGATTATATTCCCGTAACGTGCCACCGGCCCCCGGCTATTTTACAAGACACAGCAGTTTGGCTTTGTTTTCAAAATCGCCTTGGGTTAAAGTCATATTACAAGCTTCGAAAGGTCAAAAATCAGTTATGCCAGCCACTCTCTACACACAACATCACACAATGGCAAAGGCATTACCTCTTAAACCTTCATACTAACACTTTATTGATAATTTCATTATGAATAATGATAAGAAGAAGACCAATATTAACCATTTATGATCAATCAAAATGAGAAACCCTTTAAAGCCTAAATTTATTTCTGTTTTTATTGTTATCAAGATCTGATTTCTGAAAGTATAACGTTGTAATGAATATTATTTTCCTCAGTTTTTTTGTGAAACAGTTCATCTGAAAATCAGCATTTATTATGTGATATGTGATTCCATATCTAAATGATTCTTCTTCTTATTATTATTATTATTATTATTATTATGCTATTATAAATAGGAGTATGTTATAATAATTATATTTTCCACACTTCTGCTCCATTACGTTCATGTCTGATCACCGTGTCTAAATATGAACTGACATCTCAGCTGAAGTTTATTCTGATCACGGGATCAGTGTTCTCTGCCCATTTAGATCGGCCTGCTCGTCCCGACGATGAGCGCGTTCTGGTGTTTCTGACTCCAGTCGTAGCGTCTACACAGACCTTCTTTGTTACACCTCATCTGGAGTGTGTGAAGTCCAGTGAGTGTGTATGTTCAGAGTGGTGGGGTCTGAATTCTGGAGGAAGATCAAAGACCACAGATTTTTGGCAGGGTGGGGGTGCTGAGGGCCCGACTAACTAGGAAACAAGATGGCCAGTTCGTCACGGACAGCCTGAAGTAAATGTCAACAACCCGATCAGACTACATAGATCTGCTTCTTTCATTCCTCCGTCGACGTTCTCGCAGGTCCAACTTTCATTCCCCGCCGTCCCCCTGTCCTCTCACACTCATTTGGAGTGGGTTTGTTGTTATGAATGTTTGTTCTTGGTTTTGGGATGGGTTGTATGACTTAATACAAACGTCACAGGACACCTGAGGACACTAGATCGGACTCATATTATTTTTTAAATCATTGCAGCGTTAACAGAGTTCCTGAACCCTAAATCATGTCTGACACCAATATTTTATTCTCTTACGATGATCCCAAGGGGAGGCTTACACAATCTCACTACCAGAAACCAGACTGGATATTCTAGTATAGAAATAATACTTATTATCTGTTCTGTGCTTTTACACTGAAAATCAGAGTCATAATGTGTGCACATCAGTGTTTACTAGAATTGGTAGGGTGAGCAGATGTCCCTGTTTCCTGGGGACAGCTCCAGGCAGGGACAGGTCATGGAAAATAGGGACTGTCCCCAGAAAACAGTCACCCTGTGGTTACTATACCATGATAACATGTTAGATGATAGATAATATGCATTATTTCCATAGTAATATATCCAGTCTAGGTCTTATAATAATGCTGTCTCTGTTGAAACTGGGAACCTAAACTACCGTACAGTTTTTCTGCTGGTGTTGCTTCTTCTCTGCATGTATGGAGAGTCACATAAAGATTGTTGAACCTTTTCTCAACATTTCACCACCACCTGACTCACCATGTTGGTTACTGTACAATAGCTCCAAGCCTTGTCTCCCTTTATTTTTATTACAAAAAATCACATTTCCCTGCTTTTCATTTCGGAAATGTAGTCGCCTCAAGTAAAAAAAGCTGGTATTGTCTTGCACAATGTGTAAATCTGCTCATCTGGGCAATGAAAAAATAACAGGACATCACACACACGCGCGCGCACACGCACGCACACACAATCACATCTAGGGAGCATCATGGGATCTCCAATGCCGCCGATGGGTCTTTGGACTGTGGTGAGACACTGGATCTCCTGGAGGAAACCCACACAGACACATGGTGAAGATGTACACACTCAGCAGATCCATTGAATGGCTGGAGAGCACTGAGAAGATCAGGAACCAAACCAGGGTTCTCCTTCTCACTGTGTACTTTAGTCCGGTCCGTAACCTGTACAAATGCGTTCTTGTTCAATTGACTGCATTTATGTTTATCTGTATTTATTCAAACCTTGCATGGTGTTTTACACAGATAACAGTTTTCAACAGTGTTCCTTTATGCAGGACTGTTTGTATATGTGTGTGTGTGTGTGTGTGTGTGTGTGTGTGTGTGTGTGTGTGTGTGTGTGTGTGTGTATCTAAGGCATCAGTAGCAGGGCCACCCACTAGCTCTGCATGTCCAGACCGTGACCTGCTTGATGCCGCTGTCACTGAAGATCAAGCTGAGACACACACAGCTCAGTGTTAACATCAGGATGTCATGCAAATGGGAGAGTGTGTGTGGACATAAAGTCTGGCTCATACTTGTTTTTCAGGTCCGGCTTAAAGCCCCTCCCTTCTACTGAATCACATGTGAAAAGAGACAAAAGCACGCAATCGGTGTTAATAACAGTTATTACATCAGTAATTACCTCATTTACTCTTAAGACACTTTCATTCTGTCCTATTCAGGTGTCCTACAGTCACAGTAAATAAAGATATATGTCATAAAAGGATTTTCACTTTGTCTTTAAATGCAATTCCACATTTTTAAAAAGTTTATATAATTCAGTGTTTTAGGTGTGAAATGGTTTGAATGTCTTTACAATGGTGGTGAATGGAACCAGACGTCACAAATCTGTGCATCTTCATCTTTCGGCTGCTCCCGTTAGGTGTTGCCAAAGTGTATGTCTCCATGTCTTCCTGTCCTCTGCATCTTCCTCTTTCACTCCGACCGCCTGCGTGTCCTCTCTCACCACGTCCATAAACCTCCTCTTTGTCTTTCCTCTTTTCCTCTTTCCTGGCAGCTCAACATCCTTCTCCTGATATACTCCTCGTCTCTCCTCTGGACATGTCCAAACCAACACAGTCTCCCTTCTCTGACGTTGTCTACAGATCATCCAACCTGAGCTGTCCTTCTAGTTAATTCGTTCCAGATGCTGTCCGTCCTCCTCACTACCGTCTCAGCACCTCTAACTCTGACACATCCAGCTACACCGCCTGTCTTTTCATAATCGTCTTCTCCAACCAATATAGTAAGGCTGGTCTCACTACCGTCCTGTAAACCTTCCCTTTCACTCTTGCTGGGCTGTCACAGATCACGCCTGTCACTCTTCTCTACCAATTCCAACCTGCCTGCGCTCTCTTCTCCTCTCTTCCACACTCACCGTTACTCTGAACTATTCACCCTGAGTATTTCAGCTCCTTCACCTCCTCTACTCCCTCCATCCTAACCACTCCACTGTCCTCACTGTCATTCACACTCCTTCATAACCATACATCTCACTCCTCCTAGAACCAATTTTTTGTACAGATATACATTCCAGTCCCATTTTGACTGGTTAGCTCTTTTTCTCTTGATCTTTGGAGGCACATGGCCTTCACCGTACCCTCTCCTCTTCCTGCATTGGACTTCAAAAGCAGGCGCACTTTCACAAATGGAAATCTTATGAGATAAGCGTGCTCTTGAAGTAATGAATGTGCTGTGCTGGCTTTCAGATCTCACAAGGACTGATCCTGCTTCATGAAGACAAATGCTTTCTCCCCAGAGCTTCGGACAAGTTGGTTTGATGCATCTGTGAGCTACGGATGCCTGCAGTGTATTTGGCTCATTAACTAACAATGGAAGGACGGACAGAAATAGGATGGGAAATTTAAAAAAAAGGCAGTCAAGAACACACCAGTTGTGTCTGGGGTTTATTTTTACATCACAGTTCACCGCTGACGCCATAAAGGATAAATATTCAACATCAGAACGTAAAAAAAAAGCTCCAAAAATCTAATTTTGCATCGTAAAAGCTTGGCACTGAAATCCCTCGCATTCATTAGTCAGGATTAAACAGGGCCAGACGGTTTCCACTGAATCAACTGGAAAATGTAATAAGCACCAGTTGACAGTGGGCCTAAAAATACGAACAGGGCTCCATTAGTAGTTATATGGTGAGTATTAAAGCAAATCTGTAAAAGCATTACCGGGAACCCTGTGTCACGGCTCTGTTTTTTCACTCCGAGGGCCAAAAACATTTGTTGTCAAAACTACGAGTAAAAGCTGAACCGTCTGCATTTCCAGTGGAGTCTTATTAACCACAAGAGCTCAGACACTTTATTAGAAACCCTATAGCTACTGACTTTGACTTCTAGGAACAAGAATATGTGAAAAGGTCAAATGAAATGATTAGAGGAGAAAACCACCCACCCTGCCGTCTCTCCGATCTGGCAATGAAACATCTGAGCATCTCAGCCTGAGCGGCTCTTCATTCAGATTCAATATTTATTGTCATGTGTACAATATAGAGGGACATGTAGGATGAACTTCTCACTGCACACAGACTGAAAGATTCAGCAGACACTCAATATAAAGTGCAACAGTGCAAGAAAAATCAGCTCATAGTGCAACATACAAACTATGATAAATACAATCATTTCAATAAATACAAACTACAAAACAATCAGAATATCCGAGCGATTGGTGTTTAAAAAAGTGTTGACAGTACAGTGTCACAGTGCCATAAGGCATTAAAAAGGTGTGTAAAGTGACAGTTTATATCAGTTACAGAAGCAGTAACACACACACACACACGTTACAGACTCTGTAATACTGATACAACTGCTATTCTGCACCGGGATTTGCTATATATAACATATTTCATTATATTTATTTTGCATTAGCCAATAAAGCAGCTTATTTAAATGTTATTAACATTAATATATGTAGTTTTTATTTTTTTCCTTTCTTTTTTGTAGAATTTCCCTCATTTTGTAAGCAAAGCTTACAACTTAAATGCTGTTAAACAGACAAGTTCAATACATGGATGATTCCATTTAACCAAATGGGTCGTGATGTCATTGCTGAAGAATATAATCGGGTTATGATTTTGCCCTGATGGAGCAGCCCTACTACCCTGTAGGTCAGGCACTTTAATCAGCACATGGTCCACCATATATCTGCTCCACGGTGGTCCTGCAGGGTGCACTGGCTCTGCAATTGTTCCCCAATATAATGGGCCTATAAAGTAGGTGTAGATCATAAAATGGCCTGTGAGATCACTCTAGGGTTTATAAACTCGCACTCGTATCCCAAGTGGATTCGAAGTAATATATAAAGTATAATTCTTTAGTTTTGCCAGTAATCAGGGTTTTTTTCAGGATTCCTTTTTTTAAGGATGAATGGATTCATTTCTTTTCTTCACAATAGAAGCTCTATGTGTGAACTGTAATTCCCTTTTCCGCCTGCGGGGGCGCCATCAGCTCGCTTTAAGGGCCAACATTGAGATCAAACCGTCTGATCAAAACCTAGTTTATAGCGCACAAAAAAATCAATAACGCATGAAAAGGGTCCCAGAAGCTGCTATATTTTACACAACATGTCGAATAAATAAGGATACATGAAGTTAATGCAAAAGAACGTTTAAAAATCAACAGCATAGTAACTGATACTGTCAGTGAAATTGGAGTCTTAAACAATTAGTGCAAAAAAGAACAGAATTATTATTGTTGTTGTTGTTGTTATTGTTATTATTATTAATAATAAGAAGAATAAGAAGAAAAAGAAGAAGAGGAAAATGTCTGAGCACAACAATTAGTGCACAAAAAGCAATAAAAAACGCAATAGTAATAATAATAATTGATCAGAGTAAAATAATGAACACAGAAATAGGTCATAAAAACTAAAAACGACTCCAATAATAATAATAATCAAAAAAATAATGATAATTTACCTGAATCATAAACAATTTGCACAAAAAGGAGCAATAACAACATCACCACCACCAGCAATGATGATGAGGATGACAATAATGATAATAATAATGATAATAAGAAGAAGAAGAAGAAGAAGAAGAAGAAGAAGAAGAAGATGAAGAAGAAGAAGAATGATCTATTTATAATTTATTAAATCAATCTTTAATCTCTTAAACTAATTCTGAAGGCGAAGATACAGAATAAAGGCACGAAACCGAAAAACCAAAATCGATTGGATCGATATCTCATCAAAACCGTTCTGGTCTTTCTCCCTAAAACTGGATTTAGCGGCGTCCGGATCCACCGCAACCTAAGAATCCAGTCCGCGTTTTACCCGTTAAACTGATCGCCGAGCGCCGTTCAATAAACTCCGCTTCGATCCAGCACAGGCGATAACTCCGATCCGCGTCGCTGTTCAATAAGCGAAGGCGGGGGTCAATAACTCCGCTCCGTGTTTTCGCCGCTTCCCTCGCCAAACTCCAGCCCCTCGCTCTCTCTCTCGCTCTCTCAGTGTCAGTGTCTCTCTCTCTCTCTCCCTCTCTCTCTCTCTGCCTCTCACTCCGTCTCAATATGTCTCAAGATGGCGGCCAATGCGGGATCGATGTTTCAATATTGGAAGCGCTTTGATTTGCAGCAGCTGCAGGTTAGCCTCTTTCTCCTCTCGCCTTCTCTCCGCGGCCCGCTCCGCGCTGCCGTGCCCGGCTTCGGGGCTCCTTGTCGGTGGAGGGATCCCCGGCTTTCCGCGACCTCTCTCCGCATCGATTAAAGCCGCTCTCTCTCTCCCTGTCTGTGTCCGTGTCTCTCTCCCTCCCTCCCTCTCTCTCTGTGCTGATCGGAAATTGATCCTCTTTGTTCAATCCCCATCGATCAGCCTCGGCGGGGAGAAAGCGGGCGCTTCTGGCCCGGTTGGTGCTCCCCAGTGCCGGCGAGCGGCCGGAGACGCTTGGCCGGTCGGGAAGCGAACTTTGTCGGCCGTTATGGATGTTTATGATCGCGGTGAATTATTTTTTCCTCCTGAGGAGAAGGAGGAGGAGGGGGGCGATGAAGTGCATTTGTTTCTACGATGGTGGCGCTGTGGCGACGGTTATTAGCCCCCATGAGAGACAGTTTATTAGCCAGTTATCTGTATGCGCGAGTTATTTATCCTGTTTTTCTGGCTGAAAAGTTTGTTTTTATTGAAGAAAAGCCGACGGTTTGTCCTCTCGGTTTCGCCTCAGCGCCGCGCTCCCGCTAGCTGCTTAGCAAGCTAACAGGCTAACGTTGTATTATTATTTTGTTGGCTGTTTTGAGCACAAAAACACAAGGTTTTCCTCAGGAAAAACCCCAGACATAACATTTGTCACATTTTAGCCGTCAGCGAGTAAACAAAAGGGGGTCTTTCCAAAACTAAAAGTTAGCCTTGCTAACGGTGGCTAACTCGGGGCAGTTTGTTTTAACGGTCATTTTGAGGCGCTGAGGTAAAATTTATTTCAAGCGCTTCAGTCACTTACTGCCGTTTTTTGAACAAAAACTAGTTCTTTTGGGGATGTGAATTAGCCAGTTGACTCTAAAGCGAGCATGAAAGTCTCCTTTGTGAAAAGTGTAGGTTGGAGTGGACCTATTTAGATAAAAATCGGTTATTAAGCAGCTATTTGCTCTTAAAGATGTAGTAAAAGGCGGCGAGCTGTATTTAGGGACCATTAAAATGCTTTAGGTTTCGGTAAGCGTGTGAAAATCTTATTGGAGGGTACTTCAAGTGTTGTTTCAAGGAGTTCATCTATGTGGTGGAACATAAAGGGGTCATTTTAGTTCGATCCCAGGGCTGGACGATATGGCAGGAATATATCTCGATAAAAAGACAGGAAATGTTTGGATAGTTTCTGACTTGAGTTTGAGTGGAGAAGAAACAGCCGCAGTACAACAAATTCAGCGCGTGTCATTGACGGGCTACACACTGTACTGCCCTCAATCTGGTTCAACCAGTAGAATTCTGCTGTTTTTGCAATAAAACATGAAGCTAGTAAGTACTCTTGATAACTGATAATGTTATGATGCGCTCAGCAAAGAATGTTATGATTAAAATATTATGATAATCACAAATGTTGTCATATCGCCCAGCCTTATTTATTTTTCGCTACTAAACCACCAAATGTTGTCATCTCTTCTATGGCTTTGTTCCTGGTTATATTTCTATGCAATAAAAGTCCTGATGCTTTGAAGACAACTTTTCTGCAATGCACGTGATTCAGTTTATTTAGAGGACATTTGCTTGAATATACATCATAGACTTATACATTTTTGTTGTTCTTTCAACCGCTCCAATTAGGGGTCACCACAGTGGCTTGTCAGTTTCCACTTCTTCAGCGCCTCTTCACCATCTTCCTTTAATAGAGATGTATATATTATTTAGTTCTATTTAAAGTTCAGAGAAAAGGCCTTAAATGCTGATAGACAACTTCAGTAGATGCAGATGCTTTCCAGAAGTCAGTGAGTTATTGTTTCAAGTAATCATGACCAAATGTAATCAGGATTAGGGTTTTTGCCAAGGTTGAGCATCCCTAAACTTGACTTTTAAGAAGATTTGCTGCGGTAACAGCTCTTCTGCCTTAGCTGTGAGGATTTGATTGCATCCAGAAGCGAGGTTTACTGGTGATGTTGCGTTAGTTCTGGATCACCAATCTGCTCCGACTCATCCCATAGGCACTGGATGGATCTGCTCCACGGCTTTAAAAGCTTCTAGGTATCGCTCGCCATAGAGCTTATGTGGCCATTTTGACCTTGTTTAGCATTTGGCACTTGGTGGATGACGATTAGGGCCGTATGGATACTTTTGGACACAAAGACGCCCGTTCCCAGTGCCTGTAAAGCATTTATATTCATTTTATTCAGGTTGCCTAATCCATGACACCTATATCCTGCACTTATAGGCTGTGATCGGATGTGAAGGCGAGACCTAAGCTTTAAATGAAACTACATGACATTTCAGGGAGGCGCTTTTTCTTTAGCTGTCTAACGTAATGCCGTTTTAGCGCAATCACTTAAGGGGAAACAGCACATAGATGCGGAGCAGTCGGAAAGCTATGGGCTGTTGAATTTGGCAGATCTTTCTGTGCTGTCCGCTTTAATTCAGAGTATTTTTAAGGAATCCGGTGGCACGGTTGTGTTTTATGCACCTCCTTTTTTTGTAACTGGGGCAAATTTGTTTCCAATCATGCTTTCAGAGATTGGCTGCCAGCGTGCAACCATGACATGAAATATGCAACGCATAAGTTTGCGATAAGGGCCCCTCGGTAATTATTGCAAAGGCCTATCAAAAGCTATTAGTCAAGACAGTGAATCTGAGCCCGCGGAGGCCGCCGAGTATGTCTGGAGGATAGGAACCAGCCGGAGCTGAGCACTCGCTGTCTATTATTGATGACAACTTATTTACTTTGCCTCCCACAGAATGGCTCTTGGAGAATTGCCATTTGAACAGAATCTCAAGCCACAATCTCGAGTGCTCGGTCTTGTCAAGCCGCTTCACAATCTTGTTACCTCTCATATCAAAAGGCAGGCTGCTTCACTATTGATCTTTAAGACCGATGGCTTTGCGTGCTGTCAGATTCTCGTCAAGGAGCCCCCAGCACTTAATTTATAGCATTTCCCGACTGTTTGAAAACGGAGTGGAAAGGAATTAACGCACATTATTTCTTTATTCGCTTTAGAGTAAAGAGTAAAGCTACCTCGCAGATTTTGTAAAGCAGATTTTGCCGGTAATCTCTGAGCCATTTAATCAAGTGCTTTTAAAGCACTGGGCTTTTTTTTTTTTTGGACTATTTTACATTTACAGATATTTACAGAATATTGGTTGATCTTGCTGTCAAAAAGGTGTTAAAATGTCTTTAAAAGGTGAAGGGCTGACTCTTGTGGTTTAGTTAAAGACTAACCATTATTTACCTGCTGTCATGACTCGTTCTTAAAGATATAGTTTGGCAAAAAAAAAAATCCACTGATCCCACATCAGTCAGGCCAAGAATGTTTCATAGTCTAAACTTTGCATCTTTATTTTAGAACAGGATCACACACATCCTAACACTGGAAGTCAATAGTCAAACCAATAATTTTTGTAAATAAATCCCCAAAAAAGCTCTTCATTAAGCTGAAGTGGATTTTTAGATATGGTTTAAGACACTGTATGACTTATTGTCAGTGATTAAAAATGAACAGTACTTCACTGTGTGGCCGAATGCTGCGGACAGCCTAGACGAGTCTTTTCACAAACCGCCTCAGGAGTAAGAGAACTGATGTCAAATTATTTATTGTAAAAAATAACTGTCGGATACATTTTTGTCTGAAACGGAATGACTTGGAAAGAATAAACAATGGAAAATATTGGCACTTCTATTCAGTCACAATTGGGCAGCGTTGCAATAATGATTAATAATGAGAAGGAATCGTTTTATTTTCTCAGGTTTTGGGTATTGTGTTTGTGTTTTAAGTTTCCATTCCACACTGATCCAAATCCATTAATGCGCATTTGTCTTTCTTTAGCCCATGTAGATCTGGAAGTAGTAATGGCATTCATGATACTCAGGGTTGGGAAATCATTTATAACCATAATTAAACAGCAAATGTTATCATTTATATTAAAGTCTTGCCATCATGATACCAGAAAGGTTTTCTGGTCACGTCTGCATGTGCTGTTGGTGTGACAACTGGGCTGCACTACGTCACCAGAGGTCGTCTGCCTCGCTTGTGAGGGCTCCTCTGTCGTGACCCCGGAGTCTCTCAGACGTGGCGACTTCATTTCTGCTCCCTTCTCTCCAGCCCAAGCTTAGTTCTGGCCCGGCCGAGCCCATGGGCTCTGGAGTCTTTGTGCTTCACCGCACTTTGATGGAGCTGCAAATGAAGTGCTGTTCTCAATGGTGTTTAGAAGTGAAGAGGTGTTAGTGTTGCTATGTTATTTAATGTAATTTTTGCAGTGACATTCACATTTCACTTGTGTTGTATTGTCAACTTCATCCACAAAACAAGAGCATAAGCCTGCTAAGTACTTTTTTTAAATCACATACCTGAGATGCCACCATTTGAGTCCAAAAAGTGCCAAATTCTTATCGTTTACAATGTGTACCTGCATCTGATGTTCCAGTGCTCTCCTCTCAAACATATTTAAGAAGTTATGTTGGTGGCAGTTGGGAGAATGTGTGCGCTGATGTTCTCACAGTGTTGGTGGTATCATGCAACCAGTGAGACTACTTGGTGTGCACAGTAAAATAATCAATATTTCCCAAAAAATAACAGAAGAGAAAAATAGATAACCCCTAACTAAAGTCATCACAGGTTTTTCCAGCAGCGAGATTCTAAAAGATTTAAGAGAGTTTGACAAGACAGAGCTCTGTCGGTAAAAACAATAATCTTACATTCCAAAATTAACCGGAAGGGAGTGCAGAAAGGAAAAGGTTGAGGTTTTGTGTTTTACTGGAGTTAGTTAGAAGCCTAGTTGCTGCACTTTTGGATAGTCTGAAATCTAGAGAGAGGATTTATTTTTAAATATGACTTTATTATGGATGGAAAAATTCCCATCCTAATCGATCTGTTTACAAGCACAAATATAACATTCTCAATTTCTGCAATTGCAATTTGTGTAAAATTACACATTTTTGTTGCTTGGCAGTAACAAACTTCTAAAGGTTAAAATGAATACTTTTGCCACATGGCAGTCAGACTGGCATAGCCAGTGGGATTCCTTAACCGTCAGTCATGGAGTTCTAAGCATGGCCTTTGTCAACATGGCCTTGTTGAAACAGTCGCTGCATTTGTTTTTTTTGTTTGTTTTTTTTTCCTCCGTAATAAGGTGGAGGCTGTGGTGGTAACTCTAAACAGCATTCCGTTGTAGGATTTAAAATGGGATTTGTACACTGAGACAAATACTCAGACACTTCCATCAGGGATGGCCTGTTCCAGCTTCCAAAAGGCCGAGGTTTATGAGCCATGCTTAAATGCTTTATAATCCTGCAAGCCATTGATTGTGCACAGATGGGCTTGATTTGCGGGATTTATGGGATATTTTCTTTCCCCGTTTAACGTTTTTGCAATAACTTCAGATGCTTGCGAAGAGCACAAAGTTTCCATGAGAAAATGTCACCCGATTTATCTGCTGTGGATCACTGCGAAAAGAGCATTTGGCAGCTGGCTCCATTTGAGCTAAGTCTCCATTGAAGTAATCCGCGACACCCGTTTACTCGCTCAGTTTAAGCAGCTGATACCAGACAGACGAAACTCTCTTGTAGCCTAAATATTGCAACAGGAAACTCAACTGAACAGTTAACACAGGACCAAAAATCATTTTTTTCCTCTCTCCATATATATATATGGCAGGTATTTACTGCCCCACACAGTTTCCTAATTAGTTCAAATAGGCTGCATGATAGTTATAGCTGGAACTGGCATTATATTCCCCTGGATTATGATCCAGGGGAATACAATTTTAAGTGTGTTAAGTTTGGGCATCTTCACCAACTTTTAGACAATGCAGGGAGTCACCCACACCTCTTTATCAGTGCTCACCAACCATGTTCCTGGAGAGGAATTGGATATAGTGTTTCAATGTAGGTTGTAAACAACCATCTGTTTTTAACGGTTCGTCAGAGTTCACACTTTTATGACGCCAACAATATGCAGAACTCTAAGGCTAAAAAAAACTCATTGTATGTAGTTAAACTAAGCAAAGTGTAGACGTTTCATGTCTTGCACACAGTGCATTTATTTTTAATGTTCTAATTTACTTATCTATTGTGGCTCAATTCAGAATGCAAGTACAATGTAACTCGTTAACAAGCAAATGTGTTGTTGCTCACTCGTTCACCGTGTGACCATCTGAAGTCATTGCACTACACTCGTTCCATCCTGAGGAATTTGGGGTAAGAGGCTGCTGCAAATCTCCCCACAATGAGGATGTGTAGAGGTCACTTGTGAGCATCTTTTGAATGCCAAAAAGAGAAATGGCACATCCTGCTGTGTGCCTTTTGGGACTGGGTTTATATCTCTACCAAAATGAGTTGAATACTACTTTACATGGTACCTCATGCAGTGCCACCATATTGTCCCAGTAAATGGAACAGTTTGAAGACTGCTAAATTTGGTACTCCTTTTTTATGAAGCTCTCTAAGTGACTAATTTCCTGTTTGTGTTCCAATCTTAAGTAATGAAAATAGTTTAGCAGAAGTTAGCACCTCTCTTCATCCAACAGGGAACTGGTTTCTAATCCAGTCCCGTTCAGATTTCTTTGAGCGTTGGTACTGTCTTGCCTACCAGCCTGCAATTCCGCCAGATTAGAGGAACCACTGTAACCAAGCGTTCTTTCCACGTGTAGTTCAAGATCTGCTTCCCAAATCAGGATGGAACTGGTTCTCTATTGGTGAAAAAGGCCTTAGAGGGCACAGCCCCCTTTCTTCACACAACTATGGGTATCATTTTGATGTTCTCGGCCCATTTCATATCTTTATCTGTCACCAAACGGCCGTTCACTGCTTTAGACAGAAAAGGAAAACCTTAGCTTGGATTTTGCAGAGCAATCTGTTACCTTATAATAATGAGTTCAAAACCTAACATGAAATAAGGACTCCTACATCTGTCCCTTCAGGGGAGATACTGTATCTCAAGCATTCAAATTGCACCTTGGCTGTCCTGCCGTTGTCCACAGGAGTACTGGGGTTATATTTATGAGCTCAGGTTTTAGCAGTCTGCTGATATTTTTACCCCTCTGTTGCTACACAGTGTGTGGACTGATGGGGTTGCATCACGTGTCTCCAGTTTTTTTTTTTTCCAAAGTTGAAATTGCCCAGTATTCTGGTGATCTTTCTGCTCAAACACACCTGGTTTAACTCACCTGTATTGGACAGGGCTGGAGTTAGGGAACTCTGTTAAAGTACCATGGTTTTAATGGAGGTAGAGTATCGGCTTGGAGATAATGTGTTATGTTAGTCAGACATTAAAAGCACAGGTTTTGTTGCACATAGGCTGAATGCTGATAAACTTGCTTTATTTTTGCTTATCTTTGCCAAAATGATATCCCTCTATCATGTTATACTGAATAATTTTGGTAGCCCTAGTTAGTTTTTTTGTTTGTTTTTTTTTTTTGGCTCTGTTTAGATTGTAATCACACTTCATGTGCCCTTGCTCTGTATTGAGCCCTCAAAGTACTTCATGCCTCTTGAACCATCCCAAGATTTTCTTTGCTTTTTACATGAAAAAATAGATACTGAAAATGCTCAGCGTCCACTTTAGGTCTATTTATTGTTGGTTTTTATTTAGTATGATGCATCCCTCGAGCCTCCTCACAATGATGCATAGATATTCCATTGACTCATTGGATCCTCTAAGTGCATCTGTCCCTGCAGCGATGGCAGGCATTTGGAGTGTGTTGGGCATGTGCTCTCTCCCCTATGTGCTGTATTTTCTCCTCCTTCTGCCCCCCCCCCCCCCCCCCTTCCTTCCAGGTCTTACAGCGGCATCCAAGCACCTGAGGCTGAGTCATCTGGCTCTGAACGGGTAAAGAGGGGGGTTTGATTGGACTCTGCGGCTTGATGAATAAACCGACTGCCTTGTCCCCGCCCCCCACCGCTCGCTTCGTCTAAATATAGAAAAGTCTTTGGTGCAGAAACTCAAGTTGGTCCAAGAGTCCAGACAGCCATCTGACCCCCTCGGCCCCCTCCGTTCCTTCTGCTGACTCACAGCTTTAAAGCCATGAAGGCTTTTAGCCTCATCCAAGTCGTCGGCCATGTCTCAGCTCACAGTTTGCCACTCAATTCCCTCTCAGGCCGAGCTGAGCTTTTACGGAATGTAACCTGGGCGCTTAGGGTGTTTGTTTGATGTTCGAGTGACAATTGTGCCTGTATCCCCAAACCCCTTGCAAGGAAAGTCAGTTGTGACAGTTTCTTCAAGGAGTTTGATTAACCGACATGTTTGGACACCCCCACCTGCTACCTTTTTTTTTTTTTTTAAATGTATCCCATATGTAAGCTGCAAACTGACCAATGCTGTAGACGGTGCTTTTGTGAATTGAGGCTTGACCAAGTTGTTTTTTTACAGTTAATGAAAGACCAGCAGTTTGAAGTCTCTCAGATATGCATAGTTTAAATTGGTGGTCCCCAACCTTTTTTGCGGCACAGACCAGTTTCATGCGAAACGATATTTTCACAAACCAGCATAGAAACAGCCAAAAACAAAGTGCATAAAATTTTTTTTACTAATTTTTGCTAGCTTGTGAGCTTAATTTTGTATTTATCACATCTGTGACCGAGATGAGCGTGTTTCCTAAAAAAAAAAAAAGTCTTTTAGAGTCTGATAATCAATAAAAAATATTGTATCATTATTTCTGTGTGGCCCGGCACCAAATGGACCATTATTGGTCCGTGGATCGGTGTTGGGGGACCACTGGTTTAAATAAACTTAGATTATCACTTCTTTGTTCCAGAAGAACCAGTTAAGCAGCTCTTACTCCTCTAATGTCCACATGTTTAGATAACAGTAGATCTCATTTCCAGACGCTTGATTTGAGCAGCGTGTATTGTAACTAACAAATATTTTAAAATTTGCGATTACAAATATGTTGCCCAGTTATTGTTGTTGACCTGCCTGCTTTAGATGTTTCTGGGTTTAAGCTTTTAGCTGAAAGAAGGGTAATAAGTATTAAACTAAATGAAGAAAAAGTAAGTTTTAATTCTCATTCAATTCTCCTTGTCATGTGCCATGTTAGTATTTAAAAACAATCTTCACAATTTCTCTGAAAAGCTAAATTTGTGTTGCAGTTTGATGGCATACATGTGAATTACTCCCAAGTCTAAAATCACGCTTTAGTCTCGTTAAACTAAAATAAACGCATTGCTGGTCTGTTTCTTTCTATCTTCCTGAAGTGTAGTGAACACCCAAAAAGTGACTTCAGACTTTTAATCTTGTTTAACAGTGCTTGAGCAGCCACACACATCCCTCTTTATAATCCTGAAACAATGACCAGGCTGAGAACGAAACACGCATTCAAATTTCATTGATGGAGATGAATCAGATTTTACTCGAGCTTGCTCGAATTTTGACTGAACGCTCCACATCTTTCTTCCTTTCCTTTCTTTGGCTTTTATTGAGACCACCCCACACGGGCCACACTCCGTTGAACAATGTCGGCCCAATTACCAGGCTTCGATCCACAGCTAGACATGTGCAGCGACTCCGCGAAAACACTTACTCAAGCACTTGGGAGCTGTGGAGGTCAATGTTCCTAAGCTTTTTTTCTTTTTTTTAGCCCAGTACATTTCCTCCTCTAATAGGTGTGTAAGTTGAGTCAGCTGTTACAGGTGAAAGGGTCGCGCTGAGCGTTACTGTACTTCTCTCCCCTTTAAAATGAAATTTTTTTCCCCCCATGGCTGAAACAACACTATTTGTTGTCACTAGTGGTTTTGTTATGACGGAGTCTCTCGCTTGGTAAAGTTTTCATAGGCATTGATTTGGAGTTGGCCGACTTGCAAAGGACTCTGGTTGTCATTGGCAGACGTCTTTGTGGGGTTGTTTTGTTGAAGAGAATTGCAAATGACATGGAGCAGCTACATACTCTGTTCCTGCTTCTGTGCAGCTGCTGCCACATCTGGAAGTGGTTTAGGAGTGGGGAAGAAAAAAACGAAGTAATCTAAAATGCCTGGGAATCATGAGCTATGGGGCGAAGAGCACTCAACTTGTGCTTAACAAGCCGGCCCCCCTCTTTTCTCATTCCATTTTAAAGCACACGGGGCTAAAATGAGCCAGGATCTCAATCTCGTTAAGCCTGCAGCCCTGCTACGTCACCACTCAGGTATTGAATTATGATCCTGATCTCTGCTAATAGTTCATGTCGTGAATTACAGCGCAGGTCTCGGAGCATCTCGCTCAGCCAGGCCTGAATGATAACCCGTGTGCTTTAAAGGCCACATTTTTCTCAATTTACTCTTGAAAAGCAGCGTTTGATGTTTTATTAGCATTTTCTTCTCTCTTCTTTTGGAGCTTTTTTCAAGCTAATTTTCTGGTTGTTTATTTTGTATATTAGTTTTGCCACCCATCTCAGTAGTGGGACGGGATGAGGGATGTGGTTTTGTTTGGTGCTATAGACTTTAACACGGATCAAGGCATAGAGAGACCCTGTACACTTGTTTATTAAAGCTTATCTAAACTAAAAGAGAAAACACTCACTAAGCATGCTTTATTTGATGCAGAAGTCCTTAGGCTTGTAGCTTTTATTACGTTTGCTCTTCTAACATAATGCTAATTTCTGTGGCTATAGAAACAAGGGTCTACCTTTCATCATTTATATAATGTTATATACAGTGGGATCATTTTCTAGGAGCTCTCTAAATTAAAAAGACAGTTGTGTGAATTTCAGCAACTTAGGTTTTCACATTTTCAAATGTTAATTGAATATGACCAACTTTAAATTGATTCCCTGTGCAGTTGATGTTTTGTAGTTTTAAAATTAGTTTTAATGTTCATTTAAAATGTTTTTTTTTTTTTATTGTAATATTTAAGCTTTGTAGTTATGTTCACTTGCAACTAGTGCTTCTAAGTAACTTTAAAAAGCAGTACCAAGAAAATGTAGAAAAACCACGTATTGTATCCTCCGTTTGAGAAGCAATGGGTGCGAGCTGGTGGACGTGAGATTTATGAGATGCTGGCCCCACTCTCGAAATCAGAAACCTCAGTTTTGCTCCTCTGACTGAAACAGTGAGCGTGTAGATGAGCAGATCTGCATCTGTTTCGATATTTCCTGTTAAATACTGTACCCACATCCGCCCCACCCCTGTGAGCCCCCCCTCCCGAAACCACTCAGTGGCCTTCAGCCATCAAGCTATTTCCGTCTCGCAGAGGACGATGGCTCTTGTTATCTCTGGGCCTCATTAATACCCCTAGTTTTAGCGTGTCCTCTCCTGATGCCCACTCTCTGTTCCAGACTTCCTGAGTGAACGAATGAGGCCAACACTGGTTTTCTGCCTTCTCCCCCTCCCCTCCGTCCTGGCTTCATTCCTAATTCAGCGCGGGGAATCAGAGTGCGCAGCTTTCTCTTATCGATTCGTGTTTTAAAGGAGAGCGTTCGGGGCAGCCTGTTCCATCTGTGGGGGCGTTAAATGTTTCAGGGGCTGGATGGCCTCTTTATTGGGTGGGTTTCGCTTGCGTGTCATGTTTAATTAGAACGTCCCGTTCGGGGTCTGTGTGAACATGGGCTGTCTGGAGGCAGCCTGCTAGTGCTGGAAGATGGCCCTGGGTGGAGAAACAGGCTTTATTTTTCCAGAAAAGCTGCTGAAGCATGAATTGAGCCAGAGATTGTGTGTAAATGGTTTTTTAATAAACAGTACAGTACTTTACCGTTTGACAATATAATTCAAACTTTGAATTATATTGTCAAAGAAAACTGTACCTGATTGATATTTTGTTTGCATTTGAAGAAGTTAAGCAAAAAATGTATATTTTGTTTACAAAAATAACATGGAAATCCATGTTCCTTCTAAATAATAAAGCAAGCATTTTAGCTTAAAACAGATTTTAGCTTAAAACACATCAGTCATGGGTAAAATGATCAGTACCGTTTCACTACACCTGGACCAGAATGTTGTGCCATAATTATGGCTGACCCACTTTTGTAAATAGCCAGCAGCCTTTGTGTTTCTATAAAGCACTTAAATAGTTTTTTATTCCTTTTTGTTAATTTAATTCAATTTTATTTAACGATTTAAGAAGAAATTTTGTAATGCCATGTTACTCATGGCTGCCTTTAGCTTTGGCTGACAGGTACTAAATGTGCTGGCATGTTTATGTACGTGTTGTCTTTATTGTAGGTCTATGTAAATATCATTCAACTCTGTTCCACTTCAGTATTCTTCTCCCTTTCTGTTCACATATTTCAGCTCCTATCCAACCATTTGTCAATTATTTTGTATTCGATACCATTGGTATTGGCTGTGCGGAGTCCTGATAACTGTAAGATGTTATAAGACCCATTTGGATTATTTGTTGCAGTATTTGCTTTTGGACGCATATGGTCTGGTGTTGTGAGAGCTGAGGCCTTCCAATCGGCCTCCTGGGTGGTCCTAGACCTCCCCTTGTCTTATTTTCATGACCAAAGACATTCAGGAGTCTTCTTTTGAGGTAGCAGAGCTAGTGATTCAGGTATACAGAGAGAGGGGAAAAAAGGAGAAGGGATGTGTTTGAATGCTGCATGTTCACTGGGCCACAGATATGGAAGGGCTGCTTGTTGAACTTCGATGAAAGTCTGAAAGCCTTCATAATGTATAGATCAAACCTCTGTGTCTCTCCACACTTTCACTTCAGCTTTTCCAGTTGTAGAAAAATGCTTGCTCAGCTCTCGTTGCAGGACAGAACGACGTCTGCTTTTCCCAGGCCAGTGTTCGCTGTACTTCTTATGTTTGTAAAAAGTATTAACAAGTCGTTGCCCTTCAATACATTTAAACGGCTCATTTCATCACTTTTCTGGAATTAAAGGGGCTTGAAGTATGTATAAATTATAAAAAAATGTTATGCTCTATATTCATCCGTGCCATTCAGATAACCGAACCGCACTTTTTCATATAGTTTGTGATGTCACAAATCCAACACAGTTACCAAGATTTTAAAACTCAATGAAAAGCAGAATCTGTCAATACTTTCCCACAAATTAACTGCTTTGCACAGTATTAATTTGGATAGGTTCCCAGAAACAGAGGAAGCCTGATCCTGGATTAATGAAACTGAAAAGTCTTGTCAGTTTTCGGTCTTGTGTTGGCTTAAAGCCTAGAACCCCAGCTCTTAAGTGTTGGTCCTACATGTGAGAGTATTTGGGCGTGGAAACACAGTGTGTTCCTGGTTGACCCTCAGTGGCGTGACGTGGCTGCAGTCCCACGTTAAGTCCATGTTAATGATGAATCATGTTTGCATTGGGCCGCATCAAGATGCTGAGTGCAGCCACAGCAGCCAATCCCTCCTCCTCCGTCCCTGGCAGGTCACCCCACCATCGCTGCCAAGCCAGCGAGTGCTACAAAATGTTTCTGTGTCAGGCTGCTAAATATAAGACCCCAAATACTTGCTTCAGCAAGAAAAACCCAAACAAAACACCAGGGCGCTGGAAACCCGTGCTCATACTCTAAGTTTTCTCAGTGTCTCGGTTCGGCTGCCGTAACCCTGCGCTCGTTACGCCCAAGGTCAGCCGATTCCTGTATGATTTCCAGACTCAGCGCTCCTTTATCAGCTGCTTTGCATGGAAGAACAGTTTCTTGAAGTGTTTATGTAAAGCGAGGGAGCATTAAGGGGAGGCCGTTTGAGAGCTCGCTCTCTCTCTCTCGCTCTTAAGATAAAAGCTCAGCCATGTGAAGAGAGAGCCTAGGAAGCACAGCAGTTCTAAAGTCGGGGCGGTTTTGCATGTGTAAGTGGGCTTCATGCAAAGCACTGCCTTACCTGTCTGCCTGGCCTACGTTTCTATTCGGTACGCTCGAGCCTCACCTAAACCCCTCGTCTTTGTGGTTGAACAGAGCCCGATTCATGACAGCCAAGGAGGCACTTGAATGCACGTCGTATCTCCCTCAGGGTGCAAACAAAGACTCCGATTTTACCTTCTTTCACCGTTTTAACCTCCCCTTCCTGCCACGCTCTTGTTCACCTCTCGATATGAAAACATCAAGGTTAATGACTGCCAGCTCTCCACAGATAAAGACCTCGCTACCTCCCAGGGCTGGAAATATTGTTGTTCAGCAGCTCCCTCTTCTCTTAGTTGCTGCATGCCTTTCAACAGAGGCCTACACAGTTTCAAGGCCACGGCCTTTCTCTTTTCACAGCTGGCCAATAGAGTGCCAGCAGAGGAGCTCCATCAACCTTCCTGACAAACTTTGTAGTGCTGCTGCCACGTCACGGAAGCGGTTAAACAGACAACTTGCGTGTCGCAGAGCAGCTCACACAACTCGAGCCCATGTTTTCCCTTGGTATTCCCTTGGGGGAGGGGGAGGACTAGCAATATGGTAAAAACCAGAACAAAACCCATATGCAACATGTTTTCTATTTCTGTGCTTTTATGTTCCAAACACACCAACCTGTTTTCATTGTCTACAGACACACGAGAATTAAACCGACCGTTTTTTGTTACGGTGCATTGAAGATTAATGTAATTGAGCCAAATATTGCACTTTTTTATTGCATTTACAGTAAGTGTGAACAGAAGGGGACGGGCTGCTGTAGACTGTGGTTTTGTGCCTTCACAAAAATAATGAAGTGTTAAAGTTTTAAAGTGTTTTTATTTATAGAAAAATTACAATTTCAGTTGTGGATGTTTTTTTTGCCTTCACCATTTTGAAGGTTGTGTGTTTTTATTAAGAGATCAGAATCAGATGGTTGATATGGGTTGAGTATGCCCTCATTTGCATCATTTTCTCAGCTGTTTGTGTTTTTTTTTTTTTTTTTTTTTTGGAAATCGGTCCATATTTAAAAAAAGATTTCCAACCTAAATCAGCCGCCTGGCTCATCTCGGACTTTCTCGGCTGTCCATCCACAAAGTGCTAAGTACGTATTCAGTGGGGCGTGGATGAGCAGGATATAGACAGTCTCTCATTATTTAAAGGACTGCTTTACTTTTCCACTCTCTGAGGTGTTTTCCATTTGGATGTGACGGCGTTTGTGGTTTCGAGATAAATCTCTTGTGCTCCGTCTTTGGCTGCTGGAATAAATGGCTCCTTCAGATGAGTGTGTAATGTCGCACGGGGAGTGAACGCGTGCGAAAGCAGATTATAACACGGTGGAAAGCTGAGTTATCCCAAATCTTTCTCTGGCGTCCACCTTTTTAAAGCTTCCCGTCGATAGAGTACCTGCTAAATAATAAGCTTTCCCATTCCAGCCGTGCTTATAAACAAGCAATGTGTCACCCGGAGCAAGAAAGCTTGCAGGGCAAGACTATTTATTCTGTATCTGAACTCTCACATCTCTCTTCATTCTTCATCCGCTGAGGATGAGCTGGGAGAGCTTTTTTTCTGCAATTCATGGTGTTTCCTGAACATGAATTGAAATAAGATCACCTTTGTGTTACTGTTTTAAGAACTGTTTGGGTGGGATTACTTTTATTCTGGGAGGAGGAGTAATGTAATTATCATTCTTGCTCAGTGATTTTACTCCTCCTCAAATCCACCAGCAAATTTCAATGTAGTTTTATGCGTCACTGAGGATTCGTACCACTTTTAACAACTGGAAAATTACAGTAAATTAACCCCGAGTTTCATTAATCTCAGGTTATAAAACAATTCATTAAATAAATAAACACAGATTATGTTCGTTTTGTTGTTTAAATGAAGCCAGAATTAATCCAGACATTATTTTATCCACTTGTCCTCACCACGTTTCGGGGAAGGAAGTCTATCCTGGCACTCTTAGGGTGAATAAAAACATAAGCAATGGATCTATAAATTAATATATTAATTTAATACTATAAAACTAACTTTAAAACTACTTCAAACCAGTCACAATAACCCCGGATTATTTTAATCTCATTTATTAAACAAGCAAAGTGGAAATAAAATCTGATTATGTTAATAATATTCTGTTAAACTGCCATAATAAACCAAGCTATTATTTACTATCCAGCTCTGAGATAGTTGAAGCCTATTGAATTAATTCATAGGGTGGGAAATCCAGATTATTTTAATCCCAAACCAAAAAATCTAACTGTGGCTATTATCCCTGGCTATATTAATCCCATGCTATAAAGCAAACATTCAAAAAGGATGTTGATTGCATTCAATTTGTGTTACAAAACTGCCTAAATAAACCTAGATATTATGAATTCTGTGCTATAAAACACTCACAGTAACCCCAGTTTTAAAACAGTACGAGTAACCACATACTTTATTACTCTTGAGTTTAAATACTGTGTTAACGCAACCAGGTTGTGTTAATCCTGTGCTGTTAAAAGAGCTGTAGGAATAAAGCCAAGTTAAATTAATCTCATGCGAATGGCAGTAAGTATTAGAAAGATACAGATCTCTTTCTAGCATGTCTACATGTATTTGGTTTACTTGATTTCTTTTTGCCAAAGCAGGGTATCATTGAGTCAGTTCAGCTGATCTTTTGATATTGACGAAGTCTTGAGAGACCTTTGCCGGCCTTCCTCATAACCCTCCAGTAATTTATAATGTGAAGTTTTCCAATATTATTTCTTCCGTTTAGCTCCTCGGCCTCCGTGTGCCTAGCACCGGACGGCGTTTATTGGAATGGAGTACTTTATAATGCCGAGAGCGATGTCAGTCAGGGAGGTAGCAGAGACTCTTGGCTGAACCTGAACTCAGCTCGTTGTGGTTATTAATAGTGACCTGAACTTTCAGGAGCCCCAGAAATGAGCTCCAGATGTGGGGAAGTGGAGAATCTGTGTGAACCTGAACAGCCTTAGCGGATAGAAAAGAAAAGATTGATGCTGGTTTTTTTTGTTTTTTTTTTTGTTTTTTTTTTGGTTCCCCCCCCCCCCCCTTTATCTTTTTCAAAAGGGTGACCCTGAAAAGGTTTTTGAAGGAGGGGTTGTTCAGAAGGAGTTATGATTGGTGTATTGGCTGCAAGTTTGCTTTTCTTTCCTCCTTTCATGTCCTCTCCCTTCTTTACCTAGCAGTCGTGTCAGTGTTCATTTTGCTGGCACTTAGTGATCAGTCTTGCAATGTATCCTCGAATAGCTGGATTGTCAAAAGTCTTGAGCCCCTCTTCATGTTGTGCTTCTAATGATCCAGCCTTTCTTTTATTTTTAATGCGTTTTTGAGGAGCAGTTCCTCAGACTTCCTGGCAGATTAAGTTTTAGTCTCTCATTTTCAGAGCAGTCCCTGTACTTTAGCATTTTCAGAGGACTCCACTTCATTAAATTTGGTCGTACTTGCCTAAGATAAATTAATAGTTAATGCATATATTACCGATGTATGCAGTAATGTTATTACTAAATACCATTTTAACTTTCCATGTTTACCCCCTGTGTTTTTAGTGCAGAAGTTGCTGTCTTCCACTTGAAAAGTCTTTACTTCGGCTTTAGCATTGCAAATCATGTGTTTTTTCCTATTCTGGCCTCGCCTCTCTAATTTACCATGTCTGCCTCATTCACACCAGCCCTAGTCCGGGTAAAGTCAGCACAACAGCCTGAACACTCACTACAAACATGTTTACCAACAGGCTGCGAGATCCCCGTGTGGGTCACCACCACGCAGTGATGTCACTGAAAGGGTCCGCTTGTTGACAACCACTGGGCCATAATAACCCAAGGGACAGCACTTGTCTAGACGGGCATTCTCTGGGCAAAGTGGTGAGAGGCAGACCATGGCACTGGCACAGACTCTGTCACGGGGTCCATTAATGAATGGACGCCGCCCCCATGAGCCCCGGGCCCGAACGGCCACGTCTCAGCTGGCCCTCAGCCCTGGCTCTTCAGTGTCCTCACCATGCTCCTCGCACATTGTTAACAGGCAACCGACAGGCACATCCACAGCATTTTCGGCTCTCAAATTTGAATCTGTCAGAAACCCCTCACTTCTGAGCTGTCTGGAGCAACTCACCGAGCCACGATCATTTAAAGCAGTGGAACCAGACGTCTGAGGAGTTTAATGAAGAAATCACAGAAAATTACTACATGTTTATGGAGACACTGAAATTAAAATGTTTTATTCCATGGCTAGTGGTACTTATGAGGCAAAGTATTCCTAATTATGTTTTAAGTCCTAATAAAAGTTTTTGTTGTCAGTTTCATATAAACACACAGTAAGTGTGTGGGTTCACTGATGGCTTAGGAGAGGAAGTAAAAGGGTTGGATTGACATCTGGTTCCATCCACTGCCACTTAGAAGTAATCAAAAATGATACAATCTATAACTAACCATTTCACATCAGACTACTGACTTTCTATTTGATGTTAAAATTTTGAAAACGAGTGATTCCTCTTTAAGCAATAGCTCTGTTTACAAGGTGTTGTTTGTCTGGTCTCTTGCAAGGGCACACTCCAGGTTTTGTCTACTTTCTTTCCAGTTTAGACAAGCAATTTAGAAGGTATATTATGGAGCGATTTCGGCCCAAGCCCATGTCCTTGTTTTGCGCCTGCAGTCTAAAAGCCCTCCGCGACAAGGCAGTAAAATTGGTAGAATCGCCATGGTAACCATAATAGCCATCCATAAAACACTCTGTAAATGTAAAAATGAGACAAACAGTGAAGGAAAGCTATAAAATCGCTGGAGTTCTGCAGCCCAGGAATGCGTTTGTTTCTGAGCGTACACTGACTGTTGAGGAGAGAAATATTTGTGCTCTCTTCCCTCTTACCTCTCATTTATTTTTGCATTTAGTTTTCTTCCATTCCATCAGCTGCTAGTTAGTCCATTTGTTTTGGATAATAAAGCAACATTTGATAAACATGGCATGAATGTAAGTCTTTGCGCTCTGAACAAAAACCGAAATTTATAACTTGTTTACCCTTAGAACAGGGCGTTCTGAAACCACACATGATCCTAAGATTACCATCCCTAGAGGGGTATAAAGCCCCCCAGCACTAGGCTTGAAGGATGGAGCTCCTTCCAGCACCTTTAGGTTGAGCTGGAATGGCGTTTGTGATCCAGAACTAATCCAGCATCAGTACCTGACCTCGTAGCTGCAATCTAATCCTTAGAGCCAGGTTCTAAGACATGAAGTCAACATTTGAAGGTCTTATATGGAGCGCTCAGTTGCCGTCCATGTCTGGTTTGAATGCTTTTTGAAACGATCATGTACGATCATGCTAAAACAAGACCTCACCCCGTAAGACATAAGACACTTGTCTTTATAGCTGCACTCCAGTGTTGAGTGAGATGTCTTTGCACTGTTTTTAAGCTTTGTACAGGAATATGTATAAGCCTAAATAGTGTCTTTATTTGCTGCTTAATACTGATTTTGTGAAATAAAGTATGCTTCAGCCTCCTTGTTATACACAACATTTATGTAAGAAATGTACCAATTTATGAATGTTTTTCAGCCTCTCTTCCTTTCTTACAATGAAAAAGACTGCCACTACATTTACATTTACATTTACGGCATTTAGCAGACGCTCTTATCCAGAGCGACTTACATGTCCTAATTACAGGGACAGTCCCCCCTGGAGCAACTCAGGGTTAAGGGTCTTGCTCAGGAACCCAGTGGTGGTAGTGCTAGAGGTGGGATTCGAACCTGGGACTTCTTGAACTATAGGTCCATAGGCAAGTATCCTACCACTAGACCACCGCCACCCACTATACATTTTAGTGCAACTGAACTCTGTTCTGATTGGCTTTCCTGTGTGGTACCTCCTTCAATAAGAAGTTCAAGGTCCCCTTTATAACATCTGCATGAACAGACCGGGCTTGACCGCCGTTTAATGCATTGGTTTCTGTGATCACAAATACGGTCAGTTTAAGATGAGCTGTTTTTGCTGCTTATTCTTTATGAAGGGTGTTTTATTAACCATGTTTATACACATCATACTGTCATGAAGACGCTAGGAAAGTTTGATTTCCTCCAAAGCTGACCCTTTAATATTTGTTGGGTTCTTTTTTGATGCTTCATCAGAGCACTGATTTTTTCTTTGGAAAGTTTTACAGTCATGCCTTGGTGAAAAACAAGTAAAACTGTGTGGAGTGCATGTTTCATAGATGATTCAGAAAGAAAAGGAGCTAAAGATGTTCAAAGCTCTTTCACTGCAAATGCGAAAGAGTGTATTTAAGAAAAATGACCCTTTATGAGAGTGAAGACTTATTAATGCTGTACTTGGAAAATCAGCAGTGATCTCTACTGGAGTTTGGGTGCGAAAGCACTGTAAACCCTCAGCATCTGTTAAAGTTAGGCTCTGACTAGGTTGTGCTGTTCACAGTCCTGGGTGAAGAATGCCGAGCCCATTCCTGGGCTGTAATTTGTGTGTTTAGGGAAGAGGAGTGTGTTATTATGGGCAGGGAGACAGTGAATTTTGCCAATCATTTAGAAAAGTTAGTAATTCCTGAAAGTGAGTCATGGGCACCATTGCGAATGACTTAATTCTCTAAATCCAGGCATCTGGGACTCTTGAGGACTGCTGGACAAATGGGTGCACAAAAAACCCTTGTTATTGTGCTTCATAACAACACGGTTACGGTTCATCTCCAGAGGCGGCAAAATCCAAACAGTCTTTACTCCAGTGGAAATGCAGATGCTTCTTTTTACAAGTAAAATAACTGATACAATTACTTTACTGAAGTAGAAAAAGTATTTAAAAAAAAAAAAGACTTTGAAATTCACTTTGCTTCACTTTCATCCACGTCTCTACTAGTTCTCCCTTCACAGACATCACACTCAACACACGCCTTTTCTCCACCGTCCACTCTCCCTGTCTTCTCTCTTACGTCTCCTGACATCTGTCCTGCGTCTATCGAAAGACAAACCAGGGGATCCTCTCTTCTGCGGGTTTTTGTCCGTTGAGGCTGAAACAGGTCTTGATGTTGGGAAGATGACAGTAAAATGAATAGAGAATTCCCCTCGGATGTGCTGAGACTAAACTAAGGTGTCTGTTTTGAAATGGGAAAGAATAGAAAGTACTGCTATTTAGTATCAAATGTAGCGAAAATGTCAGAAAAATAAATATGTGGTACAAATTTACAATTTGGTGCTTCCCGTCTCTGTTTATCTGTCAAATTATGTACATGATGTCTGTGAACTGCCCTTGTGATGGTGTTCAAAGGGGTTATATATACGTTTGTTTAGACCCACTAAAAAACAAATTTGTGTTCAGGCGACTCCTGTGCAAGAACGATGAACTAAAGACTGTTGAACAACCACACAGAATGAAAAACAATAGTGTCGTCTAGCCTTGGGCTTCTAAATGTGTTTGTTTTTGCGACATCACAAAAACACTGAAATCAAAATGGGCTGTTTGGCCAACTTGGTTTCTACATGTGGGTCGTGTGGACAGGAGATTGAATGTAGGCCTAGCATTCCACAAAAAAAACTCCACAAAAAACAAAAAACTATTCTGTTATTCCAAGAAAAACTGTTGTGTTGGTCAAATGGGCTCTTTAAAATGCCCTGATTTTTGATAATGCCCTGATAATTTTGAGTATTATCATTGTTAGACCATCTTTAAAGGAACAGAGCCTAAAACAGTTACTCGAGCAGTTTTCTGAGCTCCAAAGTTTTTGGAAATATGCATTTACTAGAGTTACCAAAATCTCATATAAAAAAAACAAACAGCACTTTGTTTTCTGTTTGCAGAAGTGGTGTAAAGTTTATGGCACGTTGTAACCTCACTCGTTTTATTTCTGTGTTATCTGAAATGAATTGCTAGTGAGGAGCAGCATTCCTTCTACAGTGCAGTAAGAGTTACATTATAAGAGACGTAATGAAATGAGATTAAAACGTTTAATGTGGAAGTTGAGCAGGATAAGTGGTGATTAAGGAGTGAATAGTGTTAGAGGTGTTTGGGGAGGAGTCATTATTACCCTCTCTCTACTACAGGGCCTTGACAAGCAAACAAAAAAAAACAACATAAAGAAGTGCCTTTAACTGCACGCCAAGCGCAGCACCTCTATCCGTCAGAAAGCTGTTCAGTTTTAGAATCAGGAACAACACAGATCAGCCATTGTCTGGAGTGGAGTGCCGGCGTGTAATTACATAAAGAGCAGGACTCGGGGGCAGTGAATGAAGTTCAGCAGAATTCCATCAATTACTCAGCCTTCCCGCCCGGCTGCTCTGAAAAGCCGCTGCTCATGTTGCTCCTGTTGTGGAAACAAAGCCGAGCACAATGGAGTGTTGTTGGGTGGCTGTGCGTTACTCTGTCCGTGTTACCATGTGGTTTCGTCTGGGAGGGGCGTTACAGTTACAGGCCAGCAGGGCTGGACGATCCGACCCAAATATCATCACAGTTATTGGCCGAGTGTGTTGCACACAAAAATAATTAGTTTCCCGCTGTTGCTGACACTCCAGTACAGAATGTTATGAATTTTGTAGAGTAGTATTTAATCAATAAAGTACAAATTATTTTAAAGTTTGTTGGAAAATGCACTTCAGCTGCATCTGAATCCATAATAAGTGCTCTATAAATAATGCCTGTTATACAAATACACTAAATATATGCAGCACACACTGTGTGAGTAATTTACAGATGGTAGGCAGCAAGAAAAACAGGTTATCAAGTTCTATAATAGTGACCTGGAACGTATATGTTCAAGTTTGTGCAAATGTCAGTAGAGTGGGAGAAGAGAAGAAGAGTGCTGTCGGCTTTCATAGCACGCTTGTGTGATAGTATCATATCATGACACCTCAGATTTAGACAATAAGCAATATGTCATGATATCATTTTTTCTTACATCAGAAAAGTTTGAATGGAAAGAGCACAAAAACATGAATACAGTTTTCATGAACACCTTTAAACACTACTGCACTAAATCCTGTTAAGGGGGGGTGTATATAGTCTAATTTTGCTCTGTTGGTGTTAATCAAGAAAAGAATATTGAGATTGTGAAGTGAAATGTAATCTTTCCACAATAAACATTGTCCTAGCGTCCAGCCCTGGGGGCCAGTACAGTGTTGTATTTTTGAAAGGCTCTAGAGCTGGTCGATATTAATACAGTTCAGTATTAATATTTTCCAGATCGCCCAGTTTCAGATCATGTGCTCTTATGAAGTCATGTCTGTGGAGGCTAGAAATGGCAATACGTAATGTGGTCTCAAGTACCGCTCACCCTCAAAACCCTGGACGTCAAGTGTAATTACAGGTAATGTTTGGGCTTTGTTTTCACACATGCGGCTTATAAATAGTGTTTTTACCAGGGCGCACGTGTTCCTGCATGCCCTGAAACAGTGATGACCTCAGCATGACGGCCAAGTGCTCTTTGGTCTCAATGAGTCTTATCTTGGACTGAAGACACCGCCATAAAAACGTTCTGCTTTATTGCGTCACCTTTTCTCCAAAATGATTTTGAAAGGCTGCAATCTAGACCTTGTGTTATTTCCCGCTATCTTTCTTGTGCACTTTCTTGTATTTTCCCAGGTTTTGTACCAGGCCTTTAGGCTCATTGGTCCTCGCGTCCCCTTGCTGTTTAAGTCCTTTTGCTGTTGAAGTCCTTTTTTGTGGGGAAAGGTACATGTTTGACAGGGGCTTTGGTGAGATTCACTTCCTTTCTGAAACTGGTTCCTCAGCTACTTTAACAGGCCCTTCTTGGGTTGCTCTGGGTGTGTGGGAGTTGGCTCAACACTAAAATCTTCAAGGCCATGTTCAAGGGCACATTTGCTGGAAACTCTGTAAATATGTCTCACAACTAAACAACTTTTACTCTCATGACCTAATGATTACTCAATTCTAAAATAATAGATTAAAAACGAATGTTCCTGATGATTCTGCTTGGTGGTAACAGTTTACATGATAAACAGAGAATGTGAAGGTTCAGTCTGAACATTCACAACAACCACTTTAAGGAATCATCACTGAAAGCGAGGAAACTCACACCAACATCATCTCAGTAAAATGCTTATTTGTAAAACTTTTTTGGTAATGACCTAAAATGAGTGTTGTGCTCTTAATTACATGATCACGGTCACTTGATTACTAATAGAAGTCCTAATTGCTATTCCTAATAAAACTTACAGAAATAATAGTAAGCCCACTGTTGAAGGCAATAAAAAAAAAAAAAACCAAAACCTTTTTAAAGTCACCTGGTCAGTGATTTCCTTCAGTGGTGTTGAATCAGAATAGAAACATTTTTTATTTAATTTAAAAAATATATATATTTCAGCCTCAATTTTTGGGCAGTAAGGAGAGAAGCTCCAACAGTATAGCCCATCAATCGCGATCCATCAGTCCAAACGGAGAATGTGGGTGGTCTCCTCAGAGGCGGTTCCCGCATGGCCTCCTGCATCGAACTTGCTTTCGGGAATAAATAAGTAAACGTGGACGAAGGAACGGGCCCGGCGCAGATGTGGAGAGGGAAAGCGGTGACTGGTTAACGAGGTTCTGCTGACATTCTGTTCGTAATAAATAGTTAAAACCCTCCGCTGCGCTCCCAGCACAGAGCCGGCGCTGCTCGATTTATACATTATTAACCTAATGAGAGGTGAGGCGCTCCAGAAAGACGAGACAAAAGACTTTCTGTAGCTTTTGCTTTCATCAAAGCGGGGCCACACAAGGCGTTTGCGGCAAAAAGATCAACCCAACGAGAACTTCACAAGCGTTCATGGACAGAAGGCGGCCTGACTCTGACACTTTTCTAAGTCGGAGTATTAACGGTTGCCAATGAAAGGGACACGAAGACCATCACCTGTAGTTCTGGTGTACGGAGGGTTTTAGGAGAAGACTGCCCAAAACATTAAGCTAAATTACTTCGTTTTTTGTATTTATTTTAAATTTTATCATCTGTGCTAGTTGTTGACTGTAAAATGGGCTCAAAGAGAAATCATAACAGTTTTGCTTCTCTGAGTTTGTCTCGAAACTGTACAACCAGAGTTGTCCCTCTAACGAACTCATTCTTATTCCTGTCCACCCTCGTCTCTTCCTCAAATTTCAAAATTTCAGCATCTTTATTATTAAAGTTTATAAACCTTTTTTATAAACCGCTAAATAAGATAAGAGAAAAATGCAGCATGTGGTTGTGCCAGTGGCATCCTCTCGTATTGCTCTTTAAATTCTGCACCAATCAAACAGGTATGCAGACGAATGGTTTTGTCCATCCGCCCAGGGAGACTTTTGCATTTCCGCAGATTGTGCAGACATCTCCCAGCGCTTGGCCTCCAACACTTCTATCTGTGCTGTCCAGCTGAGCTCTTTTATTAATGCGCACTTGTTCATACCGTACTTTATTGCCAGTGTGTTAAGCCCTTACTGGCATTTCCCTGACACTCGACTGCTCCAAACAGTTGGAGCGTCACGGAGCACGTACGAGTGACTCTGCCATCACGAGGTGACGCTTGGGTTTGATTTTAGCTCCAAGATGGCGGCGCTTGGAGCCAGATCACACCGTGGGATCTGACGGATACTGTTTCACTTTTTTAGGAGATGATGCAGTTTTATTGTTTTCTAATTCTGTTTTATGGTGTAGTCTTACACTTCGCTCCTGGGCCTTCCCGCTCTGAATCGGACACATGGAAAATTGGTTTGTTTATTCCTTTTTTTTTTTTTTTTTCCCGCCTTGCCTTTACAGCCGTTCTCACTCGTGCAGACCCGCCAGTACATTGGCAGGCATAATTAGCCAGCTGAACAGTTGTCTGAAGCATGCGATGGAAATCTAAAAAAAGCATCTGCCATGAGAAACGACCCCCCCCCCCCCCCTCCTCTGCCGTTCTTCACGTTATTGTTACCCACCCGATCTGCTTTTATTGTTTATGCCGCACCCTCTGTAAAGTTGACCGCTCCACGTCATCCATCACGCCACGCCGTCCGCCATCCACAGGGAGTGACCCCTGCGCTTTTTGCCCCCATTCAACATCTGGAGGCTATTAATCCCGCGAGTCCACCTTCCCGTGCTCTCCGTGTTCACGGCTGGTATCTCCACGTTTGCCCCCTAATCTCCTTTTTAGAGGCCCCGATTGCATTCCCGGCAGGGTGTAGACATTAATTCTGAGATGAGAGCCCTGATTCTTCTCTCTTTTTCTTGTAGGCCTTTTTTTTCCCCCCACTTCGCTTGTGATGCCTGTAGCTTATCGTTTCCGAAACAGTTCTCTACCCATTGATCCTATCTCAGATCTCAATATCCTCGCCATTTCAGCCCGAGGATGAAATATTTTGCTGAATCCTTTTTGAACTTTAACCCCTCCCCCCTTTCACAATATATTGTCGCTGTCCAATAAAAAGATAACTTAAAAGGAGGGCAAAAACATTCTCAAGTAAGTTAAAGAGTTTTTAGTATTTTGGAGTATTGCTATTTTCGTGTGTGTGTGGACTGAACGGTTAATCATCGTTTATATCTCTGTTTGAAAGTGTGTTATTTTTCATATCACAAGGGAAGCAAATTTAATTTTGAACATCCGTTTGTTGACCAGTTATAATTGGAGGACTTCATCTTCTTTCGGCTGCTCCCATTAGGAGTCGCTGGAGTGGATCATCCCACTCTTTCTTCCTGTCCTCTGCATCTTCTGCCTTCAAATCAGCTGCCTGCATGTCCTCTCTCACCACATCCATAAACCTCCTCTTTGTCCTTCCTCGTCTCTTTCCTGGCAGCTCCATCCTCAACATCCTTCTCCTGATATACTCCTCATCTCTCCTCTGTCCAAACCATGCGTCTCCCTTCTCTAACTTTATCTCCAAATCGTCCAGCTTGAACGGTCTCACTAATATACAAATTTCCATCCTCTTCTCTTCCAAACCAAATTTCAGCCTCTTTTTGTGGGTGGAATTAAAACAATCTAATAATGCACTTATACCCTCTTTTCCCAAAAAATGTACTTTTTGTGGAAAAAAATGGTGGAAGCCTGGGAGGAAAAAAATAACTTGAAGGAAATATTCACAGTTAAACCGCAATTAAATGTTCTTCAACATTTTATGCCCTAATAAATAAACACACACACACACTCACTCACTTTGCAACAACTAGACCCTCATTTACTCTTCGACTTTCTGCTTCACTTGTCGAAATTGTTGAGTTACCACAGTAAGTCTGCTGTTGGCAACTTAAAAGAGAGGGAGAAAGGGACTCTTGGGAGAAGGCCTGCTGTTGAAAGTCTGCCGTGCTGTTTTGTGAAGTCGTTCTCTGAAAAGCAGCGCCTGACTAAATAAGAAAAAAAGGAAAAACAGGCTGTTTTTGATTCCCACAGAGAGGGGTCAGGCTCTCTCTGATGCAGCGCTCCAGGTAAAGCAGACGCTCTCCGGATGTGCAAGGTCACCTTGTAAACGAGCCGCCGCTCCCGAAGTCGTTAGAGCAGGATTTCAAAGTTTTTTAAATGGGTCGCTCCTGCTGCGTACATGAAGAAAGGCCCGTCGGAGAATTGTCAGTAGATAAAACAAAAATAAATCTCTCACCTGAAAAAAAAAAACAAGGTGGATCAATATTTACCGTCGGTGCTAAAGGCTGACTTTAATCCGTGCTTTGCCGAAGTCTTGTTCTCTGAACCTTGACAGCTCGCACGTCGTCAGATACCGATCTGGGAGGGGGGGGGCACGGCCGTACAAAAATCGTGCGTCAGGTTGCACGGATTGATGTCTGCGGTGCTGAAACACCTCTGTTTCAGTGAACGAGATGGAGATGTCATGCCGAGATCTGAAGCTGTTTCGTATCGACGCGTATAAACGACGGCGCGGTGCTTTTCGGTTTATTGCATGCGGCCCACGCTGCACTGAGGTTTCACAGCCGAGACTCTAGGTTTGTTGTGGTTCATGCGTATGCCATTGTGCCGCTTCCTCTCGAACCTGGGACAGCTCCACAACCCAGCTTTAGTCTGAAGTGCCTTATCAGTCAGATTGAAACCAAAGCGGTGGGTATGGGGGAGTGAAGGTGGGCTGGAGGACTATTGTGTCTCAGCGACTACTGCGTGACCGCCAAGTACACCTCATACAGGATGCAGGAGTGCAGACAGAGGGAACCGGGATCTGTGGGCGTCTGGATTACGCCGCTGACGTCTAATTGCGAGAGTTTTCTTCGTCCCGGAGCAGCCGACAGGCGTGGGCACGTGCCCCACTTTTGTCCTCGCCGCACATGCAACGTCTCGGCTGACGTCGCTCAACACAAAGACGAGATTATTGTCTTGTAGACCTGCTTTAATGGGTTCTGGATGCCATTGAAGCCAGTCTCCATTTGGGTACCGTCGTGCGACAATAACCCTCTCGTCACGCCAGACAATTGCCCGTCTGTCCAAGCGCCCGCCCACCGCTGTCCTGGAAAACATGCCCTTCATTCACTCGCTGAATCCAGGCCCTGTTGATACTTGCCTATTATTCAGAATTGTAATTAATTAACCTACTCTACCGTATAAATTGGACCTGGCTTCAGATACCAACTTTGTAGGCATGCAAATTCCAGGAGTGTTTAGAGCCGCAGCAGATGCAGGGGTGAATTAGATGCCTTGGTTTGTTTGGATGGATATAACGCTTCTTTTGTTCTCACTGAGCACTGTGGCCTTAATTCGTTTAGCGTGCACGGCGTGCATTCGGTTTCATGTTTAAAAGTGCTGTGCCTTCTCTTAGGGCAGATTAAGACAGCGTGCTTATTTTTGTGTTGGAACTGAAAAGGTATGTTAAATTGGATTCACTTGAAGTGCTGCTTTGTGTTTGTTGTGATTCAGTTATTTGATCAGATTTCACCTTAAAGAGGAAATTCAGATTAAATTATTATAAATCATTTAGTTGTAGCTACACAGGCGACAAAATAAGCTTCATCAGAAATATTAATTTCAGTAAATGAGTCACATCGTTTATGTTGTGTGAATGCTGGGCTCACACGAACCAGAATATTATAATCATGTGCTTTCCATGGAGTTTTCAGTTTTAATCACCAGCTTCCAGAAAGAGCAACAGTGGGTGCTTGTTCCAGCCTGGGAGTGAATGGTATGCACACGCAAATATATTTTATTATATATAATCATCAAGTTTTTTTATATATATATATATATATATATATATATATATATATATATATATATAAAATGTGTTTTTACAGCTTGTGTAGGTATCTTACAGCTTGTTCATTAGTGTTGCAGTTAGCTATCGTCACAAACTCGAAAAACAATTTAAGGCTTTAGTTTTCCAAAAACACTGCCCCGCTGAATGTGGTGATGTCGTATTAAAGGCTGTTTAAAAATGTATGTTAGCAAGGATTTAATCACAAGTTTAACTGGGCTTCAGCCTGCGCTGCCATTGGTCAAAATGGGGAAAAGCTTTAAGCCCTTAAACTAGAAATGAATTGTTCATGTTTCCGTAGGCCGGGAGGAGATATTTGGTTCGCTTTTATTGATCTCGATGAATGAATGGATATCTCATGTGCCGAATGTGTGCAGTAAAGCTTTGTTATTTGAACGTTCAAGGTTTTTTCTGGTTACGAAAGCTGTAGATGAGAAAATCACCAACAGTAATGAATGGCCAGATCTGAACTGACTCAGGCCATTCATTTCTCTGATCTCCCCATTTTTGCTTTTCTACTGTCAGCTCCCACAGACGGCCGGGAGACTGAATCCAGGCGCCTGTTCCACTCCTCCTCACGACTTACTAACTGTGTGATTTCTCTTAATTAGGCCTAGCATAGCTCGCTGAGCATTTGAGGAATGTGCGTGAATATCAGGGGGGCCGTGGAGGAGAAACTGAAGTGGTTACAGAGACGCAGAGGATCACAAAGCTACTGCTGCTTCCCTGTCAGAGCTGTAAGGAACATAAAACACTGCAGTGACCATGAAAAGGCTTTTAGACAGTGTTGCTTTTATTATGCTTATTTTTCTTTTGACTGAACTTCCTCCGCTTTGAGTTTTTCTCGTGGCTTGCCTTGCGTCTGCAGTGAAGTGCTCAGTGATTAAACCGGGGGAACTTAAGGACGGGCAACGTGGCAAAAAAAAAAAGGCGTTTCATCAAGATACTCACTCATACTGAGTGCATGTGATTCACGATTCATGGTTTAACAAAAAAGGCTCATGATTGGAGACCAATTAATCTCCTATTATTATCTAACGTTGCAACATATATCGCAAAAGGTCTGACATCTGGTTCCCATCACAGTTTATGCTACACATTATTTAAAACCTATAATTGGTCTGAAAGGTTATGTTTTTTATGATCCATATTGGGGGTCAGCAATATGGCAAAAATATAGTATATAGTATCACCGGGCCGGCAGTGGCCTAGTGGTTTGGGAGTTGGGCCCCGGATTGGAAGATTGTGTGTTCGATTCCCTCACCAGTTGGTTGCCCTGAGGTACCCTTGAGCCAGCTACCGTCCCTGACACTGCTCCCCAGGTGCTTTGAATAGCTGCCCTCTCCTGCACGTGTGTGTATGGGTGAAACGCTGAAGTTGAATTTTGTTGTGTTGTGCTGTGCTGTGTTTCACAATGATGAGGGTAGTCACTTTCATCTCTGTGTTTCAAGAAATGTTCATAATACACAATGTTATAATTTTTCTGCTATCAGAGAAGTTTGAATAAAGCTGAGCATTACCACAAAAATATAAATGCAGGTTCTGTACTGCACTCAAACTGGACAGTTGCTCTCTTTGTAATAAAAGTGATTTGTCGCAATAGCGATAAAATAAAAAAAATTAAAAAATCATTTTGCCCAGCCCAGCCCTAATCCATAAAGCTTTCTACAATTACTGACCACACCCATCATCTCCTCAGAAAGGGCATTTCCTGATCTAATTAATCACTATAATGATAACAAATCAAATTGTCCACAATGCGGACTTCCTCAGGGGTGTCCTATTGGTCCATTGCACTTCTGCTGTTGTTATTAGAAAAGAAGTGGCTTCCTCCATGCCTTTAAGGAGGTTTATTTTATAGGATGGAGACCTTCTCTACTGAATGACAGACTATACTTTTCTAATTGTCCCTCCAGAGGTCCCTGTTGATCAGTGGCTAATCACCAATAGATTAGCGCAGCGGCGGCATTGATCAGTACAAAATGTCCGGTAAAGTAGTCCGTCACAGCACCATCCATCAGCCATCAGTCAATTTGCACCGTAATGAAGCATGCCAGATAATCGCCTCCTAAATTGGGCCTAATGCACCACAAGCTGTTTAATTAGAATGAATTAGCCCGGTTCGGTTCTACAGTAGCAATTTTTTTGTTGTTGTTGGGTTTTTTGTTTTTTTTTTGGTTTTTTTTTTTGAGCCAAGCTCGGCCCCAACATTCCGTGGAGTCAATTTTTGTGTTCCGCCGACGGAGGTTAATCGGATCCGTCGGGCGTGACCATGAACGTGACTGTGCCGAAAGCTACAGCTGTTTCGCCAGCCATTAAGGATGCACTCCCACCCTTTTCCATCCCTCGTCTGGATGAGTGTCTGTCAAGTCCCCCTCCCCACGTCCAGCTGGTGACCTGGCCTGATGTGGGACTCAGTGGCCGCTGTGACATTGAGTTAATGCAAAGCCCTCTGGGTCCTGAATCACCCGCCACTGCTGATCCCTCACAAACTAACACACATCACTGCAGCATGTGGACCCAGCGGACAGTGGACGGCCTTGTTCTGAGGGTATGGGACACTCTCACAGTAGCCCATATGTTTGTTCTTTACGATCAAACGTACACAGGTACTCAGGAGCTCGGTTTACCGTTCCAGGTGTCTGCATCGGATTACAGTTGTAACAAACACACAGTCATGAAGTCGGTGAGAGAATAAACAAACCCACAATTTAGTGAAACCCTTTTGAGATCTTTACGTGCTTTAATAAGAGCTAGAAAAAGGTTTGTGTTTAAAATGGCACACTGGGGTCTGTTCATTTCATACGTTGCGGTGTATACACTGCCCAGTATGTACTGTAATCATGTATATGCTGTAAAATACATACTGCTCCATCAAATACTGCATACTTTACTGTGAATAACTTCTTCCCTATCTATACTGCATACTGTACCAAGTATATACTGCAAAATGCATACTGTAGCAGTAAATACTTCACATTATACCATGTATATACTGCAAATATTTGTACTGCAGTGGTATGTACTGCATACAATCCTTTTTGCTGTATATTATTTGCTTCCATAGTCTATACTGTAAATTGTACCAGGTATATACTGTTAATACACACTGCGGCAGTCTATACTACATACTGAACCGCTATATGCTTTATGCCGTGTTCAACAGTATGTTGTATCTCATATAGTGTAGCTGTGCTGTGTAGCACTCTGTGTTGTGGATGTATATTGTTTATGTACTGTATTCCATACAGTACCAGTACTAGACAGAGTGCTGTGTACTGTCCAGTACGGAACATTTACCATCATGCATTGCGTAGATTCCCATAGATTTATCATCCTTTCTATATCTGATCTCTCTCTCTCTCTCTCTCTCTCTCTCTCTCTCTCTCTCTCTCTCTCGCCCTCCCTCCCTCACCCCCTTTCTCCCATGCGTGCTGATGTGTATGATCCCATACTGAAACAGACATCCATCAGTAACACGACACCGCTGCTCTTGTCCGACAGGGCATCCATGTCCGTCCACCGCAGGGTTGTGTCTCTCAGAGCGCTGTATGTGTGACGTGTGAGATGAATACTGTAGTTCCTGCAGTTACAGAGGAGAGAGTTGTTTTGCAGCAGGTTTGGGAGAGTTTAAGCAGGAAGACACAACTGCAGGGCATGGTCTCCCTGCTGGACTTAACCTGTCACAAGGACAATGAGCATCCAGCTTTCTTAGGTTTGAGGAGAGAAGGAAGTGAGGAGAGGAAGAGCAAGAGGGGCAGATTGAACAGACGACACACGTTTACTGATCTTCCTGGGCGTCCTTTGAAGTGGCTCCCAGAGCAAGACAACCATGCAGCTTATTACTCTCTCACCCTCTCTCTCACACTTTCTCCATTTTCTTTTCTTTTCCTCTCTTTCTTAATCTTTGATTTTTGTCAGTCTTTTTCTATTTGCCCCCCCCCCCCTTCCTCTGCCCTCTTTTTTTGCTCTTTTCTTGATCTTTATCCCTTTTTTCCCTTTTGTTTTACTTACTTGCTGTTTTACTTCTCTCTCTCTCTTTCTATCCTTGAATCCCTGAAGCAAATAATAGTGTGTGTTTTCTACACTCAGCTTGCACTGTGAGCATGCGTTTGCCCCCCCCCCACCTGGTTTTAAATAGAGGGAGGTGGTGTGTGTGGGGTGGGAGAGTGTATGTTGGTGGAGGGGGGGGTGGCCTGACTTAGAGCTTTTTTACAGGCTGAGAACACAATGGTTAAACTACCATACGAGTCACGCTCATGAACCAAAGAGCCTCAGGGGAACACAACTACAGCATTGAAGCTGCACACACACACACACACACACACACACAGTGTTTTGACTGCGTCACAGGCTGTTACACTGCACAATCCGGTATGTGCCTCCATTTTAACCTCAACCGGCTTTCTCTGTCGACCTTTGTAGCTGAAGAAGCTGTTCAGATTACTTACACTCTATTTAATGGTTAACATGTAGGGCCATGTTTTTCTCACAGTGCACCGAAAACCTTCGGCACGCAGGCCGGACGGCTGTCGGAACAGTGAGACACCAGTCATTCCCTAAAGGATGCCTTGTTCACTGTGTAGGACGCCTTTGGGGAGCATGTCATGGTGTAGCAAAGTCAACATCCAGCTCACGCTCCCCATCCCATAATGCACCAGAGTAGATTTCCTGCCCTAAATTCTAGAGCTGCACGATACTCCTCACTGTTATCACAGTATCTGTGCAATGCTGAAATCACAGACAGCAAAACAGTCTCCAAACAGTCACAAGAGCACCAGTCACAGCTCCAGCTGAATGTTATTGAGTGTTTCCGTTTCATGTTACTGTGCCTTTAAGGCAGTATGCAGATTATCAGTTTTCTGATTGGTTGTCATGTAATGCAGCTCATTCAGGGACTCAAAGGGGTCATACTACACCAGGCTAAATAAGGAGTTGTAAAGATGTTGGTTTGTGTGACTAAAGAACTGATTTCATAATTACCTGTAGATAAAATAAAATCACAATATAAAGCAGTAGGATTCAGGCCTGCACGATAAATTGGCTTTTATTTCAATGTTTGTCTCAGTGATATTGACATTGCAGAATGTGGCAGTATGCAAATGAGCTTCTGACCAATCAGATTGGTGTTTTGATAGTATAATCAATCAAAATGCTAACTATTTTGACACTCCTTAATCCTTAAAGCTGACACGTTACATTTTTCTTCACTTTCATATAACATTTGATTCGTCTGTGTGTTTAATACAAAATGTTTCTCAATCACAGTGTACAGCATTATAATTGCAATGCTAGATTTATTAACCGTATCGTTCGGCCCTGATGTGACTTCAGAGGGTGAAATTAGCCATCATTAAAAAAAGAAAAAAAGTATGTCCTGCAGGCAGCTGAGGCTAGATGGCCCCCCTATAGCAACTAATCGGCATAAAAAGACGTGAGGACAAGCGGGAGTGTGTTGTGTACACAGCTGTGAGTGTTAGTCAGCGCTGATGAGGCAAAAATCCACTGAACATCTTTCCACGTTCTGCTCCGTTTGGCACCAACGTCAGCTCAAAATTTAGGGTTTCTCATTTGTTTGGTGTAATTTTTCCAATTACACACCCCTCAATTTGCAAAGTGGGGCAGTAACAGAGATTTGGGAGCTGGACCAGTTCTGGTAACCCTAAGCTGCTGGAGTTTAGTGAGTCAGCACCAAGTCTCCTCCTGTCCGAGCGGCTCGACGTCGTCCCCACTGAATCACCGGGACGGGGAGAAAATCAGCCTCCCACGCCTTTACAGCCCAACTCCCCCTCCGCTCGTCTTAATGAGCCTGGAATTTAATTAGGAAGGTGTGTGAGGTGGAGGAGTTTCAGTGAGAAGTAGGATAAGAGTGTGAATGTCTGTTGACCAGTCTCTTCATTACCCTTTGCTTCATTTGAGAAAAAAACTTCTTTGCCTCATCTGTCTACTGCGTTTCTGTCTCTCTCTCTCTCTCTCATGTTACTCTATTGCACACTTTTCCTGCTGCTTCTCTTTCTCTCTGGACTTTCTCTCTGCTGCTGCTTCTCTCTCTCTTTGTCTCACTTTTCTGCTACTCTCTCTCTCTCTCTCTGTCTGTCTGCTGCTCCCCCCCCCCCCACACTCTTAACAACTTTGCATTCTTTTACATAAGCATTTTTCCCTTTTCCCAGCCCCCTCCTCCTCTCTGGCAGCACTGAGTCGCTCTCGAGGGAGAGGCCGTAATCTGTTCCATCAGCATTTACTACCCAACAAATTAACTAAGACAAGCGCTGGCGCTCCCAGCCAGCCGAACGCTTCCATTAGGAAAATTATAACACTATTACACAGGCCTGCTCGGCCTCTCATATCGCTCCTCTTCCCTCACAGCGGGAGAAATGCTCCACTCCCACCGTGGCTGTATGCAGTATTGCACATCGCTCAGAAGGTGATATCGGGTCTCATAACCAACTAAAGGCGTCCATTTTAGGGCCTGACTTGGGCTGCACGATATGGACAGAATATCAGTAATGGGCTTCAGGTTGCAACTGCAGTCACTTTCAGTTTATTGTAAGGCCTGTGTTCGCTTTTCTGGAGATTACTGTGTAAATATTATCCACTGCCATCATCCACACATTTCCTATGTAGGCTACACTCAGTTTGGAAAAAACGGGCCATTTTCACACATACATTATCCAGTGTTTTGTACTCTAGCCACACCCTTTCACGCAATTAGAAAAGAGATCATTTACATAAATCAGACCAGAAGTTATTTTAATTCTGTTTTATGACTGTAACTGTTTGTTACACCTGAGGCAGATTAGTGAATTTTGGTACCTGTCCTTACTGATGCTCTTGTGCCTGCAATCAAATCCTCATAGCAATGTTGTGATGTGGTGACGTTGCCAGAAGTGTAGAGGCTGTTAGTGCAAGGAAATGGGACACCCCCTTAAGACCCAGAAGAAACATTGGACGGGTCAGAGCATCAAAACTTTTGGACCCACTGTGTGTACATCAGTGCTCTAACTTTTCCCACCGTGTGTGTGTGTGTGGGAGGGACTGGGCAATGGAAGAGTGTGTGCTGATGAGTTGAGAGTTAATCATCTCTTCACGCTCCCGCAGCGCCTCAGCTGGAGGAGCCCACCGAGGCTCGGGCGCTAAATGAGGATCTGCAGGGCCCCCCGGTAATCAGGTTTTTTAAGTGATTAGCCTATTAGTTTGCATAATGGGCGTAACAGCAGCGTCTGCTAATCACTCTCGAGGGGCCGCACCTAAAAGAGGAGGAGGAGGAGGAAGAGCCTCTCGTCCTGTTGCTCTGTGTTTAGTGGAGCAAAGGGTTGGCACAGTGACAACTGGCGAGAGACAGAACCACGCAGACAGACTGGCCCGGGACGACCCTGTGACCTCAACACAGTGTGTGTGTGTGTGTGTGTGTGTGTGTGTGAGTGAGAGCGCTAGTAAAACATGTTCCTTTTGGACTTTTACTACATAGTTAACACAGAAGCTGTTGTTCTTTTAATTCCCTTCTCTCTCTCTCTCCCTCTCTCTCTCTCTCTCTCTGCCCTTTGTTTCATTTAATTATGTTTCCAAAGCTTTTATATTTATTTTCAGCATCTTTTTAAATTTATGATCAGTACTGGTGGCTTTACACTTTTTGAAAGGTCATATTTACCTCCGTCTCTCACTTTCTTTCTCTCTCTGTGTTCTGTAGTTTTTGGGGCTCTATAAAGGTGTGTAAGCATGTGTCTCCTGCAGTTACTCAGATTGTCAGCAGCTTCATCAGCTCAACTAAACTCCATCTTTCTCAGAGTTAGAACAACAACACAGGGTCTGGGGATTGTCTGTGTTGTTGTTGTTGTTGTTGTTGTTGTTGTTGTTGTTTGTTGCTGGTGATGAACTGAGGTTGCAGTTTGTGCGATGTGCTCCGTGTTGGACAGCGTGTGTTTCGCTGAGGTGTCCTGAACTGCCACTGGGTCAGTCCTGGGAATCCTTCCTGCTGAAACTGCATTCTGTTTGTCCGTGTATGGAAATGATTGCCCCCCCCCCTGCTGAGCTGCGTGTAATTACTCTCTCTCTCTCTCTTTTTTTTTTTTTTTTTTTCCCCCCCTTTTTCCCAGAGAGAACTGGATGCCACCGCCACACTGCTGGCCAACAGACAAGATGAGAGCGAGCAGTCCAGGAAAAAACTCATCGACCAGAGCCGTGAATTCAAGAAAAACACACCAGAGGTGAGGCAGCGCCCCCCACACTTCACCTCAACACACACACTCCTTTTCTTTTTGCTTTATCCCTCTCTTTACTCCCCAGTAGGGCTTTTGACCTGCATGGAGGCCAGAAGTGCTTAACGTGCTGTTCTGTGTGTGTTTAGGTGGGGGGTGGAGGGTGTGTGTGTGGGGGGGGGGTGTTTGTGTGTGTGTGTGTGAATGAGGAATTAGAGTCAGTGAAGCGGAGGAGACAGTGTCTTCCTTTTGTCTTTAATTGTCCCACTGCTTTATTTCATTCCAGTCCTGTCTGCTTGGCTTGGGTTTTTTTTTTCTCTCTAGTTAAGTTTTTTAGATGTGTTTTCTTACCCACACACTCAACACATGCTTTCCCACTTTCAGATCAAACATTATCCTTCATCAGGAGCCTGAGAAAAATGCTCTTTAACGTTTTTAAGTGCTTCAGGGCTGAGTTTTTACAGGCTGTTTGTTGGCGTGTTTTGGTCTTCGGCCCTTGTAAAGCTCCAGGCTAGCGGCCCGTTAAACGGCTGGCACACGGCAGTCACCTTAGAGAAAACGACCAGACAGCCATTTTAGTTTCCACAATGAATCTGATTCGCCTCCTCCATCCGCGATCTCGGTCAAAAACCGACTATTTTCTTCTTCTTTTTTCTTTCTTCTTCTAAACCCGCGACTCACTTTGACCTACTTTGTTCGCTCTCGAATGCGTGACGTCCCGGCCAAGCGTGGCCATTTGGGAACCGCGTCTTCCATTCCCACCCCTCCCGCCCCTTTTCCTCCGGGAACCGTTGTTTAGCTGGGGGTTACCATGGCGACGGGCTTGGCGGAGCAAGGCTGGAAACAAAAGCGTTGTTGTTGTTGTTATTATTTGGAATGTTGTAATGAATAATTAATGAGGACCTGAATTATTCATGAACTGGTAGGCCGAGGCTCGTGCGAAAGCTCCCCGTGCTCCTCCCCCTCCCTTCCCCAAGAGAGAGAGAGGTGGGTCAGAGGACTGCTGGAAAGGCTGAGGGGTAAACGTGTATGACATGCGAGCGCCAGCCATGGGGGGGCGTCTCACAGAGCGGGATTTCCCACTCTGGATTCAGCAGGAGGAGAGGTTCTGGTTTAAGGTGTTCTGATCGCTGCTTAGCGGAGTCACCAGAGTCAGTCAAGTCAAAAGCCAAGTGGGCTTAATTGGCATTTTAACCATAAACACAGTGCACAAGATTAAACAATTGAACAACAAACAGAACAACATTCTGTGCAAAACCAATATGACACAACAGAGTAAATTCATCCGACACAGAGCAGCGACGGTATTGAATGTGAATCAGGTGGAGAATGCCGGCTGAGAAACAGCAGCACTGCGTGCAGCACAGCATTACGGCAAACACTGTGTTTATCAGCAAATCAATAAAGTGCCACGTGCAAAGGCTTTAATTTAATAATAAATAAATGCACAATGTTTGTGGTTTCAAAATACCATTTAGATGACAAATTATTTGTTTATCACGAGCTAAAAAGGCTGTTTTTGCCTTCAAGACTGATGTATGCAAACGATCTCAGATTCAAAAAGTGTTAATGACTCGGGCTAAACTGCTAAAGGAGAGTGTTTATGTATTGGTTTTCTTTTCTGACATCACAAAAATTATGATTTTAAAATGGGCAGTTTGTGCAGCTTGGTTTCCAGGGAGCGAAATTAACAATATTTATGGACTTCGTCTCTTTCTATTCCAGGAAAGTGGTGATTTGGACCCTTTAATGTATGAAAGGCTTCCCAGTTGCAGTATGTGGCAGTAAATTCACAATAACGATATTTAGTCCACTTCATGCAGCCCTCAATTAAAATAACCGCTTCGGTTTCTGATCTTTTGAGTGTTAACAGCCCAGGCTGTTAAATCACCTTTCAGTAACATCAACTAATATCCACGTCAGCATTTACATTCATTTTCATGAAGATAATTAGTGTTTATTCCTCGATACCGTCACCTCCCAACAAGAGCGGAAACCCAGTATGAGTCTCTCCCAGTTCGATCAAAACAGCACGAGAGAATCTGAACACACAACACTGTGCACTGGTTTCCGGTCAGCGGTGTTTAGAGGAGAAAAGTGATGATGCTGGTGGAGGATGAAGTGCTTATCAGCACTGGACAGGCCTTAATGGGGATTAGGGCTGCTGGGGGAGACCGGCGGGAGCAGAACGGAGAGTGCTGGCTTTGCACCCTCGCTCAGCGTCGAAGAGCCTTGATGTTTTGGTGAAGCCGTGTTTAACACCCCCTCGTTCGCTCCATTTATACTCTCTGTACTAAATGACAAAAATCCTTCTGAAATGGTCACATGTCAAAGAAGCAGCAGCTTTAAAGCAAGAAGCAGCAGCAGAGCGAAGTGACAAAACTTGTGCTTTCTGACACAAAATCTCACAAAACAGGTACCGGGGCAGTCCCGTCAAAGGTATGCCTTCAAATAAAAAGCTTACACTATTACTATCAAACTCGTACTATAAAATAAAAAGAATCTTTATCCATGGATGCAGAGCTATCTGGCTTTCTGTGTGCTTTTGCTTTCAGTTTATAAAGCTTTTTTTTTTATTTTTTTTTATTTCTTTTTAAGAATTAAGAGATTTTGATATAGCAGTTTTTGGTAAATTTGAATACAAAAAAGGTTGAGCTTTAAAGATAAACAGAAACTTAAACAGAAAACACTTAAGCAAGAAAATGTTTGGTATTGTTTTGTAACCCAACAGCATCAGGCGATTAGCTCAATGCTAAGCAGTGTACATAAACATCTGTTATTTTGTAGCCACATTAGCTTGAGAGCTCTAGTTTGAAAGTACAGACAAAATGTGAAGGGAAAACAGCTGAAATGATCCCTCACTCCTTTAAAGCTTCCTCACGTTGCCCTTTGCTGCTTTTCCCTAATGATTTGTCTGCATTTTGTGTGTGTGTGTGTGTGTGTGTGTGTGTGTGTGTTTGCATGGAGTCCCTTTTAAAAACCCTGCCGTTTGATCATAGCCAGCAGCAGGACCCCCTCAGGCGGACAGATTCTTAGAGTCTCTCCGTCCCCCCGCGAACCCGTCTCCGCTTTGTGGTGGGCCGAAACGGCGCGGCAGCGACCAAACTGGGGGGAAAAAGTGAAGAAATGAAAGGAAAGGTCTTTGTGTCTGACTGTGTTGTTTTCGTCTGGACTGTGTGGCCGTTTGGAGGCGACAGGAGGACGGAGGGATTGTGGAAGTCATTACTGGTGTCTTCAAGCTGGGCGGCCGATATAAATCAAAGCGTGTTTGGGGTCAGACATGCTCGTCACAAAGCCAGACAGTCACATTTTTAAACTTTTTCCTCTGCAGTAAATTACTCCACTAGTAAAACAACAATACTTTCAATACAGTTTAGTAATCATGGATTGATTTTTTTAAAATTATTTTTACTTTTGTTTTTTTTTCTCTTCCCCTCTGGGTTTGTTTCCAGGTAAGCATTACTACTTAGTTCAGCTTATCAGATCTCCACCACTACTGCTTAAAATTTTTCTCTCACTATCTCACTATCTTTCTTTCTTGCTGTGTGTATATACACACACACACACACACACCCCTAGACAACTCCTCTGCATTTATCACCGAAATCCATTTCTTTCATGTCTGTGCACATCTATAATTTACAGACAGGGCTTTTAGGGGAGGCTGGACCAGAGGTGTGTGGGTGTGTTGAGGTGGGGGGGATCTAAAGGAGCATGACTAGTGGAGAGGAGCAGAAAGGGGGAATTTATACCCCAGTTACAGAAAATACCACACGTATAGAGTCATACACACTCTGTGTACATGAATACAGTCATACACACTTGGACATCATCTGTAAAGTTTACAGCGCCATTTCGTTTACATACTGGGGGAACGGACGGGTTTAGGAATGAGTGCATTTGAGCAAAAGCTCAGGTTGCAGGATTTTGGGGGCAAAGTCAGAGAAGTGAGACTGTTGGTTTGGAAACAGTGTATCAGGAGAACGATGTTGAGGATGGAGCTGCCAGGAGAGAGGAGAAGAGGAAGGACAAAGAGGAGGTTTATGGATGTGGTGAGAGAGAACATGGCGTTTGGGGTGAAAGAGGAAGATGCAGAGAACAGGAAGACATGGAGCACATGATCCGCTGTGGCGACCCTGTTTTAACATGTTAATTTCAGAAAGTAAAACAATACAATGAGCAGAAATGTAGAAACGTCTCTGAAGAGGTTATGAGTTTAATATATCAGTGCACATTCAGCCAAAGTACCAAAACCTTTTGAAATGAATGTTTAGGGATCACAGCAGATCTGGGAGACAAAAAAAGGCTGATTAGGAGGTAGAAGAAATGGGCAATCTTGGTAAGTAAAAGAGGGGAATGAGACAGAGAGAGAGAGAACTCCAGATGTGCAGCACTGTTTGGAATTGGTTTCGGCCAGAGCAGCCAAACAGCACAAAACGGACACAGTGGCAGGCTGCTCCCGCAGACCTGACTGCTCTAATCCTGTCAGTCAGCCACACACACACTCACTCTCTCATCGAGGAGACCTCCAACTCCTCACACAATCCAAGCAGGACGTGTGTATTAGTGCTGGGGTGTATTTTGTGTAGTGTGATAAAGACACAGCGTGGTGTTGTGGTGAGAATTTTCTTGCAGTGTTTGATAGATGGTGCCGCTGGGTCAGGTCTCCTGTTATCCAGCAGTTTTTAGATTATTCATATAATATACTAACATATTGTTATTAGTATATTATGTCATAGCTTATTGGGTTTCTCCCCTGAAAATTAATCCGTAAAATTAATATGAACTTATTCGGTGTGTGTGTGGGGGGAGGGGGGGGGGGGTAAAGGGAGGAACAAGTTTCCCTCTTGAAAAACGCTGAGTGTTAATCTGTGTGTGTTACACAGTAACCCCTCCCCTCCACACACAGTCTTTCTTTTTGGAAAGGCAAGTTACATTAGCCCGGCGCGTTATCTCTGCTTAAAGGTCACTCATGCAGGGGGAAAAATTCAGCTTTTATTATTTGCCCATATTTTCCCCCCATTAGTTAAACAAATACAGGTGGACAATAGGGGCCAGCGGCGGCGGCCGACCTAATCTGAACAGTGACCTTCAACAGTCCGGAGAGGCACATTGTGCAGAGCTGAAGGCTCATTTTTCACCTCAGGTGCCGCCGGATGTTCCTACCAGAGTTCCTGGACAGTTACAGACCAAGCGTATTTCAGCTCGAAAGGCCGTCCAACTCAAGAACCTCGAGTCAGATCATTGCACGCACGCACACACGCACACACACACACACGCACACGCACACACACACAGCCCACAAATAATGACACAGAATAAGTTCTGGACTTGTTACTTCTCCAAGCGGTATGAGGTTCAGGGAACAGTTAGGAGAAAGAGTTGAAAAGAAAAACCCAGATGCAGATGTGAAAAATGCTTGCATTCGTTCTGATCAGTAAGCAGTGCTCCAGTTTTGTCCCTGACTGTCTTTTTGGTCCATCTCCAGCCTCTGTGTGTGTCTAGGGTTTGTGTTTTGTTTAATTATCTGTTTTGCTGTAACCCCTCGTCCATCGCTTTGACCCAAACATCAGTGCTTTATACAGAAACCTGACTTTTCTTCAACATAATGATGCGTCTCTCCGTCCGCTTGTTGGAAGAGACCCAAAGCTGCAGCTGGAAAAACTGAGTGGTTTTGAGTCCGGGACGGTGTGTCATACAGCTGACAGAGCGCTCTGCCCTGTAATCCGCCACATCTATACATGACTCAAGATGGATTTAAGCCTCCTTGCCTCAGCCCATGCCGCTGCCCAGGTGTGGCACTGGGGGATTTTCATAATCCCATCCGAGAGCATTCTTCAACGCTCATGTCCTGAAGTGGAGACGGCCTGTGCCAGGTTTACCCTTTTAAACAGAAGGTATATTATTCAAATATTAACATGGGCAATCCTTAGGATTTTTCCATAACGTGCAAAAAAAAACAAAAACTCTCAACCTAGAGATGAATTTGAATTTGGATTAACGGTCTTGAACTTTCTTCACAGTGGTGGTGAATCTACACATGTCTGCGTGTTTATATGGATGGTGATTGTGTTTCTGAACTATTTTTGGGACTGCTATGCCTCCCTACACCCTACATGTATCACTCCATCAGGCCTGGGTTTAGTTTTAGCCCAAAATCAAATCTCCAAACTGTAGAAATACATTGTCTCAGGCATCAGGCAGCATCTTTGAGTCTATGAGGTAGGTTCAGACATCTGGTTCCATTCAGCACCAGTGTTTCTGACAAAGCTTCTCTAAAACGGAGCCTTTTACACCCACTCTGTAAGACTCTGATTCCAAGATTCAAAATATATTAAAATGTGTACAATGAAATTCAGAACCACAGTGGAATCAGTATTACAAAAGCAGTAATCTGGGCTGATATAATGTTCCAAAATCATGAAATAGTCAATTGTCACCAGAATATTACCTGTAAAGGAATTTTTGAGTGGAACAGACATGTTGATGTGGTTTAGAACACAATATGACTTCATGCCGAGTAGCCACGGTCTGAGTTGAGGAACACTGATCTGGAGTCAGTTATTGTGATGGCAACAGTAATAAATACAGAGGAATCTGATTCAAGATCAGTTCTCCTTGCTGCTTTGTGAATACAAGCCCTGCAGTTTACTGAAATTTTAATTAGTACTAATTTTCTAAACCGCACCGACAAGTCTGCGCCACCTTAATGCAGTAAGAGAGTTTTGGAGGAGCGTTATTATAGAAGAATTTAGTTGATTATTGACTTCTTGTTTGTCAGCGATGTCTCATCTCGTCGGCTATGTCTGGGGTCGGTTTTCAAACTCTCTGAATTCATAGATACAGACTCCAATATGGATTTATACCAAGTTTAGTGTTTAGGACTCGTTCTAGTTTAGAGGGCAGTTTCTTCAGAGTAGAGCTGCTTTTGGAGCCAAGTTCAGATCTGTGGTCTTTCTACCTGGTTTGGAGCTTCTTGTTTATCTTCTATTAGATTCTCCTTTACTGTGGTACTTAGAATGAAATTAAGTCTCAGAGGTGTTTGTAATAGTGCCTGATCCATTAAGAGCTGTTTTGTGTGTGTGTGTGTGTGTGTGTGTGTCTGAAGAGTGTGAGGTTCTCTGTCAGAGACAGTGTGGTAATTAGGGCTTGATCTGGGCTGGCAGTGTGCCTGCCTGGGCTGCCTGGCGTCTCCTCAGTTAATTATAGGCCTGTGTGTAAGCCCAACTACGCAGGCCTGTTTACCAGCCAGACACACACACACACACACACACACACAGAGCCAAACACGAAGTGCTGTAACAAGCCATTGATTTAAGAGGTGTTCCTCTGTGTCCTCGCTGGCTGTGGAATTTGGGAGGAGTGAGGAGAGGAGAGGAATTCACTGCCTATTAGCTGTCAAAGCAGGATGAAAGAGAGAGAGAATGTGTGTGTGTGTGTGTGTGTGTGTGTGTGTGTGTGAAGGAACTTTTTGTGAGGGAGCTTCTGGAGGTATTAAACTGTTTACACATCCAGTTCCATTCACCACAACACTGTGTGTATGTGTGTGTGTGTGTGTGTGTAGCAGGTGTGTTTATATGTATTTTTTGCCGCATGTTGTCCAAAATGGCTGAACGCAAAGATGTCTGGTGTGATAAGTCTCTCAGAAACACATGAAACTTTCCCATACGTGTGTGTGTGAGTGTGTGTTTGTGTGTGTGTGCGCGCGCTCATCTGTCTCGCTAGGGACACAAGATATGATCAGCATCACTGTGAAGGCTCCAGTCTCAACCCAGCTGGCCACACTCATCACCTCACACACCACACACACTCGCACACTCTGAATCACACACTTCAGCTCATTTCTGCAGTTTCTCTGACATGCTGATTTCGCAAAATCTCAGCCATGTTTTTCCCCCCAAAACATTCTCACCACCCGACTCCCCACGGAGCTGCATCAGCACTCGAACCGCAGCCCCTCTTTACCGGTCCGGACCACAGTCAGTTCGGAGATCTAGATAAACGAGATAACCAGGTACTCGGGTACTTGAGTGTGGTAAGATTAGCTGTCCTTGGGCAAGATGCCCAACCCCGCAATCTCACTTACATTAGGAACCGGACGTCTCTCTGGATAAGAACGTCTGATGAATGAGGTAATCAGAGCAGCAGAACATTCTTTTATCTTTAGTCTATTATAAAATTATATATGTATATGAAATAAATTGTCTGCGTTTGTGCACCAAAATTATTATTCATAATTCGGCCGTTTTCCAACCCCAGTTTATCCCTCAGAATTATAAAGGCTGATACTGTGCCTTTAAGATGGATCTCCTTTGCTGTTCTGTATTGCAGCTCATTCAGAAGGCAGCACAGGATTAAACAGTCCTTCGGCATGAATGGATGGATCTAAACAGCTCTAGAGTGAAAAAACGACATTTAAAGTGCTGGTTTTGTGACATCACTAAACCTAAGATTTAAAAGTGGGCTGTTTTCGAACTGCTTGAGTCTGAGGATAATGAGGTATATTCAAACTTTTCACAATATCAGCACATTGTTTTAAATTCCTGAAAATTTGGGATAGGGTCCCTTTAATGTATACAACGTGTAGCCGTATCTGCAGTGACACAGTATTTATGGACTAGCCTGTATAATCAGAAGGTTGTGGGTTTGAGTCTCGGAGCAGCAGGTTACCCTGAGGTAGCCTTAATCAAGATACCGTCCCCAACACTGATCAGCACTTTCACTTCACTTTCATATATATTCACAATACTGATATTCTGTCCGTTAACCTAGTTGTCCTTGATGCCACACTAGGCCAATCCTACACTCCATGAAGGGGAAAATCTTCGATTTTGATGTACTCCGTCCACCCGTAGCTGATAAAGGACAGTTTTACGTAAATCATCTCCATTCTGAGCGCTGGCAGATGATGAGGAGCAGTATTACCTCGACAGACACTCGAGTTAGCGCTCAATCTAATATTGTCACACACGAACCTCAGAGTGAGTGTGAGGCAGAGCAGTCTTGCTCCTCATCAAAGCCCATGCTGCGTTAGCGGCGGCCTATAGAAGATCAGAGCGGCGCACACATCTGACCAAATTAGACTGAGGATCAGAAGAGAGATGCATAATTCAATAAGCCTGGGACTGGCTGCCTGCGTCGCCCTCGTTAATGCAGCTACACACTGGAGCTACTGTTCTCTCTCTACACCCCCCTCCTCCCCACACACACACACACACAACTCCACGCTTGGTCTCATTTTAATGCCACCCTCACACACACACACACACACACACACACACACACACACACACTCCTGCAAAAACTCTCCCTTCTCCGTCGCTGCGACGAGTCTGTGCTGTCCCAGAAGAAGAACCAGCTTAGAGCGGTCGCAGAGAGGTGTGTTTGACTGATACACTCTTGTTTAGCGCTACAGCTAGCAGGTGTTTTGATAACAGACTGATCTCTTGATTATATTTCCCACTAATCGTTTAATCAGGAGCCACAGTTGGGGGGAGGAGAGGCGGCTCACATGAGAGCCTTTTGTCAAAATCGTTTTGTCACGTATCTGCTTAAAGCCAAACGCACGATTCTGGTATTCAGATAAGTCAGCAATGATTACTTGACAGTTTACCTGATGATGCATATTTTGGATCTACTTTAGCTCCTTTTTTTTTTTTCGCTCAATTTCCTCAGAAATACCAGCTACCCCCAATCTGCCAGCCCGTGCAAATCATTGATGTTAACCATATGACACCAACAGCTCAACACGCTTGGAGGAGAACACTAGCGTTTGATTCTGTTGCATCATCCCATGTTGTCTGAATGGCAGGGCTTGTTCCAGCCATCTAGGATGAGAGGACAATTCCTGGAGTCCAAGAGACACATTGGGCAAAAATAAATTTTTCATAATGGGGTTATTCAAGACATTGTTTCTGCCTGATGCCATGTTTAGATTCCAGTTTAAGAGAGGAGTTTAGACTGAAACTAAACAGTGAAGGGGAAACATGCAGGGCCTTGTGAGCCAAAGAAAGTTGTTCAGATTCTCTGTTTTACCATGATCCTGATGAACTCTCGGAGGAAACTTGCAGTTTCACCGGTAGTTTTGGGGGAGGAAGTTAAATTGGGGTTGGAGATGCCTGGTTCCATTCACCACCACAGGAACATTTCAAACTCGCTCTGGATGACCTTGTTTGTGCCTCAAACACTGAATTATGCAGACATTTCTCCTGAGAACAGAGAGAGAGAGCGAGAGAGAGAGGGGGACTCGACCAGCTTTGGGTTGAGATCAAGCCACTTTATCTGGTGGAAAACCGGCAGAACCGGTTTTGTGCCATTCGTTTAGGGATGAGCGCTTCATGGTCTCGTTTCAAAAGGCTGGGAGCGAACGCAACGTGAGGCCGTGCTCTGGAGGGTCTCTTTCACAGTGGAGTCGTCCTTTCATGTTTGTCTGTAGACCAACAAGCTCCTGAACGACGTCAGCTGATGTTGCTCTGCAGGTCCAAGGCGGTGATGTCATGCTGCTGCGAAGGCCACTCGGGGCTGAGAACACAAACAGCCTTAACACGACAGGCCTGAAACAGGGATTTCAACGCATTCAGGGTGAAGGAAGAGTCCCGTTCCTTCTGCAGCTGCCTCGCTTGCCTCTTTTAAAGCAGCAGAGGCTGAGCCGGTGATCCCTCGGGGCACTGCCTCCGGCACTGCCACCTGAAGAGACTCCTCTGAGCATCTTTACTCTTCTCCCTTTTCACACACTCCCTCTTCACTTGTCATTAGTATCATTTTTTTTTTTTTTTTTTACTTTATGCTTTATCCAGTGTTTCAAGATTTTCAGGAGCAGATTTATATTAAATGCTTAAGAGCGAAGCAATCATTTTTCTTCTACCACTTCTTCTTCCCTCCCTGTTTAGGTGTCTCCACAGTGAAGCATCCATCTCCATTTCTTCTTGTCCTCTGCATCTTCCTCTTTCACACCGACCGCCTGCAGGTCCTCTCTAACCACATTTGTAAACTTCCTCTTTGTCCTTCCTCTTCTCCTCTTGGCTGTTAGCTCCATCTTCAACATCCTTCTCCCGATAACCTCCTCGACTCTCCTCTCGACACGTCCAAACTAATGCAGTGTCACTTCTCTGACTCAAAGCTGTCCCTCAATATACTTGTTCCCAATTCTCTCAATCCTTGTGCCTCCCAACTCAAATGTCAGCATCTTTAACTCTCACACCTCCAGCTCCAAGTCGTATAACATAGCAGGTCTCACTACCGTCTCCAACCCAGATAACATCTCTAGGACATTATTTTCTTTCCTGTAGTCTGTGAGTTGGTGATCCTGTTAAGTACCTCACAGTATTGTTGTTCTGCCTGTAGAGGGCGCTCCTGAGAGTTAGGGGGCAGGTTGTCGGCCCTTGGAGGCTCGCCCGAGGCAGGACGTTATGGCTGTATGAGAAGCGAGGGACAGTGAGGGGAGGGGGGCTGGATTCCCTTCCCTCAGGGATTTGGGGCGGATGGCCCGAGGGCCAGCAGACAGGGAATGGGAATTCCATCTCCCCCGAGAATCCCCACTGGCCTCGGCCGGCCATCCATCTTCCAGCGTCTGAGCCGAGGAAAGGAGATCTGTCACAGTGTCTCTGCTGTCTCACTCATTCGCTCTCTCACTCTTTCCCTCCGTTACTTACTTTCTCTCCAGGCATTTCTTGCAGTTTCTTTCATCTTTGCTCTTTTTCTTCCTTTTCTGTTTTTGTATTTTCGTTCTTGCGCTGCATGATCCAACATATGTAAACATAATTGTTTCTCTTCCTCTCTAACTCACTCATTCCCTCTAGTTCTTTCGTTCATTCTTTCTTTTTCTTTTTCTTTCTTTCTTCTTACTCTACATAATCCTATATGTATGAATTTGTTCGCTCTCTCGTGTAGTTCACTTTGTTTCAGGTTTTTTGAACTATTTATTTCATATTTATTTATAGATTTGCAAAGAAAAAAACATTTATTAATAAAAAACAGAAGAGATAAGAAACATGAAAATGCATGAAGGTGTTTTTCAGTACTTCCCTCTCTCTCACCCCCCCACAGTGCTTCAACCCTCTCCCACTCCGATCTTTTACCCCTCAGCTTGTTCTTTATCTCTCCCCCTCTGTCTCTCCCCTCCTCCTTCCTTCCTTCATCAACCGCCTCTGTCCCCCCTCCTCTCTCTCTCTCCTCTCTCTGTCTCTCTCCCTCCCCTCCCCCCTCCCTCCCTCTGGCAGTGCCACGGATAGATGAGCAGAAGATAGCCGCTGAATAGCCCTCCCTGCCTTATTTAGAGATAATGGCAATAGAGACGCTCACTTCTTCACTCCCACACACACATTTACCATCAAAGGGGGGGGCACACGCACGCACACACACACACACACATAATCTCATACCCCCCAGTGCACATATATACACGCAGCCAAGCTCTCAGGGGTTTTGCACTACATATTAAAGCACACAGAGGGTACATAAGCGTCATCAAAAGGTGTGCACACACACACACATTCAAGCACTCACAGGAGGTTCAAGTATACACACACACTCGCGCGCACACACGCGCGCTGCTCTTGCACGCAGAGGGGGAGTGTATCAGACGTCGAGCAGTAATGCCTGTGTGTGGAGGAGGCATTTCCTGGAGTTGGTGTTAACTTGTCAGCTTTGTCATTTCATTTCACACTGGCGTGAGCAGCAGTGGGATGGAGGGTGCAATTTTTGGGGTAGGGGGAGTGTGTGTATGTATGTGTGTAGGGGGGTGAAGTCAGCCACGTCCCACCCATGATGAATACTTTAACCCTGTCCCCGACAGCTCTGCTACATTCACCACTAATGTACCAAATCCCCCAACAATGCACAGCCCTGTTCAACTGACTGTGTGTGTGCGTGTGTGTGTGTGCGTGTGTGTGCGTGTGTGTGGGTGTGTGGGTGGGTGGGTGTGGGTGGGTGGGTGGATGGGAAGGGGGTGTGGAGGTGGCAGTGTTATAAATATTGGGGTTTTATTTTGCTTGATATGTGGACATTCTTCCATTGTGTATGTGTGTGGGGCATCATTTTCATAAAGAAAAGCAGAGAACCCGAAGGCCACTCTGCTGTGTAAAGTTAAGCAAAGTGAGGAGCTTTAGGACTTTAAGAATCTTCTGCTGTTTTGGTTCAGAAAACCTTCAGAGGTGTTGATGAGCCCGGACCTCGACGGGTCAGAACTGTTCTGGAAGCACAAAACAATGTTGTATATTATGTTCTGTGCATGAGTGTGTGTGTATTATAATGTTATAATATTAGAATATTAGAAGTTCAGAGCTGACCAGGATGTAACTTCCCCTGCAGCCCTAGTTATGGGACCCATTATTATTTATAGTTATTTACATATACAGTCCATGCAGGACGGAGTATTGTTACATATGATATGTATGTAACACTAAAGTAGAAAACGTGTGTGGTTCTGATGTCTCACCCACATGTGTGTTTTGTTGGGTGTTTGTGCTCCGGTGTGTGTGAGAGAATGTTTGGGGAATTTTACAGATAGTGTTTCCAGTCAGCCACTGTCACTCATCAAACCAATCACCAGTGTGTGTGTGTGTGTGTGTGTGTGTGTGTGTGTGTGTGTGGAGGATCGGATTGCACCTTTCAGCGTCTCTGCCCGGGGGCTCAGCTTCCCAAATCACCCCCTCCCACACACACACACACACACTTTTCATCGCCACAGCAATTGCATCCGTGGCGACGTGAGGAGGCCCAGAGTGGTGAAGCTGATAAACCCAGGCCATCGTCATGCCAACATAAGGAGAAATGCTCGTTCTCTCAAGTGTTTTTGACCAATCACATCTCTGGGTCAGGGACATGGGGTGTTTTAGTTAAACAAGGTTTTCACAGTCCGTTTATAGACACTGATTGATAAGTGAAAGGGAAGGTTTACAGGACGGTAGTTAGGCTAGCTATGTTATATGGATTGAAGATGTTGATACTGACGAAAAGACAGGAGATGGAGCTGGAAGTGTCAGACTTAAAGATGCTGAGATTTTCGTCAAGAGGGATTAGGAGCAAGTGGTAGGTGTGATAGACTGGAAGACGTGGAGACGGATGATCTGCTGGCAAGCACCTGAAAGAAGATGATGATGATGATGATGATGACTGACACTGAATCATCGAGAAGTTAGAAGGCCCATTAAAAAAAAAAAAATCTCCTATTTCACTTTTCCTTGTTGTTTCACTTCATATTCTGTAAATAGAAATGAACTGCAATGCTGGAATTTTGCCCACAACGTTGCCACTGTAATGCCCAGCACTGTTCATAAGTTCCCTCAAAAACTTTCATGCAGGTGAACAAGAAGCTCCTCCGGCCTGGTGGATAAACACTCGTAAAGGTGTTTGCGTTTGTGACTTAAGTGTTGACGGTCGCTGTTTGTGTGTGTGTGTGTGTGTGTGTGTGTGTGTGTGTGTGTGTGTGTGTGTGTGTGTGCTTTATTGTGATAACTGCATGAGCAGACACTCTGAGGTTATGCATATTGGAAGGTCATTGTCTGCACTGGAGTGCGAGTGTGTAGGGTGGGTGTGTGTGTGTATTGGCCTGCCCGCGGTGAGTCAGTGTCTGTGAATGCACTGGTGTGTAGAGCCGTGCAGAGTGACGCTAATGTGTTTATTCTGTGAGCTCTCCACATTACAGCACCGTTAATGGAGAGGAGCGCAGCGGCTAGCACCATTAGCTCGGTGTGTGTGTGTGCGCGCAAGTGCATGCAAGGAAAATGGAATAAGCTTCTGGATAAAAAGGAGCGCATACACCGGAGGAATACTTTTCCACAACTTTTCTCTGGTAACCTCTTCATTTCTGTCGCGTCCAGACAGAAAACAGCTACATTGTTTCCCCGCTGTTAAACAGACGGGACGTCCTGTTTTAACGGGACATGGTGTCGTGTTTCGGAGCAGGACGTGATAAAAGATGTGTAGCTCTACAATAAGCTTCAAATTTTTTATTACACTTTGCCACAAAAGACTTCACCGCTTTATCGCCAACACTTATCCTGACTCAGATTGCAGGGGGTGCTGGAACCTCTCCCACCATCTCCAGTCTGCGTGACTGGTATGTCCCTGTCCTGTGAGAGGAACCGGAGTTCTGCAGGACGCATAGACCTTCCACTCAGAAAGCACCCAGGATGGGAATCGAACCCAAAACCCAAAACACTGAGAAACTTTAGGTCTATTTAGCTTTGTTCACCGTCTCACCCAGTGACAGAGCAAACATATCAGTTGTATTTCATTTGTCCTGAATATTTACATTTGTCCACCTGTTCTGGAAATTTGGTCAGGAAGAAAATAGTCTCTTCCTTCCCGGCTGCTCGTTTAACTCCCTTCTTTCAGAACAGAGGTTTTTAACATCCAGCGTTAAAGGCACAATAACAAATACACTCTATCTGTCCATCATCAAATTTTTTTATGTGGTGTAAACAGCAGCAATTCAGATTGTACTTAAAAACAATGAGCTTTTTGTTCTGACAGTGATCTGTTTGTATTATTAGTAACCTTTAAATTTAGTACTGTGCTTTTAATTTCAGATTTTTAAGTTATAAATAGGGTGTAACTTTGAAATCCATTGCGCATTTCTTTGCAGTGAATAAGTGTCTGGGTGTGTGTGTGTGTGTGTGTGTGTGTGTGTGTGTGTGTGTGTGTGTGATGGAGACAGAGTTCTTGTGTAGCTGCTGAACCTGTGTGTCAGGTTTGCGTTCGATCCGCTCGTCGTCTTTAATTCGTTTAATTCCTCCAGACCTCAAGTGCTCTTCACATACTCATCAGATTCTCGTCTGTCAGACGGCGAGGTGTTCAGAGCGAGGCGACGGTGGAAGGTTACAGACTCTTTCAAGCTCTTCTGAGCAGAAATCACTCCATTCTTCATAGCCGTGAAGGACTCACTTGTGTTTATTACAAAAAGAAATGATAGAAAGACTAAATCTGATTCTGTGGTTGTTCTGGAGGAGAACAAAGATGTTTTTTTTTCACTTTAATCAGGTCAGGTTTTGACCTTTTGTGGTCTTTGTCTTTTTCATTCTTTACTTTAAACACTGCGAGTTTCATGGAACGTTTATTTCCAGCCTTCCTCCCAGTTCAACAGTCTGCTTCTGTTTACGACTGAAGTATGTAAATGAGCTCTGCTCTGAGTGGCCGAGCTTCTGTTATCACATTATTTTCGATGATGTCACAAAAACGATGCAAATCGAACTTAATGTTTTTCAGTATTAACATGATGGAATGTATTATTTTCCAGTTTAAGTCACAGGTGTGTGTGTGTGTGTGTGTGTGTGTGTGTGTGTGTGACTGGAACAAATGGTAAAAGCAGCTTGTGGAGGTCTGAAACAAAGGGAACACATTTAAGTCTCTTCCTGTATTTTGTGCTGGTCGCCTAGGGGCCAGTAGGTTACACACACACACACAGACACACACACACACACACACACACACGGTGTGTCTTGGCATACTGTAACTGTTCCCCCTGCTGTTATTACATGGTTTTCATCTCTCTCTCTCTCTCTCTCTCTCTCTCTTTTTTTTTTTTCCTTGCTCTTGCTCTGATGCCTCTTCAAAGCTACTCTCTGGCACCTTCTCAGGAAATGACTTTTCCCGTCCTCTAGGGCTCTGTCTGTGTGTGTGTGTGTGTGTGTGTGTGTGTGTGTGTGTGTGTGTGTGTGTGTGTGTGTGTATTTATTGTGAAACATTTTATTGAGTTAGCATGACGCAGTGCTCTGTAAGACATGTTTGCATTGAAGTATGAAGGACACACACACAGTCATTAAACCAGGCATCAACATTTACAGCTGTTGTGAATGTAATGTGTTAGGTGTGTGTGTGTGTGTGTGAGAGAGAGAGTTAACACACTGCACATCGTTCTTGAAATCAGTTCTGCCCAGAGTGAGACCCGAGGCCTGAGTTCACCCACGACACCGTTTGATTTGATCCTTCCGCCATGAACAGGTTTAGTTTAAGCCAGATTTTTTCTCGCAATTAAAGCTCATCAAAAATGTAGAGGTTTGGATACAGCGATAAGAAAATGACACATTTTAAATTCGCCATTAAAGATATTTGTAATTTAGAACTTGACTGTCAGTTGAGTGAACACATGCAATTTAGGACCCTAAGCGGTGAATTACAGATCCATGACATTTATACTCCTGATGGAAAAAAAACACCCCAGCGTGGGTTTCCTCCCTTTCACTGATTTGAGCTCCGCCAGCTCCCCCTTGTGGTGAGTGTCTAACCTTATTGATAGACAATATATGATTCATTTTCAGTTGATTGACTTGTTTTTGTTGATTGATCCTGAAGACCCTCATTTTTGAAGGAAAAGTTTAATAAACAGAAGTTTAGAGACTGAGTGCAGTTCAGTTTGTCAGTTAAATGTTAAACATCATGTTGTGCAGCTCTGAGATGAAATACACGTTACACCGATGGATTTTAATGAGTCATTGTGACTCTCTCTCGCTCTCTCTCTCTCACACACACACACACACACACACACACACACACAGGGGTGAAGCTGCTGTTCTGGTGTGATGGCAGTTCTGAACTACAGCATTCCTGTAGTGGATTTACCGGCTGATTACCAGAGTCCAGGAGACTTTGGGTTCTCAGTGCAACTTGATGCAGTGCGTGCTTGCGTGTGTGTGTGTGTGTGCGCGCATGCGCAAGAGTGCATGTGCGCTCTTTGCCCTGACAGCACTTTTCTAAGCTTTTCTTGTTTTTGTTTTTTCATTTTCTGATCCCCCCCTTCTCGCTCTCTCTCTCTCTGTGTGTGTGTGTGTGTGTGTCTTTGTCTAGAAGCAGGTCTCTATAAATAGGTGGTGATTCGTGGGCTGCCAGGCAGACCTGCTCGTCAGACCTAATTACAGCTAACACACTCTCTCTCTCTCTCGCTCTCTCGTTCAGAGTGATTTTTTTTGCTCTTACTGATAAATCTGAGGGTCATCAGACAGTATTATGGTCTAACTGGTATGATGATTGGGTGTGCCTGTGAGCATGTGGAACATGACTGATAGGTGTGTGTGTGTGCAAGAACACAGATAGGTATTAAATTCAAGTTAATGATATGAGATTGTTGTGAAACGCAAGATGAACAAAGCATTTTCTGTCAAGATTTGGGTAAAAGTCAGCACATTCACTCAAGAACGTTCTGAAGCTGGAATGAATCATTCCTTAGGGGGGGGGTGTGTGTGTGTGTGAGAGAGAGAGAGAGAGAGAACAACCCTGCACAGAGTTTTACAAGAAAGTGCTATAGAGGTTCACAGAGCCCAGATTATCAAATGCTCAGATTCTTAGATTCTTAAAGGCCACCTGATTGTTTCTGACTGCTCTGCACAGGGCTCGGTGATGTTTTATCTTCACCGATACACTCAGATGATCAAAATCTGATAATTTAACAGTTCATTTCTGTAAATATTTTTGATTTTCGTGTGCAGCTGTTAATCTATCAACCAACAATCTACAAATCAGCATCCTGTATTCATGTTTCATGCTGTTTATGCAGTTTAGCTCCAGAGTGATGACAAACATTCTCTGAAAGTTTTTATTAACATCAAATAGGTGTTGTATAAAAATGGATTTGCCCCGATCCAGCTGCTGGGAACCATTTGTGAAGCATTATAAACAGACCTGTATTTTTAAAACAATTATCCGTTTCCATTCACCGCTACTACCAACAATCCTCTAAAACATTTCGCACTCTGACCGTTTCCTTCTCAACGCTTCATCAGAAATGTTCACAATATTGTTGACTTTTTATTTAGCACTTTAGAAGTGTTGAAAATGTCTTCTGATTATAAATGATTTAATGAGACCAGTAGGTTGCCCTGAAGTATCCTTGAGCCAGGTACTGTCCCCATCACTGCTCCCCGGGCGCTTTAAATAGCTGCCTCCTGCTGCACGTGTGCTGTATTTCGACGTGTCTCACTGTGTGCTGTGCTGTGTCTCACAATGACGAATAGTCACTTTCACTTTATTAAACACATTAATATTGAGCGTGCGTATAAAGGGAGGAGGGTGGGGCTTATCTCTGCTCAGCCCTCGTTCCACAGCAGCCGCTTTCGTTCTCCAACATCCTCTCATCCGTCCTGAGCTCTACCTTCTGTTTTCGTATCAAGGCGCTCTTACACTCGCAGACGTTCCCTTCTCTCCATATCCGCTGTGCTTTGTTCGGCAACTGAAGAGCCTTTTTCTCTTTCATTGTGTATGATGTGTGTGTGTGTGTGTGTGTGTGTGTGTGTGTGTGTGTTTGTTTGAGGCTTCTGCACTTCTGAAGAGCATCAGTTCTTGTTCCCCTCCTGCGATCGCGCAGTCGATCAGGAATAACAGTGAAACAGCAGCCGCTGGCTTTCATGTGCGCTTTGTGCAGTCACAAGTGCAGAGGCTTTCCCAGCAGAGAGTGTGTGTGTGTGTGTGTGTGTGTGTTGGCAGGGATTGGGGTGTTATATGTAAACCAGCTGCTGACAGAGGTTTCCTGTGGGTCACCAGGACCTCTGAGCAGCACTTACATAAACGTTATCCGGATAGAAGCCAACATGCACACGCATACGCACGCACGCACACACACACACACACACACACACACACACACACACACACACACACACACACAGCTCAGACAGTCTCGGGGGAGGCTGGGTAAAAAGTCCACGGCTCCTTATTAAGCCACTCAAATCGCAGACGAGCGCTTGTGACGACTCCACGCCTCTGACCAGCTGCTAGGCCTTGAGCCCAGTGACCTTTGACCTTCTTACCATGGCCGCCAAGACCTCGTCTGACCCCTGTCGGCTACCAAGACACGTATGGCGACCACGCAGACGAGGACCGTTGCACGAATCTGGGTGTTAATGTAACTTTTTTAAAAATCATTTTTATTTTTAGTTCAGCTTCTAATCTGAGTTTCTGCCTGTTTTTGTTTTACATTTTTTTTTTTGGTCTAGTTTTTATTTACAGTTTGAAACTTCGGGCAGAAGTTTATCATGAACATTAGTTATACGTTTAACCTGTTAACCAGCATGTGAGCTGCTTTGCCACCACATGTCATTCCAATTTGAGGAATTCTTTCCTTGTTTGGATAATTAAACAGCAGAAATGACCTTTTACACTTAATAATCCACAAACAATGCCATAGACCACCCATTCACCTTCACGTCTTAACGTTTTGGAGATGTTAGCTGACTTATTCAGGAACTTCCAGACTGGCTGACCGCTGACTCATCTCCTGTTTAGTTATGATCTGACATGAAGGAGTTTGACTGTACTGTGAACACGTATGTCTACTAATCTCCTTTACTGCAGTGACAGTTTCTGCCCTTCTGGGGAGGCTGGAACATTGCTCTGAAGATTTGACTGCAGGAAATTAGCGAGACCAGGTAATGATGTTGAATAAGTTCTGAATCACAAACACTACTGATCCCCAAAAGTGCTCAATCACTCAGGTGAATGCAGTTCCTCTGCTAAACTGCCGATTCTGGGGGATTTATTTCTCGAGTGATGCTTGCCATTGGTCATGGCAACCTTGAGCTGAGCTTTTATGGGGATTTTTCCAGCTGTGTGGGCACAACCGAACCCCTGTATCAGCAACTGGAGCCCCTTCACCTCAACTTCTTTAAAAAGCCTGTCTCGATCATTTTATTTGGACAGAATAACAGTGTTGGGTTCGCGGATTGGTGGCCTACTTGAAAAAGGCTAAGTTACTAAAATATCAATAGTTTTTTTTGTTTTTTCTTTTTCCTTTTCTTGGTTTCTACCAAGTAAACTGTCTGCTGTGGCCCTTAAACTAATTTCCAGGAATCTGCAACCCAAAAAAAAATGCTTTCTCATTTATTTTTTTTCTGAGAAAACAGTGGTTGCTTGTCTCAGGAAGTTATCTCTCGCTCTCCAGATGTGCTGCTGTAGATTCAACCGACCTCCTCAGTTATCGCGGCCTGCATACCATAATCCACACAATAAGTACATTCGCTCAACATGTGATGGAGGCCTGTGATGGTGTGTGTGTGTGTGTGTGTGTGTGTGTTGGGGTTAATGGAGTGGGGACCGATTCGTTTTCTCATCATCGAGATCCTTTTGCCTGAACAGAAGAAACAACAGACTCGCCCGCAGTCAGTCTGCACATTTTCCCATCAGAAATAGTTTATGATGATGCCCCAATCTAAGAAAAAAAACATATTTTAAACTTTAAGATAAATAAAGAAAATGAGCCAAAGGATTTATTCAACCTAAAATATCATGATTGTAATGCAAATTCTTACCTAAAGCTGAAAATAAAATGTGAAAAGTTGTGGTAGTTTGTGCCCTAAAATTCAGCGCTCCGAGAACTTCTTGGCAATATTTTAATTAATTTATTTTTTTATGTATTTTGATCAGTTTTAAAGCTTGTGGCTCGTGAGGCAGCTAGCTCATGTGGCTGTTGCTCCTGCAGTTGTTTTCTTTTCCTTTCTCATTTTAAAGTGGCCTAAAACCCGTAATGGAGAACTGCTCGGCTGTCGTCTCTCAATATTAGATGACTTATTGTTCGTCTAATGTCCCCTCTCATCCAAGCGGTGAACAGGTTCCTCGCGTCTGACGTTTTCTTGGTTCACCTGCGGTTTTCACCGAGTTCGTCTGCCACAGGGCAGCCATTAAAATTATTTTTGAAGTCTTTGTTGTGGGATTACATAATCTTTGGAAAATGTTCACCCATTTTAGGTCGTACGTACTCAGAAGCTGTGCCAACACAACAGTGTAGACACCTTTGCTGGAGAAACGTTCATTCTGGAAGAATCTTGACGGCTCAGTGATTTTAGTTGTTGTGTTTTTGTGTTATGAGTCTATGATGGTGCATAACTTTGAGTAAATGATCGTTTTTACTCCTCAGTACTGAACGTCCACCCCTGTGTTTGTCTTTCAGGATCTTCGCAAGCAGGTAGCTCCACTGCTGAAGAGTTTCCAGGCTGAGGTGAGTTAACCTTCCACACACACACACACACACACACACACACACACACACACACACACACACACACAGCGAGAGAGAGAGCTTCACCTGAGAGCAAGTGAAGAATAACTGTATTTTAAATGATTTATCGTGTAATAAAAATAGTGAAAGTTTCAGTACATTAGAAATTAAATCTAAATAAAAGACCTCTAGATGTTAAGACTGACGTTAGAAGGAAGCATTGGTGGTTTTTGAATTTGAATTTTTTTTTTTTTTAAGTATGTGATTTTAAAGGTGCACTTTGGAGAATGTTACACCTTTTAAAATAGCAAAAAAAAAAAAAAAAAGTGTCACTTTTTTTTTCCTGTGTGTAATAAGGTAGAGCTCTTTCTAGTGTGAAGGACATGTTTCATTTGGAAACTGAAGCACTCCGATACGTGGCTCTGGATAAAATGATGTAAACATAAGGCTGGTGATGATGTTTCCTCCATGTCGACAACTCACTCAGTAGGTGACTCAGAGACATCAGTCTGGGCCTGGACTGGAATCAGAGCTCTGAAAAAAAAGGAAAGAGATGAATTCCAGTCCCGGCTGTGATCGTAGCCCTGATTTTGTGATGGGCAGAGGCCCAGAGAGTCCACGGAATTGGGAAGATACAGAAATAACATCAAAGCCGTATTCTGAATTTAAGTTTTGTTACTTTAACAGAAAGCAGTTCCAGCCTGTTTGCTGACTCCGCATCAGCCGAGGCCACATAAATAAACTTCCATTAAAGAAGAACTGTCCCAAAATTCCTTACAAGGCTATCTCCACCTCCCTCCACTTGCCCCCTTTCCTTCCTCTCCTCTTTTTTTTTTGTCTGTCAGCAAGTACATCATGACCTGGACCAGGTCAGAAAGAGAGAGAGCAAGAGAGAGACTTGGACTACAAGGGAGAGGCGGAGTGGACTCTCTCTCTTTCTCTCGTCCTTTTTGTGATGCGCTGAACCCTGAGGACATGTTTAAATTGCATCCTGTATAAAAAAAGAACAAAACATCGCCCCCCTCCTTTCCCAGCAGGAGAGAGGGAGAGAGTGAGAAAGGGAGAGAGATACTGCCAAAAGCTCTACTTTTGATGTTCCGCTCAGATACACAGTATCCCACAGTACGTTCATTACCCTGCTCTCCTTCTTTTCCTCCCTCTATTTTAATCGCAGTGGATCTCGTTCTTTTGCCCTCCCATTCGTTCGACCCTTCACGGGTCTATTTAAGAAACTGTGGCCGTGCTCCTTTTCTCTGACCTTCTAAAAGGAGACGTTCCTGTTTTCCTGCATTTCTGCTCATGAAGCTCATTTATGCATGTTTCTTTTATATATATATATATATTTATTATTTTTTTTCTTTTCATATCCCTCATCCATTGCTTTTGGCAGGAGGTGAGAGAGGGGTTTATGCATCTCGTCCTCTGGTCTCTCACCCCGAGCCACACCACTGACCCCAAACAATGCAACATGACAGATGTGCCCACAGCCAGATGAGAATGCAGGACTTTTTTGCGTGCACATCTGTATGTATTTGTTTTCTCCTCCGAGCAAAGAATAATATGCACCCCCCCCCCCCCCCCCCCAATCGTCCAGGAACAGGCAGTCCAGTAGTCATAATGCACTTTTAACAGGATTGGACACGTTAAAGTTAATCCGAACCCAAGATCTGGAGCAGGTGTTCAGTTACACACCTTTTTGTTTTCTGCTCACTCAGCTTTTGTTTAGTACACATTTTCCATGGTGGTGATAAGAGCAGGTCCAGATTTCACGTTTCTGGCTCCTTCCTGTCTAGCTATGGCATAAGAGTGCTCATTTCGTTAATGGTCAATTTTCACTCTAAGGTCACATCAGACTTCTTTTTGTCCCTCATTACCTGCATTTTCTTCTGACAGCATTTGCTGAAGAGCTGCAGCTTCTCCCTCACGGCCCTCCTAGCTTTCCTCATCCATTAAGACTTGGAAATCTGTTGGACACGCTCCATTCGGACCTTCCGATTACTTCGGCCCCAGCAGCTCCTTCAGCCCGCGACCTTCTGGCTAAATTCAGGACAGTCCCGGCCCTTTTATCTTTCTGTACCCGAGCAGAACTGAAGCCGGCTCGTTCCGTCTCTCCTTCAGCACCGTACATGAATAAAAGAACAGCCCGCCTTTCTCACGCTGTCGTTCCTCTCGCTCTCCTCATCCTATGTTTGATTTTGTTAATGGTAAGACAATGAAGGATGAATAATAGGAGTTAATGGGGACTTAAATTTGTCCTTTTGCTTGTACGGTGAGTTTTTTCTTCTCTAACCCAGCCGCTGAATGATGGATGAGGGGTTGAATTTTTCATGCGGGCCATATTGAGATTCTGCAGGTCCCCTCCGTGGAACAGCGAAGCCTGCAGTGAAAGCTCCACTCGAACGAGTGCTCCAGCCTGCTGGCCGTGCTCGAGTGGAAATATACTCCCTCTGTAAGCGGGAGAGGAAAATCTGTTCTCTCTTCCAGGCCTCGAGGCCGCCGCGTGATCCTTCAGAACGCGCAAACACAGGTTTTTTGTTATAGAAGTTTTAGTTCTGAAGCTTACACTTTCTGCGAGCATAGCTTTTTAGATTGAACTCATTTCCAAGCTCTTTCTAGTATTCGTTTACTTAGTGGGACCTGGGTACCTTATTAATTTGAAATAAATAAAGGTATGCTGGGAGATAAATTGAAAATGTCAAATGTTTTTGTTCAGGCTATTTTGTAAGATTTCACCAGTGTTTTCAAATCAGTTTTAGAAACGTTAAAGTGGAATTAAATGTTAACATTTCTATATAAACTCCTTGTCAGAGTAGCTTCATATGAAATAGTTTAGAAAAATAGAAATTTACCGACTTGTCCCCCTTTTGTCCGAGGCTGTTTCGTCTCATGTCCAGTACTAGTTGACAAGTGCTTTGTTCTGGGGATGTCTGAAACAGAATCATGTCGTTCTAAAGTACATTAAAAACGGCCTGCTGTACGCAAAGGCCTGACCAACCACAGCGCATTCAACCAACTCAGAGCAACAGCCAGGTTTCTAGGACAATGTCATCTGTATCAGAAACTAAACTAATTTTAAATGTAAAAATTTAATTTAAATTTAAACTAAACTAAATTTAGTTCAACCAAGTTTGAGCATCACATTCTGCGAGAGTGATGTTCAAATCAGTCAGACTTCAAATCACTCAAATTGCTTCCCAGAAGAGCTTCCTATCGTTGAACCTTGGGGATCACGCTTGTCTTTTCAGCGCCTACATGAACCCTCCGGCACAAAGACGACAGGGCACGGTCTCTGCTTGTCATAACAGATGTAGCAGCTATTGGTCATTAAGCAGTTGTTCTCATTAACGGTCATTTTCAACAGCTGCCAAAACCCGTCATGCTCACTTCCAGCCTTTCAGATGATTTTATAGCACATGGCTCACATTTAAAGCTCTAGGTTTTGATAACCAGGTTCATTTTATCATGGTACCATAGTGGGAATAATGTTCTTCATCAGGTTGGAGATGAAAATAAGAAGAATAGTCAGCAATGCAGCAGTGTCGTAAATAAATAAATGGCCTGGGAGCAGCGAATGCCTCCTCTATGACCAAACACTGGAGCCGTCGTTATGTTGGTGTCGAGGCCAAATCAGGCCCGGCTGTCACTCCGCCACACAATAGCCGTCTGGCATATAAACCCAGGCGGCAGTGGTGTTAATATTTCACTCGGCCCGTCGTCTTGTTCTCACACTGCTATTTTAGCCCGCGCTCTTCTCTGAGGTCCATTCGGGAAAGCAGCCATGATGGTTTGGGCGTGGTCTCGTTAAACCCTAATGCGCTCAATTGTGCTTTGGCCTCGGGAGAGACGGCCGAGGCTAAATACAGCTCACTTACCCTCTTACCCAGACCCGTGGTCAGGACACACGGCATACACTTACAAAAACAGTCACCAGTGTGACCTGTATTAGGTTTCTGAAAATATAATCATGTTTTATGGAATATATGATTCAAAGTTCAGAATCACTGATTTATTTCATTTTAAAACAACATGGCTGCAGTGAAACCTGATGCCATATATGCTGGAACTTCAGTCCTTTCAGCTAATCAGTCACTAGGATCAGAATTGGGCACAAGGAAGCAGAGTTATTTTTTAATCGTCTAGTTTGACAACAGAAGATTTTGAGAAATGGAGAAGGTTTCAAGCCTAACATTACAAAGTAGAAATGAAATCTTGTGACGGACAACTTGTTTAAGAATAGACGGTTAGACTCCACTTATAAATAGTTCAAGTTAATGTTGTCAGTGAGGTTATAAACCATTAATAAGCAGTTATAACACAAGGGGGCCTGTTATCGATGAATGTGAGCATCTAATAAAGCTGACTGCAAGACAGACTGAAAGTCAAAAATCAAAATAAAAGTCAAAAGTCTTTGTGTGTTAAATATTTATTAATGATTTAAATAAATACATTTCACTTTCCAACAAGTTTACATTTATAAGTGTAGATTTAATTTGTTTGGAGGGTTTTTAAACTATTCAGTGAAATCTTCAGCACTTCAGGGTGGCATTCATGACATCTTATGAAAACTGACACACTCCTGTATTAAAATTTTTATAAAGGCTTATTCCTAAAAGCACCAGTTGGCGACACTTTCACAGGTGAGACTGAATGGTTTGCTGGAATAAGCCGTCGTCATTGTAGGTTTTATGTCTTTTTAAAAGGCACATGCGGTCGGAGTTTAACCGTATGAGTGTTGGTCTTGATGACATGTTTAAATAATTTATTTAAATGTAATTATTTAGACCCACATTATAAGTTATCTTCTCTTAGTTTGAGGGAGAATTAGGTAAATATTCGTTCATTTGAAATGGCGTCAAATAAGAACATCACAGAAACATCATTTAAATTGAATATTAAAGAAATATAGTCTTAAGTCAGTCTTATTTCAGACGGAGCAAAATAATAAAAATAATAAATCGTTTGCATTAAGTCTATTTACTTTTGAGAATATTAAACACTTTTTCATTGTGTCGGAGGTTCCAGATTGCTTTAATAATTTTTTGTTTGAAGTTAATAAAAAGTAAAATATGCACTTTAGTTGTTCTGTGTGACTTTGACCAGAAACATTCGTGAAATTAATTTAATTAAACAGTCGTGGATGTAAAACTGATTCTTTGGCGTACAGTAGTAATAGTTCATTAGTTCATCAGACGTACAGAAGTTCTTTTATTTAAGACTTTGGAGTGATTGACCGGCCATAAGAGGGGGAGAGGTGGACGAATGGGATGTAAATGTGTTGTGAGACCTGAAGACCTTCGAACTGTCCATCCAGTCGTTTTTGGTTAGCTTCTTGCAGTGCAGCAGCGAACATTAGCCGAGCAGCAGTTAACAGTCACTCAAGTCAAGGCTCCAAAATTAGCGTGGACTCTTAAAGCTTATTGTAAGCTCGTAAAAAGTGACGCGTGAGATTGTGTTTATTATCGTCCTCCACATCTGCTGTGGGCCTGAAGTCTCTGGAGTGAATCTGTAGCACCTCCTCTCCATGAAAGCCTCCAGTCTGTATCTTCACAGGCTATTTTTAGGAACCCAGGAAATCCCTAATAAGGCGCCTTAGATGGGCTAAATTGAGGCGAAGTTTGTTCAACACGCTATCCCACAAGAATGCTACAGCTGTGGCTGCTCCGCATGGCAGCCTGTGTCACGGACAGGGGACGTGAGGCTGTGGACGGTGGGACTCTCAGCCAGCGGCGTTGTGCAAAGACGGGACACTTAGGTGCTCGTGTTTTGTTGGTTCTTTATTTAAACTCTTAATGTGCATTAAAAAAATGTACGTGTGTTGTGCAAGAGATGGCACGTTTATATTGTCGTTGACAATCTTGTATCTCCAAAAAAAAGTAACTATACAAGAGAAGAAAAAAGGAGTGGGTTGAAATGCAGCCAGATTCTATAAGAAGCCATTTTGGAGCAGGGCTGTTAATCTGTTCATCTTAGAAGCTTGACCACTTGGAGAGGAGACACTCTGCTCTCCAAACCTTCCCAAGATTCTAACGTTCTTGTATCTTTTTGGAGGACAGTGTTTGTGTCTGTACCTGAGCAGTTCTCCAGATCTTCCTGAAGGACAGTGTTGTTGTTGTCTCATTTTCAGTCCAGTCTCCGTACCTCATGATCAGGTGATTTGACGAACAATGGGAAGAACCTCTTTATCTAGAACCTTGTATCTTTAGGCACTTTGCAGCCTGGAGCACTGAAGCATTTGTTCTCATTTCATTCATTTAATCTCAATTTCGCTAAAGATCAGACAGTCTGAGAGGCACGAAAATGATATTTTTGCATCAACAAGGTGCTTCCTTACAAAATAGAAAGGACCGAGAGGCTCAGGACTTTAGTTTAATACTGTCTATATGTGACCCTCAGCTTGAATAAACGCCCTGCTATTAAAAAAAAAAAACACACCCTCCTATGGGTTGAACCAAACCCAACTCTACAATAACACACGCCTTCAGGCCATTCATTAAAATAATTCATTATTAAGAGACCGTGAGGCACAAAGCGCTAGTTCATGATCACTGACGCTGTAGAGAAACAAGTTGATGAGCTGAGCATCTCATTAGAACAGTGATAAATGAATTATTATTAATAGTTCAGTGTTACTTTAATGCTCGCCTCAAAGCAACACCAAGACTGAACTACTTAAAAAAAAAAAAAAAAAAAGTTTTTATTTTTACAAATATTTTGATTGTGATCCCCCCTCATCCAGGCCTTTTTTTCCACCAGAAAGTCTTTGCTTTTGTCAGATCCTATTATTATTATTATTATTATTATTATTATTATTATTATTATTATTATTAGTAGTAGTAGTAGTAGTAGTAGTAGTAGTAGTAGTGTTTGAAAACTTTCCATATTAGAACACTATCCAGGCTCATTTATAGAGAATATCAACACTAAAAAGATAATAAAAGTCTTTATTAACACTCCAAATACCTGTAATTTAGACTGAATAAATTTGTCTAAATATACAATAACAATTGTTTGTGTGTGTGTGTGTTTAAGTGCTCAAATCTCAGAGAACCCCATCTGGTCACCACGGTTACTCAATGTCTCCGTCCCAACACACACCCACACACCCATCCTGTCCTGGTCAGACGAAGCGTGGCTTCTCGGCCACTGTGTGTGTGTGTGTGTGTGTGTGGGGGTATGAGTGAGGTATTAAGCGGGCAGGCAGGCTGTTAATCCTCCATTAGAGAGATCCCTCTGGGGATCAATCATAGGCAGCACAGCTTAGTGCTCAGATCCCCCGGCACAGCTTCTCTCCAGACACACACACACACACACACACACACACACACACAGCTGCAACCTGGCAAACTCCTTGCTTAGAAAAGCAGGAGAATCAGAGTCTGAGAGAGCGCAGTGGGTTTAGGTGGCACCTGTTTGCTGAAACTGAATGTTTTCCTTTTCTTCTCCTGTCAGAAGCTGCATTGATTGTAACATTTTCCCCGTAGAACCAGACATTAGACTTTATTATAGAGTTATTAAATCTTTTTTTATCAGATCATTTATTTGCATTTAAATCCACACTTTTTAAACTGTGTTGCTTCTGTTCAGACATACTTTTAAATTATTGATTATTCATTTACACATTTAACATTCATTAATTCACCATTCGTTTCTTATATTTTGGTGAGGAATACAACAATACTGTTCTATACCTTTTGGTATAGATACTGGTCTTATCTTTGGCATACTGAGGTTGAATGAATGAAATGAGGTTTTAGTGCTCCAGGCGGCAAAGTACCTAATGATACAAGGTTCTGGATAAAGGGGTTCCACCCACTCAGCATTGAGCATCAGCAAATGAATCATCTGGTCATCTGGAATCATCTACACGTGTTTCTTCACTGTCAGGTTCAGACGTAGATCACTGTGTGGATTAACCAACACAAAACAATCAAACTGCTCAGGTACAGAGACTGGACTGAACATGAGAGACAACAACACTGTCCTTCAGGAAGATCTGGAGAACTGCTCAGGTACAGAGACTGGACTGAAAATGAGAGACAACAACACTGTCCTTCAGGAAGATCTGGAGAACTGTTCCTCAACAAGACAAAGTACAAGAAAGTCTCTTTGGAAGCATAATTTGAAGAAATGAGTGGTCAGCATTTTGCATAGCACTGTGTGTGTGTAATTATTATATTAGTCACAGGATCAGATCTGGATCATCCATTTCCTTTTTAGAAGTATCCCATCCGCCATTTTCGTCCCTCGTACTGATACTTGCTATCGGATCGGTGCTGTCTGTGTGTCGTGTGGTGGCCAGGGTGGTTCCATAATTCCCCCCCAGCTTTAAAGAAAGTCTGCAAAGCCTCTAATCCCCTCACTCACGGATCAAATGTCCTCAGCTCAGAAACTGCTATGCTGAAATCACACGCACACACACACACACACACACACACACACACACACACATACCAACAGACAGGACAGACAGGACAGGCAGTGAGCGAGCTGTCATGACGGCTTGGACAAAAAGGAGCGAGCCCCCGTTGTGGACTCTCTGACCTCCTGCGCACCCTGCACTTCCAGGACTCTCACATCATCAACTGTCCTTTATCTGTAGCGAACAAGCACTCCATTGTTGGAGAACAGGACGGCGAGGAGGAGGACAAAAACTCTCACCGGACTGTTTGAGGGTGCTAGACTATGCATGCAGAAGTCTAGGGCTGCTATTCTTGTAGCTGTGTGTTTGATTTACATAATTATTTAGATGTTATTATATAATTACATAATTAACATGCTTACATAATGAACGGCATTTACATTTGATTTGCATTCAGAATCGACAGGTTCACGACTGCATTTCTGAACTCTTTCAGTTTCTTTCAATACTAAAAATGCCAAACGAGTTTTTCTGTCCCACAGAACAAGACCAAAGTCCATGCTTGTGGTGTTTTGTTTTTATTTTTTCCTTCTTCACATTTTAATAGTAATAAGAAAAACTCATGTTCTGCTTGAAACCACAAACGTGGTAAAAGATTCAAATGAAATGAAACTCCTCTGCTGGCACACGCACTGTGAATTATCCTCTACAATTAATCCATTCAAACACACAGTTAGTGAACACACACCAGGGGGGCAGTTTTTGGATCGAGTGGTTTTTTGGGGGGTTTGTTTTGTTTTATTTTAAACTCCCAGTTCTTCGGGTGGCCTCTTCTCTAACCATCAGGGCTACATCCGCCTAATGATTTAGAACCATTTTGACAATTTAGAACCAGGATTATGGAACAGCACCTCTTTGGAGAGATCTGGCACGTCTTCCTCGCCTTCATTTCAGAATCATAAACCACTTTTTTGATTGTATATTGTCTTGTACCAAGTTTCTATTCAAACTGAAATAGTTACCGAATGGTGTTGCTACGATGTGCAGACCTGCTCAGACTATTTCCCGTTGAATCACGGGCCAGATCTAAGCAAGGATGGGCTGTGTTTTGAAATGTAAGCAAACATGAAGGGCAATTGAGCTAAAATATAGAAAAAAGGGCCTTTTCCCTCCACAGGACAGCTGGTGTTGTTCAGAGAGCTACATGAAGACAATCTGTTGATCTATAATTGCATATGAATTTCAGACAGAATTGCTCAGCATTTCAGAATGATGTTAAAATAAAGAAACGTTTCTGGTGAGTGATCACTGCCAATGCTCATGAGTGGACATTAATTATAAACACTTTGGCTAGCAAATCTCTGTGGGATTTGTAATGTTTTTGAAACCAACGGTGGTGTAAGGTGAATTCTTAAACAGGGTTAAGCAGGCAAAAAACGCCAAATGAACATTTCTTCTTTTTAGTCAATCATTTAACTCTAGGATTTAGACCATTTTCCTCCCTTTCAGTGATTCACACAGCGCGAGTGAGTCCTTCTTTAGAGAATGTTGCACTGAGATGGGGTGGGAGTATTTGAAAGATATTTTCAGTGCAGTTCCAAGGAAAAAAAAAATCTTTATTAAAGCCAGACCCATGGCTGAGGTTATCCACTCCGACAGTAGCAGCGAGCAGAAGTCTGACCAGTAGCTCCAGCTCTCAGCAGAGTGAGCTGGACCCCAGAGCAGCCTTCTGCTCCAGCTGCTGAGGGAAGGACTTGGCATCTGCCCGGTGCGCTCCAGATGTTTTCCGGCCAAATAAATAAAGAACATCTGAGAAGATTTACTCCCGTCCCAGCGGAGCCCAAACTCGGTATTACATGTAGCCTATTGACGGTGGCAAGTGCCCCAGAACCATGAATCAGGTCTCGCTGAGACTTGGCTGGTGTTGCGAAGACTTAATGTATGAGTTTTTACACACCCCATATACCCCTCCTCCCGCTCTTTCACTCCATCGTTACGTTTTGTTTTTGTTTCTCCCTCCTCTCAGTAACTTGCTGAAGCATTTGGTTTGGCTCACTTGATCTGTTCTTTTTACTGTTTTCTTAAACGACTCTTTCTGACCCTCTTTACGAAACTGAATGTTTGTAGATTGGATGCCTTTTTATGTACAGAATTAAAACGAGTCCCTTCCAGCATTTCTAACAAGGTCGACGAGTAGTTTACGTGCCCCCACAACAAGACCATTAGTGCAATATCCCCTTTAAGAGTCTCTTTAATGTGCAAGACTTTGAGCAGCTTTAAAAATAGTGTTATTGCGTCCATATGGTGTGCCCAACTTTACATGACTGGCAAATTTGCCCGCTGGTGGGTGGTCGTGGTTGTTAATGGAAATTTCCAAATGAAAAATGAAGGAAAAAGTTGGAAAATCCACAGCATGCGCAAACGCAGATTTTTAGACGAGTGTCCTGCCAACCCGGGTTACAAAAACTGGTTAAGTTGTGGGAGGTACTCGGTCCAATGAGGCTGTCGCACTGAAAACCAATAAAATTAGTCTTGGCGACGTGTTGATGTGAATGGGAAAGGACATGAAAATGTGTTAAAACAAGAAAATCTGATGCTGAGCTGAGGATCTTTGTCTTGGAAAAAATGTCAAAATTGCTTGGAAACGCAAGCGGTGTCTTTCCTCCAAAATCACATCGCAGGACCCCTAAATTAGAGGCTGTTGATCCTGAGTTTGACTTCTCACGAAGCTGTTTTGAATCATGATACTCGCCTGCAGCTGCTTCGACTTGGGCAACCAGTATCATGTAGCCCCTTATATCGCTGATTACGTACCGTCTTCAGTATAATTTCAACTTGTCTGATTTAAATGACAGCCAGTTGTCTTAACTGGTTAGTTAGCCAGCCGTGCTGTTTGCTAGCCCCAACATTGTGCTCCTTTAGCCCGATGCCATAATGGCTCTGATGTTTATTTTTGAGTTAATCTAAACCAGAGGCCACCTTTCTTCTCTTGATTCTGGATAAAAGGAGGAACTGGCCACTTCCTGCTCATAGATGGAAAAAGAAATTAAGCTTGTTATCTAGCTGATGGCAGGTGTTTGCCAAACAGGACTTTCCCTCCAAAGCCACATCCACATTCCCTACCTGGGACCTGCCCTACCTGGGACCTGTCCAAACCAGAATCTTACCACCTGTGGTATGATCATGACAATCTAATGAAACAGAGTAAACGGCAGACACCCAGTGAGCCGTTCATCTCAGGCTAGTCTTTGTTCTGCTTTGCTGGCACAGCTGTAGACTAAACATCAGTCTGAGTTGTATCTGGTGGTGACCTCACGTCTGCCAGAGGTCTGTTTCTGTGTGTGTGTCCCATCAGTAAGGCTATCCCAGCTTGCCTCTCAGACTTTGCATGACCTGCCACTCTACCTGCTGCCTCTGACCCACATACGTCTCCTCAAGAGCACCAGGACAGCTCACAAGTCCTGTTTTTAACCGCAGACGCTCCCCCTTAAGGCATCAAGGCTTTTTATAAAGATTTTTATAAATAGATAAGAAAAAAGCAGATGAATCATTTCTTATCTGTTGTCAACTTTCATTTTGTGTGCTCTCTACAAGGGCAGAAATCGTGGAAAGGTAGACTTTGAATTAGTTAATTTCTTGTTCATTTTGAATGAGTGTTTGAAAGTAGATTTAGAAAGGAAGGGAGGGGATGAAAAATGACACTCTATTTACAGTTTCCCGTAGACACTGACCACACACTCAGATCTGAGTTTATACACGCCTTCTTACACAAGCTGCAGGACTGATTCTCTGCAGTCCGAACAGCAGAAAGCCTTCTGCATGTGATTTTAAGTCGGATCTCTGGACATGAGATTTACAAGCCAGATCGGATTTCATGTGGACAGTTCTTGGCGTCAAAATATGCAACAAAGTCAGTTCTGCATCACGTATGAGAGCTTAAACATGGACAGCTGAAGCTTAAACAGACACTTAGGACTCACTTTTACTGTGCTGGGGCTTCACACTGACTTTTATTAAAGATTTAAGCCTATAGCCTCCGGATATTGAAGACAGTCATCCTACTGTAATGTCTATACTGTCTATGTTCTGCTTGTTTGGAACCACAGCACTGTGTGAAATTGAGGCCGATGTCTCTTAAAACAGTAAATGAAAATTCAAGCTCATGAATGTTGGCCAGCAGTGGTGGCTGAATCCTCAGATGTGGACCAAAATCTCCAGCACCATCTGAGTCCCTGATCAAGACCCTTAACCCCAACGTAGATCCAGTGAGACTCTTGTCATTTGACGATGCTCTGAGTAAGATCTGATAAATGCTGGAAATGTAGATGCTAAGTTTTGCCACAATCCGATACAATTTGGCTTGAAATGTGCACCCCTGTGCATCAAGATTGATGGTACCTGCTCAAGAATGGTTCCTGCAGGACCTGACGGTCTTTGGCGACACTTGTGTGTGAATTCCTCTCTCTTGCAGGTGACGATGAAGTCGCAGGGCTCTGTTACATAACTAAGCGCCAATTTGAGTGACTCGGGTTTAATATATTCTGAGCGACACTCGAGGTGTGTGTGTGTGTGTGTGCATGTGCGTGCGTGGGTGTGTGTGTGTTGGATGTTGCTCTGCTGTGCTGAGAGAGCAGCAGAGGGGCTCGGCACAATCTGCAGAACATCCATCATTACAAAGCCTGCCCGTTCTCACTGAGCATGCCCAGAGACCCGGAGGCCGCAGACTCTGCCGCCATCGCCATTACCGAGCACAATGGAACGGTCACCAGGGCAACAACCAGAAGTGTGTGACAGAGATTTGTGCGGTTTTATGATCCACATACTTTATTACAGTTTTGTGTAGGCGAGCGATGCTGTACATTAGTGTTCTTTAGAGAGGAAACGATACACAGGTTTCAAAAATGTAAATTAAAAAAAAAAAAATAGCCACCCCCTTCTGCGTCTTTAGGACCAGGTTACTTCAGCAATTTCCATCCATCTGGGAGACCCCAGCTGCTATCATCTTCACAGTCTGCGCTAGGGTCCCAGACAGTCAGTGACATATCTAGAACCTCCAAAAGGTTTGAGTTATCTTCTCCCTTGTGTAACTGCCACCAATCGCACACTTACCATAAATCAGATTGATTGCTTGGTTCCACTTCCTTATTCGAATTCAGTTTCAGACTTGCTGACCAATGGGAGAGCTCAATAAGCCGCAGCTATATCCTAAATAAAAGAGGAAAAGGGAAAATCATCCTGATTGGACCAGTTTAGGTCGTGTAGAATTGTAAGACTTTTGTTTTTTAGCGAAACAGGTACTGTCTTACATACAAGATGTTTCTGTTTGAAAAGAATCTTATTTTCAGTTTAAAAACTGGACAATGCTTAAGAATCCCTTCTTGACTGTTTTTAAAAGTTAATATTTACTAGAAATGAATAGTAAAGTAATGTAGCTGGTATATAGTAATGTGCCTGCTTTGGTCAACACCGATATTTGACCTTTTCATGCCAATCTTGAGAGACGACACATAAAAAAAATGGGGGGGGGGGCATTTTGGCACAGAAATTCCAGCAGCACCTAAACATTTGTTGAAAACAAATCAATTTGAAAATTCAGTCGAATCTTTCAGTTGAATCAGTCTGTCGATACCGATATGATCCTGATGTCTTCGTGCTCGCCTCATCATTGGTGGCACTAAAGAAATTCGGGGGCGAAGATAAACGTACAGATCAGGCAGTTGTACTTCCACGCCCTCCTGAATGCATGAGAGTGTGTTAGGACTTGTCTCGTGTGTTCGATGGCTTTATGATAAGTGTTCATGTTCATTTTTTTTTTTTTTAACCGCTGTGTGCGCAGGAGATAAATACTGAAGCATAGGGATAAGTATGCCATCAGTCAGGGGGCAGCTGTTGTGTGCTGATAAGGTGCTGTGATACAGTAGATAAGAGTGATTGGTACAGTCTGCACCCTCCGCACTCACTCGAACCGCACACACTTCCCTCTCACACTAACGTTATAAATCGTTGCTCTTTAAAGAGCGTCAGAGATGGATACGGCACACGGCCGATACGAATTGCTTATTTGGGTTCTGGGGGCGTATGTCCATGTCCGTATTAACCGTAATTGTTGGGGATTTTCGACTGAGCGGAGGACGCTTACTTCAGGATAAAACCCTCCTGTCTAATCTGGCAAAAATCTCATAAACAGTGTGTAGAGTCTGGCTCAGAAAAAGCCCGTTCTTCGGGGTCGTTCAGGCTGTTGAACTTCGGGGAGCTGGCGGGTTGAGTTGTGACTTTTAAGCGAACAGAGGCTGAGTTACGACTCTTCCTGCTCGCTCTTGAGCCAGAGGACTGTGCGCTCCTCTTTTATAATGGAAGAAGTTTGGAAGAACCCAGTGAACACTGACCCTGTTCATGAAAACAAGCCCTGACTGTTCACGAAAAGGTTTATTGGGACGGTATTATATTTAGGCAGTGTTGAAAGTTAGATTTAGTCAGGAAGAGGCCTGAAGAAACTGCCTGAAAGAAACTTCCACAGACATACTGGGCTATTATTCCTGTTTATATATATATATATATACACACACACACACACACACACACACACCATAAGCTGTACGTTTAACCTCACCACATTTGGAGGTGTGGTGCCACCTCTGGTTTAATGTTTGCTCTTATCTTTCTCTCTGCTTCTTCACTCATCCGACTCTTTCCTCCCTCCTCCAGATTGACGCGTTGAGTAAAAGAAGCAAAGAAGCAGAGGCTGCCTTCCTCAACGTCTACAAGAAACTGATCGATGTCCCAGGTAAGAGTGTGTGTGTGTGTGTGTGTAAATGTATTTATTTGTTTTGTTAACCTTTGTTTCATGCACTGGAAACAGTCCCTGTTCATTTTCTAAGCCTTTTAAACAGACTGTTCTCTTTACTGTGCCTTTAAAATGTGCCCTGTTCTAATTGGCTGCCCTTCAGTGTAGTGTAGTCAGAAAGGTCAGAAGTTGTTTCATTTTCAGTGATGGGCGGAGCCAAACCACTTTGGACAATGGCACAGGCTGATGTGTATGAATGTGACGGTTTTGTGACGTCACAAAAACAAGTCACATCTCAATGGGGCTTCTTTTACATGGGTGGGGAGGAAATTCCTCTTCTTTCTCTTTTTTTCCTCCTTCCTTCTTCAGACCGACCGCCCGCATGTCCTCTTTGTCCTTCCTCTTCTCCTCTTCCCTACCAACTCCATCCTTAACATCCTTCTCCTGATATACTTCCCGTCCCTCCTCTCCAAACCGTCCAACCTGAACTGTCCTTCAAATATACTCGTTCCTAATCCTGTCCTTCCTCATCTCTTCTGACGCAAACCTCAACATCTTCAACTCTGACTCCTCCAGCCCCGCCATCTGTCTTTTTACCGCTATCTGCAACCCATATAGCATTGCTGGTCTCACTACTGTCCTGTAAACCTTTTCTTTTCACTCTTGCTGCTACCCGTCTGTCGCAGATCACTCCTGCTACTCCATTCCAACCTGCCTGCACTCTTTTCACCTCAAAAGAGTGAAGAATAAATATCCATTTTCAGTGATGTGGGCTTTTTAATGTGGGAGCTGTTTCTGTAAGGGAGCAGGTCCAGTCATGACCAGGAGTGGATGGAAATTAGCATGATGCAGCTCCTCGGCTGCTCTTCTGCTCTGTTTCATAATTCCTACACACACACACACACACAAATGTACCTGCTCATCCACATGAGAGCCTGTTCAGCTGTTCAACCATGCATGCTTTGGGTTTGCATGAAAGGCACGCATGCCAGGCCGTGTGTGTGTGTGTGTGTGTTACTCAGAGCGAATGACGTAACGTCGGGCTGGCAGGGCCGGTGTGTAAAAACAAACGGAGGGCTGTACAGCATGGCTACGGCAGTGCCTCTGTTAAAATTAGCTCTCCGGAGCAGAAGGGAGAAGGGGGAAGTTATTCTGCAGCTTTACACACACACACACACACACACACACACACACACAAGGTTTGCACGCTTGCACACGTGATCCAAAAGCCCATAGGGAACTATAACTAAAAAAATTTTTTTTTAAAATATACATTTTTTTTTTAAAGCTAAAGGGAAGCTCCACCTTTTTCTCCCAAAATTTCCAAATAATCAATGGGTTTGGATTCGAGGTCAGAATAGTTCACAGTGGAACCAGATGTCTGAAGCTGCTGCACACAATGCAGCGGAGTTCAGCTTTTGGGCCTAAAATCTAAACACATGATTGAAGGGTGTAGTTTAGCAGTTTAGCTTACCCCCAAACCAAATTACAATGATCAATCTCCAGAGAGCCCTGCACTTTTAGGGGTCCTGTCCAGAGTCTAGAGGAGTTGGTCCAAACTCTAGGAGGGCTGTCCAGAGTCTAGAGGACTTGGTCCAAACTCTAGGAGGGCTGTCCAGAGTCTATGGAGGCAGTCTATCTATTGGACCAGTGAAAAGCCAAGGGGGCTCGTCCTTTAATACCAGGAGGCTGATATTGTCTCTGTATTTAGATTGTGATTGTTTTGGAAGGACACCTCCATGTAGTGTTTCATACACTCTACTTTTCTAAAGAGTGTGTGTGTGTGTGTGTGTGTGTGTGGTGGAGGGGTCACCTTGAAGTCACTGTTGGTATGAAATTCCCGCAGCTCCTGCTGCTTAACTCCCAGTAGTTAAGACATCCAGCAGGGGGACACGGTGGGGAAGGAGAGAAGCAGACGCTCCTGCAGCAGTCGGGGCAACTTTGTACTGTCTTTCTTGCTCACTATCGCTCTTTCTCTACCTCTCTCTCTCTCTCTCTTGCTCGCTATCACTCTCTCTACCTCCCGCTCTCAACCTCTCTCTCTCTCCCTCTCTCTCTCTCTCTCTCTCTCTCTCTCTCTCTCTATACTTCGCTTGTGCTCTGGCTCTCTCTCTTTCTTTCTCTCTCTCTCTCTCTCTCTCTCTCTCTATACTTCGCTTGTGCTCTGGCTCTCTCTCTCTCTCTCTCTCGGGGGTCTAATGTAATCATATGATTACATAATTAGCCCAGCTGTCTCATTAAGGAAAATCAACTGGAGCTGGGGCGTAATTAGTCATGCAGCAATTAAAAAGCGGCTGATGAGGGTGTGTTGGGGGAGGTGTGTGTGTTGGGATGGTGATGGGGGTCTCTGGAGGGCCCTTCACCCTCTTAGCCCACCCAGTGCGTCCCAGGACGGTGACGGGGGGGGGGGGGCCTGTGGCTGTGCTGCTGCTCCTTTTGCTCTCCCCCACGATCAAGATCAGTGAGACACACACAGCCATCATCCATCATCACGCCTGTCTGTCATCCCCACACACACACACACACACACCCTACAGCTCCTGTCATTTCCAGGCTGTGAGTGACGATTGGACGTGTGGACCAACTCATTTAGAGTGACTAACACAGCTCAGCTCATTGGTCCCAAATCAGCTAGCTTCTCTTCTTTCTTTCTTTCTTTCTTTCTTTCTTTCTTTCCTTCTTTCTTTCTTTCTTTCTTTCTTTCTTTCCTTTCATCCATCCATCCATCCATCCATCCTCTATCAGAGAGAGTGATTCATTCCTATTTTGTTCTTGTTCTTATTCCTTCTCATCCTGCTGTCTTACTCTTAAACTAATTTATTCACCTAATCTCTCAGTACTGTTTTTCTCTGTGTTGCTTTACCTCTTTATCTCTCTTCTTTCTCTCCTAGGTTTCTCTGTACATGATGCCTCTCTCTCTCTCTCTCTCTCTCTCTCTCTCTCTGCAGTGTCAGCAGTATTGGAGTGGCTAATCTTAGCTCTGCTGTTTCTGCACCACAACACCAGCAATTAGTCACAGCCTTCCCTTTGTCCCCTCCGCCAGCTCACACTCCATACTCTCTCTCTCTCTCTCCCTGTGTGTGTGTGTGTGTGTGTGTGTGTGTGTGTGTGTGTGTGTAAGTCTGTGCTACATTGCTGTGTAGTGTGTTTGTTTAACTCCACTGTAGGTTTTTTCATTTTTGTGTCGCTGAGTTTGCTGTGGCCTTGATTTACTCGAACAAATCAGGCCTCTCATCAGAGTATACCCAGAATGCCCTTGGGCTTCTCTTGTCGTCTTCTCCGTCATCAGCTGTTGTGTGTGTGTGTGTGTGTGTGTGTGTTTGGGGAGGGAAACAGATGGATGAACACCTCACTGCCAGCCTGCTGACCTTCAAACACACACAACACACACATTTACACACACACTGAAGTTCTCCATCCTCCAAATTGTTTGCAGGCTGAGCTGCATGTCGGCTCGTTAGTAGAGGTGGTCCGACACCACGGTTTCTATTCTGATACAGATATTAAGATCTTGAGTATCGGCCGATTCTGATCCGATTTATTTCACTGCAGTTGATTCAGGTTTTTAACTGAAGCTCTTTTTAAGACAAACTTTGTAAAGGCCTTCCTGCCCAAACCGCTCACTTGTGACTTTAGAGAGACATTCAGAGAACAGATACGGCAGTGATGTTGTTGGATAAGAGTTTTTGGTGAGTTTGAAGTTCGGTGTAAAGCTGTTTAGAACTTTCAGATCCAGATTAGAAGTTCTTACAGGGGTCTGCTCTTATAAAACTGCCCACAAATCAGGTTTGAGAGAGTTCAGATGGAAAAGCTGGCCTAACTCAGGGACTATGTCCCAAATCCACATTAGACCTATGCCTAAATTAAAAAGAAGGACCAGTAGTCCAGTCTATGTCCAGGACAAGGAAGAGGGAAAAGCTTCATAAATATTCAGTAATGTGTCCATCAAATGGAAAACTTCCCAGAGTTTCTTCTACAAATTCTCCCATGCAAGTTTAGCTCCACCCGCTCAAAATGAAGGAGTAATTCACTGGACAGGCAGTTAGACTTAAGTGTCTTTCCTCAAAACTTTTTTCTTTTTTTTTTGACTGAACTAAAGTCTATTATCATTAATGTTGTAATTATTATTATTATTATTACTATTATTATTATTTTGTTTGTGTTTAAAATAATCATTTTATTTGTATTACTGTTATTTTTTAATTAATAAGTAGTAGCACTTTATTTATCTATTTATTTCTGAATGATCCTGAATATTTTCAGTGTAGTGCTGATGAACCGTGTGTCTCATGACTCTTCACTATCCAGCGCTCTGGACGGCAAACTGAAGAGCAGGAAAGGAAATCCTTTTATTGACCCTGTGACTGTTCTCAGCAGCAGCTGAACACTCTGTTATCTATATTTTAATAGTTTGGTCGATGGTTTAAGCAGTTCTGCCTCCAGGGTGTAATGGTTGGGTTATTTCTCTTCACTGGACTGTTTTTAACATTAAAACACGGCGATGTTGAACTGGTGCTCCGTGCGAGTCACTGTTTCAGACGTGCTCTTTTTGTTGTGCAGTGCTTCTCTTCTTCTTTCGGCTGCTCCCGTTTAGGAGTCTCTATTTCTTCCTGTCTTCTGCATCTTCCTGCTTCAAACCAACCACCTGCATGTCCTCTCTCACCGCGTCCATAAACCTCCTCTTTGGTCTTCCTCTTCTCCTCTTTCCTGGCAGCTCCAACTTCAACATTCTCCTCCCGATATAATCCTCGTCTCTCCTCTGGACACGTCCGAAACAACGCAACCTTGCTTCTCTAACGTCTAACCTGAGCTGTCTTTTGTGCGGTGCTTCTGCAGGGAGGTAATAAAGAGAGTTTGATCCCCTTTTCTGCAATGCCGTCCCATATCCTTCCAGATGCCGGAAGAGTGCTGTGAGCATTTGATCCTAGCCGTGGGTGTCACAAACTCCACTCCAGCTCATCCCAAAGGAGCTCCATGGCTCTCGAGAGCACAGAGATCTCGCTCGTTAGAAACTGTCTGAAAAGGATACAAAGTGAAAGGCATCTGGACGGTGTGTGTAAAGTGTGTGTTTTGTCTTCCACTCAGATCCGGTCCCCGTGTTGGAGCTCAGCCAGCAGCTGCAGCTGAAGGTACAGAGGATGCATGACATCGAGACGGAAAACCAGAAACTCAGAGAAACACTGGAGGACTACAATAAAGAGTTTGCTGAGGTCAAGAACCAGGGTGAGGATGCGCACACACACACACACACACACACACACACACACACACACATCTTTCTGCTCATTTCATGCCACATAAATAGCTTAGCATATTGGCTGATGGGGAAAAAAAATGCTTCTTTCACATTCTCTCTAATATCTACACACACAAGCTCATCAGAGCTTTCAGATATGTATAGTCCTGTGCAATTTTCTTTCTATTTTGTAGGGAATCACCTTGTTGGTGCAAAAATGCTAATCTATACCAGTCTGATCTTTGGTGTATTGAGATCAAATAAAGGAAATCCGAACAGATGTTTTAATGCCCTAGGCTGCAGAGTACCTAAGGATACAAGGTTCTAGATAAAAGGGTTCCAAACACTCATGTTTATCAGTAAACGAATCACCTGATCATCTGGAATCATCTGCACCTGGTTCTTCACTGCTTCATGTCTTAAGTTAGACGCTTTGTTCTGCTTGAAGGTTCAGACGTAGATCACTGTGTGGATTAACCAACACAGAACTATCAAACTGCTCAGGTACAGAGACTGGACTGAACATGAGAGACAACAACACTTCCTTCAGGAAGATCTGGAGAACCGTTCCTCAACACCATCAAATACAAGAAAGTCTGATCTTTGGAAGAAAAATGTGAAGAATTGAGGGGCTGAAGTCTTTAGGATAGAAGTGTATTTATAAACATCCTAAAGATGATTTTAAAGTTCTGTTAATTGCCTTATTTTTTTTCATAAGGGTTTAAAAGTGAACAGAAGTCTTTAATTTAAGGATGTTTGAGTCTGGACATTGACTTTTAATTAAATAAAATCATAGACGGGTTTAATACAAGGGACTTAAAGTTTAATTCTTATTTATTTATTCTCTTCCATCTTCATTACAAAGTCTTGTGTTTGAGATGTTTCAACCCCAGCAGCCTTCCCTTACATTTCCTTCTCTCTCTCTCTCTCTCTCTCTCTCGCTCTCTCTCTCGGACCCCCGTGCTCTTCCCAGTAGAGGCCATTGATCCCTCCCAACCTAAATGTTTAAAGTTCAATTTAGCAGTTAAGGGGGAAAAGGCCTCCGAAGGGACCTGCTCCCATTGATTATGTGTCAGACCCGCAAGCCAGCAGTTTAAATCACACATGCACACACTCCCGCCCGCTTGTGAGTAACACACACGCACACACACATACACACACACACGCACGCTCGGATCTCAGAGCACTCAATCAGCGACTATGAGCTTTTCTGTCTCACAGATGCGCATTTCATCTCATCACTTTCTGAAGCCTGTTACTGGGAGACACACTCACTTGCAACTGTGCTTGTGTGTGTGTGTGTGTGAGTGTGTGTGGGGGGGGGGGGTACACACACACAAAACACCTTTCTGAGCTCTCAGTCAGGGTCAATGAGCATCTCTGTCTGAGTCACACCATCCAATTGCATTTTTTCAACATACACACACAGGTTCTTAATCCCTGTCACTCTGATGTAATAAAGAACCTTTATTTTCTTCCTGCATGCATCTTATTTTACCTTGCAGTATCTCCCCCCCCCAGTCTTCAAACCTTCTGTAACTTTCTTCCCTGGTCTGTATTCACTGCCAGTCTATTTATTATATTGTTTACTGTTCTCAAAAAACACTAGAACTCCGTAGTCACACAGTCTGCCCAGATCATTTTCAAACGTTCCCTCATGTCTCCTCCAGCTCTTCATGAAGGTGGATCAGACTCTCATGTGGTTCAGGGCACAGTAGGACTTGCTGTCAGCTATAAAAACTGAACTAAACTTCAGCACTACAGGCAGCAGTTCACACAAAATCAGGGCTGCGCGTCACACTGCAGTTCTCAGCCACATCCACAGCATCAGCAATCTTCTTGTAGTCCCTGCTTCTTTGCGAGGATCAGTGATTTTATTTTCCAGAGTGCTGGGCAGCTCCTTAGAGGAGCCCATGGATCCAGATTTTAACACTTTTTATGCCACAGTAACGAAGATATTTACCAGGAGAAAATAAAAAGATCAACCTGAGTCAGTTATTCGAGTTGTGGGCTCTTACATTTACATTTACGGCATTTAGCAGACGCTGTTATCCAGAGCGACTTCCGTGTCCTGATTACAGGGACAGTCCCCCTGGAGCAGCTCAGGGTTAAGGGTCTTGCTCAGGGACCCAGTGGTGGTAGTGCTAGAGGTGGGATTCAAACCGGGGACCTCTTGATCCTGAGGTCCGTAGGCAAGTACCCTACCACTAGACCACCGCCACCCTTGGAACTTCAAACAGGAAATGACTCCAGTTGTCTCCCAGCTAGAGGGCCATTGTGGTCTTTCACTTCTCATTACCCTGGTGCAGCATTTGCTCACTACCTCCTTTCCTTTTTCTTAATTTTTTCCTGTGGTTTTGGAAAATAAGTTCTTAAGTCAAGTGGCTGGAACACAAGATCATATGATGTTTTTTTTGAGGCGCTCGCCTTTTCTCATCTTGCCCTTTCAGAATCCCTTTTAAACTTTTAAAATGCAGTGAAAGGTGCAGTTTGAAGTGCTTTAAAATGTCCTTTATTGGCCAGCAGTGATGAAGCACGGCTAAGCTGCTGTGGGTCACAGAGCGCTGGCGGTCCAGGCCTTTTACTGGACCTGCTGCCGTAGCGATGAGGCGAAACTGATCCAGCCTGTGTGTTTGTTCCTGGCAGAGGTCACCATTAAAGCACTTAAGGAGAAGATCCGGGAGTACGAGCAGACGCTGAAGAACCAGGCGGAGAACCTGGCTCAAGAGAAGGAGCAGCAGCTCCACAACGACTATGCAGAGAAAGAGAGGTGAGAGGTCCCCACACTGTACCCCCTGACCCTCATTTCACCAGCCAGTACCTTCACTCAGAGCATTAACATCCTTTTATTACAGTACTACTGCATTTTTTTTAACATCCCCTTTTCCCCGTCTAACTGATTTAATGCTGAATTTTCACTCTTCTTTATAATTTGTGGTTTATTTACATGGTGCTTGGACGATATGGTGAAGAAAAGATGTAAAAATTTGTTATCAGCCTGGACAGTTATGTGAATTTTTCAAAAGAAGAGCCCCAATTTGCACTAATAGCCTTGGAAAATGCAAAAATACTTGTAAACAAATTGTTCCCAATTAGATTCGCGGAGAACTAAAAACGACATGAAAATATTTATAAATAATAAAGGCATTTTTTCCACAGAGATCCTTTTTTTCGGCGCCACTGATCCATTGAAACACAGAGCCACCCAAATTGTTGCTCCGACCCTGACAGCAGGTCACGGTAGCGATGGAAAATGTGGACCACCTTCGGCAGCCCTGGGGAGCGCTGCTAAAAAGTAGATAAAAAAAAATTTAAATCCTGTTTTCATAGGTGCTTCATTCTGATTGCTGGATTGAAAAGTCCTGCATATCAATACAGAACAGTCCACCGAAAAACAAATATCCCTCGTGATTCATCGCTGTCCATAATATCGATGATGCAGCTGTGCACGGCAGTGCGTTGCCGGACCCCTAGCACTTAGCGTGACAGTTTCCTAGCTTGGCTCTGTGTGTGTGTGTGTATGAGTGACACTGGATTCAAAGCTTTGTATTAAAGCTTTAGCGAGGCTTTTATGTGCAGACCGGGCTCGTGGGTTAATGCTGCCAGCGTATGCTGTGCTTACACAAGCACTTAGGCCACGGCCAACTGGGACGAGTGTCTCCAGCGCCCGCTTTATTTATTTATATGGAGCTCTCCGTCCCCCCACCACATCTGTAATCCACGCTAATGCTTTAATTCTGCTGTTTGTTTACATCTCTCTCCCGCTCCATCTCTCGCACGTGTCCATTCTCAATTCAGTGCTAAATGTGGGTCCATGAGTGGGTCCACAGACCGAGGACACTCAGACAGATGTGGGTTTTGAGTCTTGTTCTATCCCATCCCCAGCATCATTTGAGCTCCTGAGGGAAGTCCTGAACCCCAAGTAGCTCCAGGGACGTTCTTGTGTCTTGAGGCAACCCTGGATAGAAAAAAAAACAAAAAAAACTTTAACCTACTTGGAGCAACAGCTCTGTTTTTGTTGGGATCATCTGTTGGAAGCACCTGGTTTGAGGTTATATTTGCTCGTTTTCTGGCTGAACAAGCCTGTCAATACCTGACATCTAGATCAGGTCTAGTCTGATCCGAAGAAATGGAACAAATGCTGGCATATTTTAATGGATTGAAATTGAAGGAATAGTTTAGCCAGTTGTGAAAAGTGATCACCAGTTAGCATTATTATTATTGTAATGTGCTAACGGGTAAGTATTGATTTCTATTGATTGTTAGCAACATTAGCATGTGTTGTTGGAATATTCCGTGACTTATTACTTTAAATTTAAATTACTTTAAATTTATAATAAAAGTAATGTGTTTGTAGCCTGTTTCACACCTGCATAAAAACCTTCGATTCTGAATTTTTTTTTTAATCTCACTTGGAAAATGAGCTGCAATAATAATAGTTATATAATAGTTTAATAATAATAAACAAAAAATGTCTCATCGGTGTAGCGAGTTCAACCATTAGTGTTCAGTTCTTGATGAAATTTTGTCGATACTGTTTTTCAAGCCTGCAGTTGGTCACTGTTCTTTAATTGATGGTGGTTTATAATGATAGACGCTTCAGGCTTTCTGGAGGTTTGATACGTCATTGACTGTGAAACCGAGTTACAAGTTAAGTGCATTAAAGAGCACCTTTCACTTTTTTTCCTCATAGAGAAAAACAGCTTGCTTCCTTATATGGGCGTGTGACCGACTACATAATGGCAACGTGAATTCTCAGCTCGATAAACAGGCCTTGCAGTGAGGCGGAACTGTTCAAATGAAAACAGACACTTTTTAATAGTGTTTGGATTCCTATAAGGCTGGTCATTTTTCACCAACACAACAAATGAGAAAACGGACTGCTGTCTTAGCGTGAAAGCACCTTGAAGTATGAAAGTAGGTCTTTTTAGAGACATAATGTGCCCAAACTGAAGGAGAAGTCATGTTCCTGTGAATTACTGGCCAGACTAGAGTGTCTGGCTCTTCATTTACATTTACCTGCCCATCCCTCAAGAGCAGAGCTCAGTGCTGAAGATCGTTGCGGAAACATTTTAGAGGAAGAAATGAAGTTAAAGCTGTCATTGATACACAAACACAAATGCTAAATGTGAATCTTAAGAGGATAAAAATACACTTTGCAAATGGATCTTTTAAAGTACTTGATGTGGAGCTGTCCCTTAATACTTAGTAATAAATGTCCTCATCCAGCAGTCCGGAGACCTGTGGGGTGTTGAGTGTTCGAGAGACAGCAGGGTGAAAGAGTCCCTCAAAATATGTCCATAAATGGCCAAGCCGGGCAGTAGAAACATCTTAACTGTCAGCATGAACCGTGTTACTCAGAGCCAGTGTCCATATTTGATCAATTGAGCTGCTGCTACTCGTGCATTTCCTATGCGTCAGCATGCATCCATAATTCAGTCCACTTCCTGTCTGCTCAGCACGCTTCCTGTGAGGGTGACTGAGATGGATTGCTCCCAGCGTGTGTGTGTGTGTGGTTGTGTGTGTGTGTCTGTGTGTGATAGAAAGTGACTCATTGTGCTGGCTTTATTAATATCTCAGACTGTGGCTCTTTCAGGCTCCACCCCGAAAGCCTTAACTTTATTTGCTAAAAATAATATTTCCCTCTCCCTCTTGTTTTTGGTCTCTCGCGCCGCTCCAGCTAAGCAGGCGGGCCGTTTGAATGGCCAGACAGCCCCTTCCACTAATGGGCCACTTTATTTAATATTGCATGGATTTTTTTCCCCCTTAATGGCATGAAATTGGTAGGATTTTTTAAGGAGGGCAGGCAACATGAGCGTCTTCACTTTTAACAGAGTTTGACTCCAATCGGAATCCTCTCCCTCTTGCCTTTTAGTCAGACACCTAAGCATAATTATCTTAGGGGTTTCAAGTCGCCCCTCACCTCCTTTCTCATTCTCTCATCCATCTGTTCCTGCCATTTTTTTGCTTCATCTCTGCTTCTCTCTCTCTCCACCCCCCGTGACAGGAAGTTGCAGGAGTCACAGGAGTCCATGGCCTCCAGGCTGGAGGAGGCAGAACATAAGGCCCAGAATCTACAGTCAGGTAAAAGCTGGGGCAAGAGCTGCGGGATTGTTTCCAAAATGAGGAGCGTCATATTTTTCGACCGACTTATGTTGTGTTTGTATGTAAGTTTATATTATAGGACGAGCTCAACAAAATTGAGCCTTTTGTTTAAATGGGACAAATGTGCTCTGTTCTGTGAGTGGCAGGAGCCGGCTGAATGTAATTCCAAGGAATTATTACTATCCGAAGAGCAGGAACCGGCTAAAGTTGGATACGGTTTTCAAATGTAAATTTTAAGAGTTAGATGTGTTCACGTTTTGCAGTGAAAAACCAAGACTCTTACGTCTAGGCCTTAAACGTCAAAACTTGATCAAAAAACTAGAAAAGAACACTTCTGATTTCTTCAGAAGACCCTGTGAGATTAAGAATAATATGTTAGGGCTCGTTGAAGGTTAATTTAGTCAAATTGAAATTATTCTAACAAATATATTACATTGCAGCACACTTCTAAAGTCTAAAAGTGATTTGTAAAGAATATTCCAGTGTTTTTTGATGCACACAGAGTCCTTTTAGACCGTGAAATTGTTCATTTCCATTTGATGTCAGTGGTGGTGAATGGACCCCGACATCAACACCAATCTAGCCATTTCCTCTCCAAACCCAGCAGCGAAGCTGCACGACTTCCCACCGTTTATATGGGACGGTGAAGATAAAACAGTGAATCAGGTATTACTATTGTTTCGCCTCAAAACCCAACACAAATCTCTCCATCATGAATTAGTTTAATTCCAAAATCTTCTCCAATCCCTGATAAAACAGCGTCTCAGGCAACGTCTCCGTGTCTGTGAGGGAGTTTCAGACGTCTGGTTTCACTCACCACCACTGTGAGCAGTTCCAGCAACGTTTCACAACCAGACACACTCGGACCGACTTTGTTTACATCCCGACGACCTAATTATGCACAAACTTTGAAAAATCAATTGATTTCCACTTTGGCGCAGGGGCCGCACCAGAATAAATTGCATCGTCTTGCTAATTATGACAGAAGCCCGAATACTCTCATACTAATTGTGCAGCCATATGCCGAATGTTCACACTCCACCACTCTATTACTGCAGCCTTACAGTGGCAGCGCTGCTGTGGGTGGGTGAGAACGCCTCGCATGTGTTAATCCAGCCTCTGCATCTTCTGCCAAAAGCTTGAAATTAATTATGCAGGTGGACGAGACGTTTCAGGACCGGCGCTGCTTTTAAAGTTTTTTTTTGTTTGTTTGTTTTTTCTTTTTTTTTTTAACCTGATGTTTGTAACACTAGCTTGTTTTTTTGCAGCACTTGAAACAACTCAGGCAGAGCTGTTTGATCTGAAGACCAAGTATGACGAGGAGTCCACAGCAAAGTAAGGAGTGGGTGGGTGGGTGTGTGTGTGTGGGTGGGTGGGTGTGTTTGAGTGTGAGAGAGAAAAAAGAGAGAGCGAGAGAGAGAGAGAGAAAAGGAACATTTCTCCTGTCCTCTGGTACTGTTTCTAGTCCTGTTTGCTGGTTCTTGAGATATTATCAGCAGATTTATTCCAAATTCCCTGTTCTGGCAAAGCATATCGCTCTCTCTCTCGCTCTCTCTCTCTCTCTCTCTGTATGTCTGTCTGTCTGTCTGTCTCTCTATCTCTCTTTCTCTCTCCCTCCCCTGCCCCCCTCCAAGCATTAGAGCTGTGCTGTAAATAATGACAGATTAGATCCACAGACAGTCGCACCACAGACCCTTTCCAAATGAGAAAGTGCAGGAATCAGGACAGGGAGAGGACGGGGGGACAGGGAGGCGGGAGGAGGGAGGGGGGGCATCAGGTTTGTGTAGCTTGGCGAGCGCCACCATCGCCGTGTTAACCTGATATTTTTTAAGCTCACGTGTGTGTTTTGAGGCGAGGTGTGTTTTTTTTTGTGTGTGTGTGTGTGTGTGTGGTCGGTCGGGGCGCCCGCAGCAGCCTCCTCGTCTGCCTGTCACACAGGAATGCATCGTCTAGCCGCCGCCGCTGATGGCCCCAGGGCTATTTCAGGGTGTGTACCACCCAGTTTACTGGCAGGCATAATTATAGCTGCAA
>CM029387.1:20422366-20677366 GCA_017165825.1 Hepsetus odoe
TTAGAGCTGAGAGGAGCTATTGGTGTTGCATGGGTGGTTCCAGATCACAACCTCCAGTCCCAGGCCAGGTTAGCTCACAGGTACTGGATGGAGCTCTGTGCTTCCACAGCCCAAGGCTGAGGGGCCGTTTGGTCCCTCCAGCCAGTGTTCAGCTGATGTGCAGCTGCACCATTCAAGCAGTTTTAACACATACTTCAGAGATGGGTCCACCTTAAAGGAGTTGAATTCTTTCATTAGAAGACTCGTCTGGATACTTTTTGGACACTGTGGGCTTCTGTTAAATCAGAAGTTTAATGATTTTACTGATTTTAATGAAGTTTACAGCAGGTTTTTTTTCTTCAATATTTCTGTACACTTTTGCCATTTTAATCAGCATCTACACACACATGCACCCACACACTGCTATTAGTGTCTGAGATGTTGGTGCGATACACTTTCATGGCACCGTCGCCTCTTTGGAAGAAAGTGGGGGAGGAATGATCGAGTGAGTGTTGCAGGAGAAGGCCGGAGGAGAGAAAATGTGAAGAATAGCAATGTGGTTCTCTCTCTCTCTCTCTCTGACACACACACAAACATAATTCTTTCTGTCTCTAGTCCTTTTTCCATTTTCTCTCATGCGCAAACAAAAGCACAACCCTGGTAGTCACTGAAAGGGCAGTGAGAGAGAGAGAGAGAGAGCGAGAGAAACAAAAAGCCAACAGGGTGTTATGAGAAGAGGCAGCGATGAGGAAAAGGGGGGGATGGGCGCAGAGGGAAATGAAAGTCTAATGGTCTAAATCTGAGAAATGTCGTAGTGGCCCTGGAGGATTTGGCCGGCACTACACAGGATATGAGAGGGAGGGGGGAAAGAGGGGGGGGGGGGGGGGGGCAGAGATGGCAAGAGGTGGGTTAAATTCAGGGGATCCATTACAGCCGGCTCTGTCCGTCAGGTGGAGGTTTATGAACTGTGTCCTCGGCCCAAAAGCAAAGAAAGGGTTAATAACGACTTCCCTAAACCCTGCTTCCGTTGTGGGATATTTTTCGAGCAGTGGGTCGGCTATATTTGTTTCAGAGAACCTTCTTTCACTAGAATGCACCAAAAGGCAGAACTGGAAATGGAGCACTGAGGTTATGTGCCTTCAGTGAACCCGCATCATCATCTTTGATTAAAACGGAAAAAGGACATGTCCTCTGTGGCTTATTCGGTCGATTGTGCTTTATTTTTTGATATTTTTGCTTTATTTAAAGATATCTCTCTGTAAAGATATAATGTAAATTATCCCACAATGCACCACAATAGCTGGAAGAAGGTGGGCCGGATGAATCACCGTTTCTTTATCATGTGAATGGCCAGATGCATCATCTTGAGGAGAGACACCATTAGGGTTCATGATGGGATGAAGTCGGACGAGGCAGTGTGATGCTTTGGGAAATGATCTGCTGGGAAGCCATGGGTCCTGCAATCGTGTGGTCGTTTTTAATGTGCATAGAACCTTTTTTATTTGTTGGTTAACAAACAAGCCAACCCATAACAATACACAGAATCAGGCTCAACAAGTAATAAAAGAGCTTCCCAAATGACAGCGGGCAACGTGTTCCTCAGCACTGAATGCTGTAATGTTGTCCAACTTGAATTTTAGGATAGAGACCTGCTGAGGTGGATCGACGTGTGCGAGATGGTGTTTATGGAGACATTCGTTCAGAGAGATAACGAGGAGGATGCTACTTTCAAAAGCAGACAAAGTTCACCCCTTCTTGGCATCAGCATTCCTAATGTCAGTGTTCACTTTCAGGAGGATCATGTCCTGGGACGCTGCAAAAACAAACCCACTACACTAATCTCACCTCTCAACTTGGAGGACTGAATTAACTTTCAGGGGACTTATGGAGTTTTGATGGTTCGGCTCACAACATGGACTGTAGTTGCCCACCTCTGATATTGGTATCTAGTGTAGGGGACCATGTCCTCTATATAGGGCTCCATTGTAGGGAGTCATGACTTTTGGACGTATTGTGTGAATGCCAGCGACTGTGGAGAGGTCTGTTCAGTCCCCCCCCCTTTTCTGTGCCTCTAAAGGAGCTCCTAATCCCCCACGTCCTGCCAAACAGCCGGCCAGGAAAGAGGAAATTGGGGCTTATGAGTCGCATTTACACCCTCAGGTTCTCTTCGCACGCGCTCCATTCATCTCTCTTGCTCTTTTTCTCAAGCAGCAGCTGCTTTATTCGTTCTTGGAAGCTCAGGAGAAAGGTAGAACTATTTACCAAGCTGCCTTTGGGTTCTTTAGACTCCACACGGAGAGCGTTCAGAAGCCTCTGATCAGTAGTAGCGTTCAACAAAACGCTCATCATGATGTCATGGCAGATCTAGTGCGTCAGTGTTATTAAAGCTTCATTCTCAAGTGTAGTTTTCTAGTACAAAATAAGTTCTAACAAGCCTTTTTTAGAACCTTAAAAAAAAGGGTTCTTTGACCTTCAGGGAACCTTCAGCACGAATCCAGGCTGCAAAATAGTGACACTTTGTCATTGTGAAACACAGTGAACCACAACAAAAATGCATCCTTTTGTATTTCAACCACACACACCGTACAGGAGTGGGCAGCCATATCCAGCACCCAGAGAGCAGTGGTGGGGACGGTACCTTGCTCAAGGGTGACCAAAAAAAAGTTATTTAATAGCATTGTTTAAAATAAGCAAATTAAAAAGGGTTCAAGGTGCTCTCAACTGCACATGAAGCCTCTAAATAACACCAATTCAGACATGACCACAATACCGAAAGTCTTTTATGGGTTAAAATCTATAAGGGTTCCTTTAAAAGAACCATTTGATTGTACAGAGAACTATTAATGCATTGGGAAAAAAGGGTTCTGTCTGTTTTTCCAGAGAACTTGACTCCACAGCCCAGTGATTGGAGTTTTACACGGTTATACTAAAGCTTGGGGTCTAATTGGTTTTTTTTTGTTTGTTTGTTTGTTTTTATTGCTGCAAAACAGAACACATAAAGAACAGAGAAGCTGTTGTATTATTTTACAACGATTTGTGGACGAGCGACAAAGAGTTAGAGAGAGAGAGAGAGGTGAAGGTGGGTAATGATCTGGAATAAGTGCTGTGTGAAGGCAGCTCCGGTGTGTGTGCTGTTAGCAGGAGTGATCTGGAGGTGGGGACGGTGTGTCTCCCCGCAGTGGGGTGTACACACACACACACACACACTCACTCACTCAAAATACACTGCAGCCAAATGCCTTTTCCTTTACTTCTTTCACATTTTCTTTTTTCCTTTCCTGTGTTCTTCCTCATCTCTCTTTCTCCATCTCAACCTCTACACTCTCCTGGTGCTGATTGCTGGAGGTGTGTGTGTGTTTTACACCAGTGCTGTATCTAGGTCATGTTTCTGTGTGCTAGTGTGTAGCTCAGGTAGTGTCTCTGGAGTACAGTGTAGAGTGCTGATTAAGGAAGCATCTCTCTCTCTCTCTCTCTCTCTCTCTCTCTCTCTCTCATATATCGCTCATGCCAACCTGGGGCAATACACACTTACATTGGCCATCCCGACCTGTGGGACCCCCTCACATATACACACACACACCAGCACCACATCACCCCCATGGCTTGGATTAATCAAACCCAATCAAACATAATCGTCTGTTTAATTGGGATTCTAATGGTCTCTTGATTGCTCAATTAGACTCCAGGGACGAGAGGTGCATAGAGACAGTTGCTAAGGCTTCTCTGTGCTCCATGTACATTCTGACACTCAGCAGTAAGTCCTTGCTCCCCGGCCTATTACACACACACACACACACACACACACACACACACACACACACACGCACGCACCCAGGCTTGTTCTTTTACTGTGTGTGAGATCACTTATGACCTATATATGGATAACATTTATTATACTGACTGTATTAAAGCATATATATAGTGTGTGTATATATAATATAAAACATATATATATGTTTAACACATCCAGTATAATAAATGCTCTCTCGCATGTCTCTATTTTGAGCAGCACAGCCCCAGTTCTGTGTCGCCCCGATTTGTCTCTGTAAGTGATGCAGATTTGGTATCAGCTGTGTTTCCAACAACACAGAGGCCCAGGGATTTGTGTTCTGAAAGTTCGCTCCGCGTTTGATCATCAGAAGAATAGCAGTAAAGGAATAAAACCATCCGTCTTGTGTGGCATATTGTAGAGGGGGATGAAAAGGGGGGGAGGACCATTGACCTCATTTCTCGCTCTGTCTCGCTCTCTCTCGCTCGCTCTCTCTCTCGTTTCAATTTCTGTCTGTTCACAGTATTTCTTTTCACTGTGGCTTATAAGGTGAGCGGCATTGCCGCTGACCACAGATACACTCAATCAGAGCATGAAAAAAAAATCCCATCACTGATCTGCTTTGGGATCGCGCCACCATTTCCTTTGTAATTCCCAAAATCCACGCAAATCCAACGGTTTATTTAAAAAATACTTTGTACATCTGTACTTTGATTAAATGATCACATTTGGCGCTTTTGCTGTATTTGGGTTGCATTAGTATCAGAAACGCTTACCGTTAAATTCCATCCCCTCACCTCGTGACACACACACACACACACACACACATCCTCGCTGCCCTGTAATGCTGCGTATAAAAGCGGACGTAAATCAGTATTGCTTTACCTTAATGCGGCCGTGCTTTTAGCTGCTAAAGAGAAAAGCCGCTTCCTATTATGTCTGCCCTGTTGCCTTAAGCAGGCTGCTGACCTTGAATCCGGGACGTCCCGGTTGAAGAATCGGACCTTCTCTTCGTCCTTTCTCACACCGACTCTGTCATTTTGGTGTCCTTCAGGAAATGATTGTCAGATTTAAAGGTGCCCCTCCCCTCCCCCCACCCAAACAAGTGCCCTCTGAAAGACCCTGGCGTCTGTAATTAGAGGCTGAGCGCTAATTAAGATAATTAAATACTTCAAGCAGAATCCACTATAATTAGATGTTGGGTCGTTAGTGTAATTAACGCACAGGCGCGACTTCTCCGTTCTCTTATGCCTGTGTGTTGGTGTGTCTGCCACGGACACTCCCAACACAAGCAAAAGTGGTGCACACACACACACACACAAACAGAAAACGGTTGGCACCTATGGATTTGTTGCAGCGCTGCACACTGTTCACTCCAGGTGTGTGTGTGTGTGTGTGTGTGTGTGTGTGTGTTGATTTGTCAGATTGTTACCTTAACATTTCTGTTTATGTTTGGGTCGAGGCTGTAATTTTATTATAGACAAATAACCTAATGCGCTCCAAAATAAATAATAATTGTTCAATAAAGGTTTTTTCCATATAAATAATGGAAATATCCATTTTAATAATACCCAGTGCCCCCTAAATGTGAATTTCAGTGTTAAAATTATTTTCAGATTAAGAAAAATTACCAAAGATAATTCTAATTCTAAATCCAAAGTTTAAAGAACATATTTATGTGGGTGTTCAAGACGTTTGCACACATCTGTGAAATAGCTTGATGTTTTTATTACACTCAGTAGTTTAAATGTAACTTGAACCTGAAGTGTTCTTAAGCGAGCAGTTTTGTTTTCTAAACTGGCTTAAAGATGATACATAAACATGTTTTATTTCATGAATGAACTGACCAGAATAAAAAATAAAACTGTTTCTAAACAATGTAATAATCTGAAGTCAGAAATGATGAATTACAATAATCTTACACCAAAGAATATGACATAAAAGAAAATTTTCAGTTTTTGGTGCATTTCCTCAACAGTCCGATCCTAATCCTGGGCTCGTGTTTTATTGGACCGTTACGACAGACGACTACAGACGCAATGTATATTTTATAACTGAGCAAATGGGAAAGACGAACAGCTCAACAGGAACATACGCTCTTTAGAAACCTTTCGCTTGTGTTTAAATAAAATGGCCGACACCATCCCCCCTCGACAGGAAGGATCGCTACAGGTTATCACCATGACAACATTAACATGGCTGCAAGCCCCTGTTGATCACACGCTAATCACACCAGTTCTCAGCTCTGGAACGCTGTGTCTGTAAACAGTAGCTGCGTGTTGGACACTGAAACTCTTCAGGTGAGCGTCTTGCCAGGTGAGCTGTGAGGGAAGGCCCGGCCGGGGCCTGTCGCCGGGAACGGCACTTTGGCGACGCAACTCGGGGAGGAAAATATTATATCAGATTAGTGTGTATTAAGCAGAGCCTAAAGAGTATATTAATGTAATCCCTCTGTTTTACCGCGAGCTGGTCCGAGAGGCTTAAGCAGGACTCCCGAGCTCACAGCCCACTGGATTAGGGTGAAACTGAGAGGGCTTAATGGGCCTGCCAAGGTGTGTGTGTGTGTGTGTGTGTTCACTGATGGTCACTGCCACTGATATCAAACACATATGAGTGTGCAGGCTTTCTTTTACACACACATTTCATCTGCAGTCATTTAGAGCTAAAGATGAACCCGGTCCAGTCCCTCCGCCGAAACTTTGCCAGATCCGTTCTTCCGTTTGCCTTCAGCCACTTCAGCAGCAGCTGTTTGCGCCTGCAGTGAACGACACAAATCCGTTTCACTTTAAATGTAGAACAAAACGCCGCTGTTCCTGGGAGCTGCGTTTTTTGTAAATTACTTATTTAAAGGAAAGATTCACCTCTTTTCATCATGCCTTCACAGTCAGTCGTTCAGCGTGAGTTCTTCATAAAATCACGGTAGAGGCTCAGATCTACAGTAATGGTGAACAGAACCAGACATCGCCAGAAAGATGAAGCCCTTCATTTCATCGCTACCGCTGCAAAAAAAAATCTAATTTTATAGCCTCACATACCACCACCATGAACGGGTTCAGTTTTAGGCCCAAAGTTTCTCCAAACTTCAAATGGAAGAGCGTCTGGGGCATCGGGCAGCATCTTCATGAAGGAAAGCTTTAGTCGCCTGGTTCCTTTCACCACCACTGAGAACATTTCAAACTCAGGAAGTTTTTCTAAAATGGAAGATTTCACACCAGACTCACTCTTCATGTTTATTTCTTTAACGCTTCATTGTGCAAAATTGGAAAAATGTGCTTTATTTTAATGACAGCGCTTAAGAAGGACAAGCACTGGTGGCTTGACACTGGGCACGGGCTTTGTCAGTGTTACACAGAACACATCCAGGGAGCATGTTATTTAACGCCATCTTTGTTTTCTCTGCAGGGCCGATGAGATTGAAATGGTCATGACTGACTTGGAGCGAGCCAATCAGGTAAGCTCTCGCCTCGTTTCTGCCCAGATTTTTCAGAAAGTGAGTCATGTGTCCCGCTCTGCTAGACTGAATCCTCTCTGTGCTCTGGCAGCTGTTCATTGGCCTGATTGCCAAACACACTGATGTCACTTTTCGTCAGACTGACCAGAACAAAAGAGACTTTCACTGAATCAAGGATGCGCTTGAATATTTGGAAAAAGTAAACCCACGTATGATGATAGCTCTAAATGCACATCCTTCATGTCTTTTCTCTAAAGAATTTTCTTGCGCTTTTTTGGTTAAATGATCATTCAAATTAAACAGTGACTATCATTGAGGGCTTCTTCGGGCCAATTAAGTCTTGCTTGTAGTTGCATTACAAAATAAAAGCCTGATATTAATCTTCAGTTCAGATTTATGATCTTAGGTTTCAGGATACGGACAGGTCTTGTTTGTTTTTATTTCTTTTTTGTTTAATATGAAGCTGCCATCGTTGGCACTGTTCACTAATGATGGTTGAGCAGCGACTTTGGCCAAAGCCCAAACTGTGCTCAGCACTGCTTCAGATAAAGGGTTTATTTGCATCTTGTTTTTAGTTCCTTCGACTGAGTCAGTATGTTTTGAGGATTTCATTTGTTTTATTCAGAAAATTGGGCAGTGATTTAAGAGCTGAATTCACTCACAATTCGGCAGCATCGAATGCTGGACATCTCATATTTCTGCGATCTCAAGACTCTTGTCCGATGTCTTTCTAACTTGGATCTGTGTGCAGAAAGGTGAATTATTGATGCCTACAGGTGTGAAGGATCTTAAAAGTGATGCTTCATCTAGAATTGCTAATAAACGGGCTGGAGCAAAAGTCCAAAGAGGCAAAAATGGTTATTAACATTCAGTGCAAGTTATTGTAAAAGCATTTAATCCTAAGTCATTTTTGAGCCTTTTTTGGTCTGTTCTTAATTTAAGAGATGAGGTTTTGTTCTTACAGATATTCAATTTTAGGGCTCCCTCCTTATTTATTGGCTGACTGCAGTTATCGTCCTGATGCGTTTACACCATGTTTACAGTCTGACTGTTCATTTTTTTTGGTCATATTTCTGAAATGTAATAAGATATAACTGTGCACACAGAGAGCGGAAACAGCAGAGAGGGAGGCTGAGGCTCTGCGGGAGCAGCTCACGTCAGCCAACAAGTCCCTGCAGCTGGCCACCCAGATCCAGAAGGCTCCAGACATGGTATGACTTTTACAAGTGTTCTGCTTCCTGTCCTCCAGCTTTAAAGCTCTGGAGTAAAGAGTCCATGTCTCTGAACTTTAACTTGACCAGAATGCATTTTGACAGACAAGGACAGGACTGGGTCCACAGTCTGCGTTCCCTTTTCTCTTATCATCTGTAGTCCACTTAGCAGTTCCTAAATTTCTTTGCGAACCTAGGAGCAGGCAGTGGAGGTGGTGTCCCGTTCCAGCCTGGAGGCCGAGCTGAGCGCCAAGGAGAGGGAGATGGTGCAGCTGGTGGAGGATGTTCAGAGACTGCAGGCCAGTCTGGCCAAACTCCGCGAGAACTCCTCCTCCCGGATCAGCCAGCTGGAGCAACAGCTCAGTGCCAAAAGCGCCACCCTCAAGGTTCTCAGCTGCAGCAGCTTTACCGTGTTTGAGTTAAAATATCAAATGTACACAAAAAAAAACCAGTATTGCTAGTTTCTGGGTAGATGTGTGATGAGTTAGGGGATGTAATTTCTTGCCAGGTCAGATTAGATTAAATTGAGGAGCAAGGGAGAATGCTGCCATTCCAACCCTGGTGAAGTAAAAAAAAAAAATTAAAACAGACCAAATCACAAAATTAACCCTCATTTCCTCGACCATCGTAACAACTTCCAACAGAACTGTTTCTGATGCCTTATATATTTTTCATTTTAAACATCATTTTATGAACTCTCAGCTGGTAATTATTATGTGAATCATGTGATGCACCAGTCAGAAAATTGGAGAAAACTCACTTTTTAAATATTGCAATTACTTTTTATAGTATTTTAGTGCAAAACATTTGAGGGTTGAATCCTGAGGGTTGAGTTTATTTGGGATGATTTTGGTTTTAAAACATGATTGGCACCCTCTATTCAAGGTTTTTGCTGCAGGCATTTAACCTGGGCTGGGCAATATAGATTTATCGTTATTGCGATAAATTTCAATCATGATATTCTTTCTTTAAGCGTATCGTAATATCGTCAGTGATTAGAACACTCACTAACATCATGCTTTTTTGCAAAGAGTGCAGAATAAGTTTATCTAGAAATGCAGTACAGTTGATGAAAACATTTTATTTACATTTGTGATATGACAACTATTTCCATCCAAACTTATCTGATGTCAAAAAATTCCCAATATGTACTGAGAAGTTTAATCACCCCTGATTTTAACCAGCGCTGATAAAATGAAAACAATCAGCCTCTCATCGCTGTTGCTGTGCGGTGTAACCCTAAGCAGAGTTTTGTTAAGCCAGCATGATTCAGCAAGCTTGGATACTGTCCCCGCGATAGGGCCACCAAGTGTATGACTTGAAACCTGTCTATCCAGTCGCTTTAATGTCAGAGATAAGCTAGAGCTGTGCAACAGCGTTTCCTGCTTTGGTCTGGTCCAACCGAACCGAACTGCACACACACCCTCGGGGGGGAGTTTGAACACTGCAGATAGGTTGTCTTCCCTTTAAGTCAGGGAAAATCAAACTCGTCCCAGCTGACAATTTTTGGGCAGGGGGGGACGTCTGTATTCTCCAAATACTCGTTTAAAATCTGTTGTTGTCAAACTAATAAGGAAATGTCTCATTGCTTCTCAATACGGTTCTTCCTTCGAGAATATCTACTGACCAAACCATCCACTTCTCCTTTTCCCTTCGGCTCGTTCCTGTCTCACCCGGAGCAGCAACTGGAGGAGAAGTTGCAAGAGCAGGCCGACTACGAGGAGGTGAAGAAAGAGCTGAGGTAGGACCCGAGCTGCCCCATTAACCACTGAGCTTTACAAACGGCCCGTTAATGCGCTCAATAAGGCACAGCCTTTTTACTATTAGCCCCTCATAGTTGGGTTGCAAAGACCAGATCGGTCATTATGATCAATCAGCTCGGCTTTTTCGCCATCCGTCCAGAAAGCATGTGCTGTGGGTTTGAGAGTGTTGGGATGCTTGGCTAACTCAGTTAGCGTCTCATGGAGCTGTGATGTGGTCTTATCAGCGCATGGCTGATCTGGTTAGCGCCTGTCTTTGATGGGCTTTAACTGCTTTAGCCCGGACGGCACGTCTGCCGTTGCCGACTCTAACTCGATTGCGTGTGTTTATAGATCTGAGTCAGGGCTTCCTCCCATGAATGGGCCCTTTTTTTTTTTTTTTCTTCTTCTTTTCATTATTTGAGCAGAGGCTCTTTCTCCTGGCCCCAGCACAAAATCGCCCTGATCAGCCACGTTAGCGCTGCCAGTCCCCAGCGCTGATAGCATCTGTGAAAACATTCCTCACTAATGCCACCAGAATTGATCTGATCTAGCCATGGAAAAGATCATGCCTCCCATTTACCCGCTGCCGAAAATAAGAGGGACTCGAGACCGCTTGAATTCTTTGAGGAAAATTGATGCAATTTGCCTTCTTTCGAAATAAGCGTGGCGCTGGTTATTTTGGACTGAACAGTCCCGATTGTGTACATTTGTGTGAATGTCTGACCAAAGGTTTGTTTCTCCACAGTATCCTGAAGTCCATGGAGTTTGGGCCGTCTGACAGTGCCACAGTGCAGGTAATACCACAGATAATACAAATAATTAATACAAAGCTCATCCATACATGCACTGTGTCCAAAACTATTCAGACAGACCCCTCTAATCAGTTTCCAAGCAATTAAGCAATTTCATCAAATTCATTATCAAGCAGGTTATTCTGATTCGGCTTGCATTCAGGTTCAGATGCAAGCACACATTGTCTCAGCAGTGATCAATAGAAAGTCTCTAGAGCTGATTAAAGTCATGCCCAATACTGTTTATCAAACAGAGCGATATAAATCCACCCCCAACGTTTGGCTTTTGGGGCAGAGGAGCTCTGTCCATTACCTTTTGGACTGTTCGTGAACTAAAAGTGACTTCTAGTGGCAGAATGCGATCAAATCCTCAAAACATTGTTGAAGTCAAAACAAATCATTTCAACCATTTACACAGCACAAAGTAAACAACGTTCCTCCAAGAAAAATGCAGCACAGAAAACAATGGAGAATATAAAGTGCAGACAGATCACACATCAGAGAACATTCATACGGCAAAGAGCAGAGACAATAAAAATAACTGGTCAATCTAATAAACTAAAAACAAAACCTGACAGAGTCGTGAAAGTGTGACAAAGCGTATCATTTATGTTGGACCTGAACTGAAAGCGTATTGTAGCTGCACCGGCTTCGCTCTGCAGTTTGATTAGTTTGATTAAACTGGGCGGTAGATCTCGTGCTGAAGGCTTGCTCTTTCTCCCCCCATCTCAGGACTCCTCTAAGCCCCTGGAGGTGTTGCTGCTGGAGAAGAATCGAGCGATCCAGTCTGAGAATGCGTCCTTGCGAATTGCTAACACAGAGCTGAGCGGTAAGTCTGTCTGGTCCGTTCCAGATGCCTGCAGGTGCAGAATAGAAGGGACTAGACTGCTACTGGTGATGTTTGTTCAGGGAACGAGACACAGGAACCAGCAGATGATCAGCTCTATTATACATATCAGTGTGCACAGATAGATAGATAGTCTGGACTATGAATTGACGTTTCATATATCTGTGTTAGAGTTCAGATTATTATTTATATATATATATATATAATGATACGCATGTGTTTCTTTGGGAAAACGTTCAGACATTATACAGTATATGTATATAAACACACACAGGACGCAGCTCTGTTTTATGGTAAGTGGAGCGGTTAGCAAATCCAAGGTATGTAGTGTAGGCGAATCTGATGCAGGTCCCTGACAGTGTGTATAAATATAAATTTGCTTATTATAGGATTATTTAAAGACGGCGGAAAAGGTCAAAACAGGTTAATGCTGTTAAAAAGGAGACACCTTTTTTTATTTAATTTTTTTTTTAACTTTTATTTTGAAAAAATGGCCACTTCAGCACTTTGCCACATTAGTCATGGCTCTTTTGATAATTGCTCATCACCAGATGTGCCGCTGACATTTGGAGCAGCTTGCTGACTGCAGAGCAGACCGCTTCATGTGCTCTCTCTCTCACTTTTCGCTCAGACAGTCATACAGTCTGGGGTTCTCCTGTATGCACTCACATACTACCTACTGGGAGGGTGTTGCTTCTTGTGAAGTTCTTTTCAACTTCCTCTTCCTCACAAATCTACCACTTCAGCCTCAATGAAAGGTCGAGGTGTTTTCTGACGTTTTCAACTTTTGAGTTGTCACTTCCAGTGTGGAAAGTGTATGGTGGTGTATTTTGTGTTACTGCCCTTTCTTGTATCAGTGTGTGTGTGTGTGTGTGTGTGTGTGAGGGAGAAAGAAATGTCAAGAGCGTTTGCTTTGGGGCTGCATAAACAGCATATTTAAATAGCGCTCAAAACTTTGCATAAAACAAATTACCATAATTGACAGGTCACTGTTGCCTGACCTCCTCATCACGTCCCACTAATTTAAAGGACCCTTCGGTCATTTGCATACATGAAATTATTTTTTTTTTCTTTTACATTCCTTCAGTCTTGATGCCCTATACCTCAGACCCTTGCTTAAAAATTGCCCCCCTTTCAGATTGCTGGTGGGGTGTTATTCAGAGCGACTTTTGCGTTCAGGTAGAGAAATTTGCCCCCGTGGGACCTCAGAAATGTTTCTCATGGTTATGGAACGATGCCCTTGGTGCTCGCTGTTATAGCCAGACATGTAGCACAACATGAGATCCATGAAAAATTCATGCTGTTGGTTCATAGTTCTAAACCCCCCCCAACTATTCCCCTCAGAGAGACGTCCACCTGTGTTAAGATCTAAAGCACCACACAGCCTCCCTGTTCAGTCGCGGCCCACGGTAGCCTTTGAATATTTTAATAGATTCGCATGAGGCCCATACGATGAATATTTACCACTTTAACGCTTAACCTTTCTCAAGAGTGGCTGTGCAGTCTGAACTTCTTTGCTATTCCTCCCCATTTCCTGTCTTGTTTTTGAAAGAACATTCACTTCAATTCAATTCAACACCTAACGGGTGGCTGCACTAATATTTGCTCATGGAGAATGGACACGTCATTCCAAGAGACTGTATCGTTAATGCTCTAATGCACTTCAGTCATGTGGGAGGGATGGACAGGAATGGACATTTGTAAAGGTCAGAGGCCAGAATGAATAAACCGGTAGCCCATCAGAGCCCCCCGATACGTTTAAGGCACAGCCGACCGATTGACCATCCTGTTGACCATCCATGAGAGCCAAACTGCCTAATAGACTGAACTGGTCCTCCATTCTGCCTCTCCTCACCACGTAAAGAGAAACTGGTGGCAACGGATGTACAAGATCTTTGTCCTTCCAGGCTGTTGCTTACAAGAAAGGTGCAAACCACAAATGCATGGGCAGCTTGTCTGGGGGCTTGGCAAAAAAAAAAAAAAAAAAAAAAAAAAAAAAAAAGTTCTTTTCTCTACATAAATAATTATTAAAAAAAAGAAAAAACCTGTCTCTTTGGACCCCTTTTTTTTGTTAACTCCCCCATAATGCATTGTGTTTGCCCTTTCTTGTAGGGTCGGCCAGCCAGAAAGGGAAAGAGGAGACTCCGCACCATCAACTGGGCCCCACCTCCTCCAACTCAGCCCCGCCCAATCAGCAGGGCACCACGCCCCCTCCCGCCACATCCACCCATCTCTCAGCCCGCGAAGGGGTAGGGCCCAACTCAGCCCCGGGACCGCCCCCAGAGCCACCTGCCAACGGGACACACACCCCCTTCCCGGCCCCAGGCCTGGGACAGGACTTCTATGGCGCTGCTACCTTCCCCCTGGCGGGCAAGGTGGCCCTTAACTCGCTCCTGCAGCGGCAGCTCATGCAGTCCTTCTACTCCAAGGCCCTGCAGGACGGTTCCATGCTCTTTGCCCCAGCTCACTACGCCCCGGGGCCACTGGCCCAAGGCTCCTTGCCACCCCACCAGGCCTCCTGCATTAGCCCGGACGCCAACGGTGGGACTGCTCCCTCGCCCAGCCGCTCAGAGGGCGCCGGCAGCGTGTCAGAGGGCGAGGACATGGACACGGCCGAGATCGCCCGGCAGGTCAAGGAGCAGCTCATCAAGCACAACATCGGCCAGCGTGTCTTTGGCCACTACGTCCTGGGCCTGTCCCAGGGCTCAGTCAGTGAGATCCTGGCACGGCCCAAGCCCTGGAGCAAGCTGACCATCCGCGGAAAGGAGCCCTTCCACAAGATGAAGCAGTTCCTGTCTGACGAGCAGAACATCTTGGCGTTGCGGAGCATCCAGGGCCGGCAGAGAGGTGAGTGTTCTCCCAGGTTCTTAAAGGAGTCCTTCACCCAAAAAATGCTGCTGTCGCTTGTTTTAAAGAACACTTTTTAATTTAACAAGTGATTCATGTCACGCACAAAGAAACACAAGTTTTACATAAAACTTTTTTTCTGGAAGGTCATGCTCTTCCAGCGTCATCTAAAAATTCTGCTCTTTAGAGCCTGATAAATATCAGTTATTACTTTCAATACTCTATTTTTTTCAAATAAAATATCTGCCCATGCGATATAATTCTGATATCAGTGTGTATGTGGGGGTGGATATATGCAATATGTTCTACTTATGTAAGCTTAGGACTCTTTAACCTTCAGGACTATGCAAATGGGCCTGAATCAGCATTCGGGGGTGAAGAATTCCTTTCCTTGTTGGTCGTTAACCAGCTTTGCATGCTATTTTTGGTTTTCTCTCGGATGTGTGAATGTACACATTCAGACACTTCTTTCCAGTTTTCATTAGTATCTGGTATCTGGACATCCATCAGTCGTCAGATGTTTGAATTTAGTTTGTGAAAGTGTGGATAAGCAGTAAACATACTCTGCAGCGTGAGTACAGCATGATGTACCACGATGAACTCGCTCCTCCTCCTCCGTCTCTCAGCACATCGATTCAGACGTCAGTTTAGATCCTTCACATCTCTTCCATCACAACTCATTTCCACACGACCAAGTTTCTGATCGTCCTTCAGGCTCCACGGCCCCGTCCTCGTTGCACGCTAATCGATCCCGAAACCTTTCACTGATCAATAGTATTGACCGAGAAGGAAGGCAACGGTAAGTCCCGGAGAGTTTCGATCCGCACCGCTCGCTCTAGTTCCGGCCAGGAATTTAGACAGGCGGTCTGTAGCGACCCGACATCGGTTCCTCTGTCCATCTTTAACCCCGACCATCAAGAGAAAAGCCGTCCGGGAGTGTGTGCCGTGCTCCTTGAGCTCGAGATTCCAGAGTTAAAAAGCGGGGCCGAGTTTCATCACAAACGAGGCCTTGGTGTGTGTGCAGGGAGCTGAAAACACACTGAGCACATGGCTGTCTGCTCTTGTTAAGCATTATAACGTTTGGCAGAGCAGTGGACATTTGGGAAATGTTGCACAGCAACAGAAAGGGCCGAGGGGGCTGCTGCCATATGCAAGCTTCAGAGAGGCTCGAGTGTGCACTACAGCACTTTGGCACGCTCACAGTGGTGTGTGTAGCAGGAGTGTTAAAGGGATAGTTAAGGGAAATATCAAATGAACACAATATTCCACACATCCCAGATCTAGTCGACCAGCCAAGGCGAGTCTGCAGTTTAAGGTTGGACATACAAGGTCACTATCAAACACTAGCAGTCAGTAGTCACCTAAATAGCCCAAATTATGTCAGCAAAAAGCAACGCCAACCCTCCTGCCAGCCTGTTCTGCGTCCAGCTCCTCATTAAGGTGGACGCGTGGAAGCGGTTTAGTCCTTAAAAACTGCTGCGAACACCAGCCCTGGTGTCGTCTGAATCGTCTGCTTGAAATTGAATTTATTTTTATAGCTCAAATGAAGTCATATTGTGTCTTAGAGCTGTGCATTCTACTGACATTTTAGTACTTTAACACACTCTCTCAGCTCAGCAGTGGGTTTTGGTTTAATTCATGAAATGATGAAGTGATTTAGTGACTTGTCCTTATGTTTCTTGGCTACATTTAACCTTTTAGCTCCAGTTCTAAACTAAAGCAGCATCATTTCGATCATCGGGGCAAGTGAAATAATGTACGCTAGAGTTGATGGTGTTTGTAATCAGAGATTGTTGTGTGTGCGCTTTTTCTTTCGGCCACTTTTTCTATGTTTTATGGTCAGTCGTTTTTTCAGCAGTTCTTCTGCCCCCCGTGAGCATGTAGCCATGCAGTTTGTTTTCCTTTGATTTGAGTCGATGGGCGAGGATAGCGCTTGCTCTGTCTGACTGGGAGTTTCCCCCGTGCTTTTGAAGACGTCAGGCACGGCCGGTTAACTTGCGTAAACATCCTCAGGTGCTGAACTTCAAGCAGGTCCATCCGTCAGCCATCTCCAACCCCCCCCTCAACTTCACTCCACCCTCCTGGCCATGTTAGGGTTCTCAGCTCCAATCAGCCACACGCACCCTTTTCATCTTGTCGTCCCTTTTTTGTCGTTTATTTTGACAGAGAGCCCAGGCCAGGCCCTTAGCCGAGTGTTTCAGGAAGGTCCGAAGCGGAGAGCCGGCTCCGAAGGCGCCCTGCGGACAGGTGTGTCCCATAGTCTTTTTTTGTTTTGTTTTGTTTTTTTCCCCTCCCTCACTGTGGCCGTCATGCTCTGGTGTCTTTCCCCTTACATTAGTCCCCTCAGAGGTAGAGCTTTGGCCTTTACGAGGTGGTGAATGGCTGTTTCAAGTCAAGGGGAACTTTTAGAGGAAGGCTGGCCCAGTATCATGTTCGTTTTTTTTTTTTGTTTTGTTTTTTTTTTTTCCCCCTTCAGCAGTCAGGTGAAGTAGTTTGTCTCGGACTTGGTCTTAGATCACGTGTTTCAGTTGTGCCTGTGTACACTGTGTGCACAATTATTCTGCAATTGAGCATTTTTTAGGATTAATTTGAATCTGGAACAAATCCAGTGCTGGTAGTTGGTTTTTGACTGAAGCTTGTTCTTACTTTAGTTTTTTTTGGGAAAAGATTATCAAACTGGGTCTCCTTTACCTACCTTCCTGCATCCCAAACCAGTTTTAAATCCTAAGAGGACATTTTACCGCCCAGCTCTAATAAGGCTGTAGCTATTAGAAGTTGAATTACAGCGTCTGTGTTGTTCCATACGAACCTCTCAGCTCGGTTTATGCAACGCGTTCAGCAGAGTGGTGCAAATTAAATACTCCGCTTTTAATGGTAACTATACCGCAGTAAGTGTAATAAACAAGTCCACAATGAGGGCCGTCTCCCTCTTCTGGAGAGATCACTACCTCTTCATCTCAAATTCAGGAGCAGAGAGGAAAGCAGCCTACTTATAAGAGAGTGTTGGTTTGAGCATTGTGAAAAAGATTCTGTGTTTATAAAAGAAGAACTAACACAGCGGATTTTTTTTCCTTTGCTCTGTCGAATCAAAAAATCATTTTGTGAATTTTGCGAATCCTTACACTCGGCGCACTCTTCAGCTGTCAAGCACACAGCTGTTGGACGGCATTCATGAATACTGGAGCGCTGAAGCACTCTTTGCTAAAATCACACAGATCTGTGCCTGAAGAAAAGAACAGCAAATGCATCCTTTTAATCCTCTTTTTTTTTTTTCTCTCAGTCCCCATGGTGTGGAAATGTCTCGCTGTCCTCCGACGCCCCCCCCACAGACTGCCTGATTGACGTCAGGCGAAAGGCCCAATATATAATTTCGGCCTTTTTAACGAGCGCCTTCAAGCCCAAGGCCGGGTGCTTTCGCCTCGCTCTTTCCAACCGACAGCCGTCACACAAATACCTCCGCTGGTCAAATAAACACCCGAGTTCCCTCATTTTGGGTTTTTCGGCGGTGGCCCCAGCCTCCGTCATCCATATTCAGGCCTGGCTTTAAACTGTGACAAAGTATAGTGTAGGACAGAGTGCTTACAAAGGCAGTGTTTTGTGTTTTTTTTTTTTTCCTGTGTATAGCAGGACACAGGGATTTTGCGGTTGACACCGGCACTGCTGGGCACCACTTTACCCTCAGTCAGAACACGGTCTATTACTTCCAGGTCACACCGTTCCTGCGCTGTTAGAACACACCACACGTCTATTTTGAAATGTTCTCAAAAGACCTCACACACAGTTATTCTCCAGCTGGATGTTCTACAGGCAATAAAAGGCTGTATTCTTGATGAAAGTACTCGAAAAAAAAACTTCACAAGCAAATGTTCAAGTAGTTTTTAAATTGTTTATAAGAAGTTTGATGGAAACTTGTGGAAGAAGTTTTTTAATTAGCATTTTGAAAAGTGCTTCATTTCTTTTGTGTCTTTGTCTCCGTGTGTCCTCCTCTCTAGGCAACATTACTACTCGCATCCGCACCCCTGAGAGCGGCTCGGACGAAGCCATCAAGTCCATCCTGGAGCAGGCCAAGCGGGAACTGCAGGTTCAGAAAACAGGCAAGTCCTCCTCCCAGATATCTCTAGGGGCTTGGGGGACGTCTTTTTGAACCACCTCCAGCAGTATTTTTAAGCATCGTCAGTGGATAAGCCCGAATTAAAATGCTCCTGAATGCAGTTACAGTTCCAACAGTAAACTTTCCTAAATCAAGCCTTATGATCTGTGTCTCTCCCCAACAGTTGACTCCTCTCTTCCTCCGTCCTCCTCTGGAGGCTTGAGCAGCAGTGCAGGCAGTGGGTCGGACGAGGCCATCCGCTCCATCCTGGAGCAGGCACGTCGGGAAATGGAGGCACAGCAGGCCGCCATGGAGCCCGTCCTGAAGGCCTCGTCCTCATCCTCTTCATCCTCCTCCTCTTCCATCTCCTCCCTCTCTCAGGGTGACCTGTCCATGCTGTCCCCCAAAGTCTTGGTGCCGTCCACACTGAGCGCCCCTCTACCCCCCTACAACCCGCTGTCCCTGGTCCTGAAGAAACCCCCTCTACTGGTGTCCTCCTCCCCGTCCTCCCCATCTCCCTCCCCTCTCCTGGACTACAACAGCATTAAAAAGGAGCGTCCTGGATCCCCAGGACAGGATGGACTGTCAGACGGCAGCTCCAAGCAGGGCAGGGTCTACGATGGGACATCCAGAAGCCACTGGAGGGATCAGTGGTGGAGCAGCTTGCATCAGGATCGGCACAAAAGCCACCCGGAGGAGAATCACAGCCTGGAGGACTCCAAAGAGGTAAGGAGTCTATTTTTATCTGCAAGTAGTAAAGATCAATTAAAATGGGTTTCTTTTCGTCTCTGTCACATGCATGGCTGAGGGCAAGCAGCAGTGCTGCGGCGTTTTTGAGCTTCATTGCATGTAGTTTGGAAAACTGCACTGAACTTTTTCATTTTGCATGGCAAGGAGAAATGTTCGGCCTTATTAGCTACCTTTTTTTTTTATTTTTTTTTTTAAATCTCTGCTTGAGTAGGCTTGTGCTTAATGTCCCTTTACTCCATCCACACCCACACCCACAGTCCTCTAAAACAAAATTAGTTACAATCTGAGAATTTTTTTTGTGTTAAACAGCTAGACTTCCTCCTGCCTGTATGCCATGTAAAATGTGCACAGCGCCACCTTGTGTACCAGTGGTTGGAGCATTTGTTACTAATATTGTATTAATAAACAGCTCACGTACTCATTTCATTGAAAAATCATCAGTATTGAAAATATGTGTAATTTTGATAATTATGATTCGTTCAGGCCTATCTTTTTATTCTTCAAGTCCGCTTTAAAATGTCCCACCCTAGCCATTCCTAAGCCTGGCCATAGCCTCTAGGAAGCCTGCAGGCTGGCTTTTCCCATTTGGCATGGCTGCCGGCCCCTTGTCCTGTGCCGGAAGTTCCGGATCTGACCGGTGGCTCCCCCTCCTCTCTGTGTGTCTCTGTGCCAGACGCTCCCCCGGCTGCTTGAGGCCCCTCACTACTGGAGCGAATGGCCACACAGCGGCTCCGCCTACCTGGAGCTCAGCGGCCCCACCCTGCCCCCTCCCGGCCCTTCGGCCCGGCCGCCCAGAGCACCCGTGCCCCCTCTGGCGCCCGAGCAGTGCGAGCTGTTCTCCTGCTGCGAGCTGGACACGGCCAAGCTGACCCAGCTGGTCAAAGAGAAGCTGGCCAAGAGTGGCGTGTGCCAGCGCTCGTTTGGAGAGAAGGTCTGCTGCGCGTCTCTCTATGTCTCTCTCTCACTCTCTCCCTCCCTCTTTCTGTCTCATCCCCACCAACCCTAACAGTCACTAACTTCCTGTTCCCACTCACATGTTAGCCTGTAGTATCTGAGAGCTTTTAGGAAGCTCTTGTAAGATAAGGAAGATATGCCGTAGCGTTTGTTGTGCCCTTTAGGCTGCCGATGGACGAGATACCTCCGAGAGAAGAATCGAAGTTAAAAAGTCAGCACATCTGAACATGTAACACAAAATCAGCTCAGCTGTGAAGTTCAAATAGAGTGATTTGTAGTTCATTCCCTGATGTGACACAAAAATGCTCTCCTTTGTAGGGATTATTTACCCCAGAGAATGATATCATCTCCTGAGAATGCTTAAAGATTTCTCCTCCATTCACCACATGAGACTAAATTGTGTACAAAGACCCCAACAAGTCGATCAGTGGCGCTTTGGACGTCGCTTCCAGTGGAGCTCCCTTGCACATCCTCACTGCAGTCCACTTTGAACTGGATTCAATTATACAGCACTCCAAACCAAATTATTTTCCTAAGGGCTGCCTAATGCAATAAGAGCATTAGCTTTTGGGCAAATTCCTCTCCTGTTTTTCACACCGTTCCCCCTTTAAAGCTGGCCTCGGTTTCATTGAATTTGGCCCTGGCCCAGGACGTCGGCCTCGCCGGCAGAATTGCTTTCCTCCCTTCCCTCTCGCGATGGGAGGCGAACGGCTAGGGCGAACGCGGGATGGAGTAAAGGCCACGTCTCTCTCTAGGGTTTTCCGTCTGGTTGCTTATGTGCATGTTTCTGTTTCCCCATCTAACCTGAGCCCATGAACACGAGCCATTGTAAGATCTTGTAAACGGAGGCTTGTTCAGCAGAGTAACACGTTTCCTTCCCCCCCTTTCTGTGTTTTTTGTGCGACTCAGGTTCTCGGCCTGTCTCAAGGGAGCGTGAGCGACATGCTGTCCCGGCCCAAACCCTGGAGCAAGCTGACCCAGAAAGGCCGCGAGCCCTTCATCCGCATGCAGCTGTGGCTTAACGGCGAGTTGGGCCAGAACTCGGTGAATCAGCCGACTCAGACGCAAGGTACAGCACACCCAGCTTTAAATGCAAACAAGCTAGCTCTCATTAGTTTCTGTGGGCTGGGACTGGGACAAGGGGTATAGGATTACAAAAAGGGGTCCAGTTTTGGTGGTTCAAGAAAAATTCAAGCCCAGTTAGGAAGAAATAGGAAAAAAAATCACAATTAATAGTTTTCCCTTTTTTGGCCAACTGTGCTGGACCCTCCCACGTTCGTGTGGGAGTAGTTTTCTCAAGGTTTAGGTGTATCTGAAGCTGTAATGTGATGTGTATGTTCGTTTGTGCGTCCGGTTGTATGCGAAGTTTGAACACCACGCGTGTTTTGTTGATTTTAAAAACGTACACACTCGTTTTTCACAAACGGAGAACCTGGATGTCACAATTTCCAAAAATGTTAGCGCACAATTTCTTTTCATTTACAGTCTTAAAGGCAGAGTAGTTAAATACATTGAAATGTAGCCTTTAAAATAAACCTTTTTTTTTTTTTTTAATACATAAAGCAATAAAACAACATTTTCAGAAACATGAGTATTGGATGTAGCAATAGCTTTAGCTTGAATTCTTTCATCTCATGTTTCTGCCTCTCTTTTTGTTAGTAACGGTCCACAGCGTCCTGCGAGCTGTAAAAATGCCTTTCTTTTCAGCGGCGTTTGTAGCTCACCAGAAGTTCCTCCTCTCCTTTTGTTTCGACTGGACTTCTGAGCAGTTAATGGCGCTGCTAAGCCAAATGTGAAGAAAGCTTATTTGTCTTTTAATGATGTGAAGGAAAAGACTGGAAAAGGAACACACTAACCCCCGAGGAGTCAATGAGCGCCGTATCATGAGGCCTATCTCCACAGTCCTCAAATCCAAACACACTTTTCAATATCCTGAAGGTCGTGGGGTCATCGTCCGTCTCTGCCCAATCCGTCCCGGGGGAGTCTGCTCCGTTGTCTGTCTGGACACCCAAATTGGTTTTATGTCAAATGCGCGCGCGCACACACACACACACACACACACACACACACACATCCTTACCCATAATAAATCTCTCTCATTTGTCAGGCGCTGCACTGCAGGCTTTCCCTCATTACATACATGAGCTGCAGTTTGTTCGTCCACATGGAGCTCGGCCAGGTTCTTCTTACACGAGCACACGCAGCACAAAAGGACGATTTAACACATGCTGCCCTGATATACTTGCGCGTGCCAACCATGCATGCCACAGCTGTACCCATGCGAGACACACACACGCGCAAAAAGCTGTACAAGCGGTTTAAAGTGGGTGAGCGACTTAGTAAAAGAGCAAGTGAAAGGGTGAGAGAAAGTGATTGAAAGAGACAGAGAGAAAGAACCTCCAGACCTCCCACCTCAGCTGTTCGGTCGAGATGGAAAGATAATAATCAACGTTAATTAAAAACGGCTTACTCTAGCGGTTGTGCTCAGCAGGATTATAATCTATTATAATTTATTTAAAAATATTTTACTAGCAGTGCTTAATTAATAAATAATGTATTCGGTATTAACTCATTAGTGTGTGTGTGTTTGTGTATATATGTATAATATATACTAATATTTTTTAATATAATATTTTTAAACACATGAAGCTTTTGAATGCAGGAACCAATGTAGTGTTTCACAGAAGCTCCAGATACCTGAGCCTTCGGTGTGAGAATGTGACGGGAGATACTCATAACGATCTAAAAATACACTTTTTTTTTTTCAGTGGCCGAGGTCTGAGTGCATCCTTTATTGAATGTTGTAAAGGTCTGAACGTTTTTACAGTTGAATCTCACCTCTTAGATGCTTTTTTATGTCCTCCTGTGTCCAGGGAGACGGAGGTGAAGTAGAGCAGTAGTGGGTGGGGGGAGGGGGATGAAAGGGGGGATACCCTCAATAGCGCTGCTCTAATCAATTACCCCACGCTAACGCTGATGCATGGTAATTACCAAACCCCTCAGCCTACCTCTCCTACTGCTCATTAACATGAAAATGGCCAGCCAATCACGGCCTCCGGTGGATAGGCGAAGGGGAGAGGGGTCGCTGGGGGGAGGGGTCCATTGGGGACTCGTGTCCAGTCTCGTTGACGACGCCCCCTCAAATCACTTCTTAGCCAAATGTGTGTCAGGCAGCTCATAGAGAGAGAGAAATGGAAGCTGATGGATTTTAATGAAGGAGGAAAACACTGCTAAGATGGTTTGACAGCAGATCGTGTGAACAAATTACAGAGAAAAGGAAGTGGTTTTGAAAAGAAGAGGAGTTTACTCACAACAAAAACTTCAGCAAATTTAAACTCTGATAAAACACCTCCTGGTCCAGCGTCCTAGAAATCCTGTGGTTGTATGTGTGTTTTAAAGAAGTATTTTTAAATATTTAAGTCCCTAAAGTTGTACATTTGAAGTCACTTAAAGAAAGCATCTGCTTTACATGTCATTTGACAGGGTTGTTTCAGAGTTGTGCGTGCAGCTGTACTTAGAAACTTAGCTAGACCAGAACCAAACATCTCCGACACAGATCTAGACATTTCATTTCCTACAAAAACAGTATTTCTGGCACTATTCAGCCTCACAACACCCAAGATGTGTCCTTCCACCATGAATGGATTTAGTTGTAAGCAAATAGTTGCTCAAAACTCTGGTAAAACAACATCTCAAATCAGACATCGTCTCATTTTCTCATCTTTTAGCAGCGGATGTCCAGATCCATTCGCTACCAATCTGAACAATTACGACTGTCTGAGTTCTTCTATATTGGAGCGTTGCACATCAGACCACACAGAATTTATATCTGAACTATTTAATTATGCAGAAATGTAAAAAAAAATCCTTGGATTCCTGTTTTAATAAATGTAGTCTAGAGGGTTAATCGTGCTCTCCTGCAGAGCTGAAGTCAGCAGTGTGTGTTTATGCCCCGCTTCCCGGACGCACTCGGCTGCGAAAATAACAAGACGGCATGAAAAGGCGCTCGTCTCACATGTGAGCCTCAGAGACACACACACAAACACACACACACACAAGATGCACCCCCCGTCGGGCCTTGTTAGCAGTGGCTGTGAGGCCTGCTGGCCTGCGTGGGTCAGTGGCAGCATGTCAGAGGGCTAGCATTCTCCCCAGCGCCATCACTGCCCTGTCCAACCCACCACCCCACCCCCCCAAACCCCCCTCCACCTTCCCGCAAGATTCACATGTCACCACCCAGAACGTTGTAGTAGAGCCTGATCTGAAGAGACTGTCCTCCCACCCCCTCTCTCGTGCTCTCTCTATCTCCTCGCTCACTCGACGGCCTCCGCCGGCGTGGCAGGAAGCTAATCGATAGTGACGGCTTCCCATGACTGCTCACTTGTGGCCCGCTTGCAGAACAGGACTGCCGAGAGGGATGGAGGGATGAGTGGGAGGGAGAGAGAGAGAGAGAGAGAGAGAGATGAGCAATAGAGCTTCAGAATTTCCCCTTTGTCTCCTGTAGAAACACTGCGGAGATTTTCGCCTCTAAAAATCATGTTTTGTTGTCAAGAACGAGGAATCGATTTGGAGTCGGGGCTTTTTGTAGGCTGAGAGTCTAGCTTATCCCAAAAAGCAGAGAGAACTGCCTCCTGCTGAAAGCCGTGGACTGAGAACCGGGCCTGGTAATTATAACCCCGTTATTGCCCACATTAAAGATCGGCTGCAGTAGTAAAATGAGCCGAGCAGCTTCATTATTAATGCCTCTACCACATGTCACTTTATCATTACGGCGGAATGAGCAGAGAATGTGGGCACTAACTTTGGTCTCAGACACAGAGGGTCTCCAGTGTGGAGGGAAAGTTAATTAGAGACGTTCCTTCAAGGATTCCTCTGAGCAGGTCCGCAGGACACGTTGTGCTGTCCTCATGAATAATGCTCCCGTCTTCAGACATGGACGGGGAAGTTACAGAACTGACCATTTAAATAAAACTCAGTTGCTGCTGGGATTCAGGAAGGAGCCGTATTTATATCAGATCGATTGTGCGTTCAAACCCCTCAGCTGAACACTGCATTTGTGGAAAACAGTTTGAACTTCCATGTTTTGTTTTTCTTTTTTTCCCTCCCAAAATATCCCACATCTCTGTGGTCAAAAATTGATGATGGTTTATTAAAACTTCGTGCTTTGTGGATTTCACTTCCCTGTTAGATTAAACCACTTCCATTGTGTTTGTTTCTGAAGATTTAAGTGTAAAATGCATGAAACCCGAGGATCAGAGAGGCTCTCTCTTCTGTACCGCTGTGCCCCCGGACACCTGACCGTCATTAATCTCCCGCTCTGGCTCCGTCCGTCTTTTGGCGAATATGGCATGTTATGCTTAGCTGAACTGGATATCTAAGGTTGACCCTGAACCCTAGTGCTCTTTGCCATCTTAGGTAAAAGAGACGTCAACATCAGCGGTAGATTATGAAACTTACGGCACACGCAGACACTTTCCCATACATGGATTAAGTTTAGTCTTGGACCGAATTGCAATGTCAATAATGATTCACCATAAAAATCCTTTTTAGTCCAGGCTTAATCTCAGTCTGGGAAAATGGCCCATACTTTTTAAGCAAGTCAATAAAGAACCGGGGGTTGATGTCCTGGGTTACACAAAGCAAAAAGCTAGGTTTTTCTAATGCTGGAGGAGGCAGACTGTAGCGGTAGACAGATAACTACGCCTCAGTATTCCAGTGCCAAGGAAAGCAGACTGAACAGCAAGACTGAAGCTGAAGCCAGAGTCTAGACACTGAGCTGAAGTCCTGGGATGTTTTTTTTTTTTTTTTAGTCCTGCAGATATAAAGCCGTGGTGAAACGGCTCCGTTAGGCCTCTGCCTTTAGTCTGAGCTGTGAATAATGAAACATTTTTTAAAATTAAGGATAAAACACACTAACAGTGTTTTCACACCAGTCTAGCGACTTTGCAAAGGAATACATGTGCGATGTTCCAGATTAAACACAAACTGAAGAAAGAGCTGTTTTATTGAAAGCTTATTACAGACATAAAATCCTGTAAACGTAGCATTTCTAAAGCAACTTCTTCTGCCTTTCTACTGAGATCAAGTTTCTCTATAAAGGCTGCTCTTCCTTCTGGGGCAGCAGTGGTCCATTGTTCAGGGACGAGGCCCCAGGACCGGAAGGTTGTTGGTTCAAATCCCAGACCAGTAGGTTGCCCTGAGGTACCCTTGAGCAAGGTACTGTCCCCATTATTGCTCCCTGGGTGCTAATTATGGCTGCCCCCGCTGGACGGTGTGTGAAAAGCAGAGCAAAGTCGTATTTCCTTGTGTTTCACTGTGTGCTTAAAGTCCTCGCTTGTTAGACTCCTCTTTTCACAGTCAGTGACAAATCTAGAACTTCTAGAAGATCTAGGGGGGAGTTTTGTCTCTAGGTCGGTCCCAGCTCTTGAGAGACAGAACCTGGTCAGTTGACCTGGTCAGAGTTCTGTTCATGTCGGGGGTAGGATTTCAAACAAGAATTCCTGAAACATAAGAATAATTCTCGAAATAGAGCAATAAAGTAAGAGTAGTGCACCAGAAATGGACAAGTTGAAATACAGTGTGATTCTAGTGAATAAAAATCAACTAAAAATTACAATCAAGTCTTTTTTAGTTCACAGTAATCTTTAGGACTTCCCTAAAAGTTCTCCTCTAGCATTGCATGAATGCGACCACTTCAACACACCACAATAAAAATGAAATTTATCATGACACTCTTAACTCGGACCAGTAACGTGACAAATATCTAATATTTACAGTGCTCGTATCTGGTGCTACTACCTTTCTTGTAAAGGATGATTGGCATTCGAGAAGAAATGAAGCTGAATTTTATTTCCTCAGGTTCCACAGCTGATATTGTTCATTTTTCACTTGTGTAGTGTCAGACTAGCCCATGAAGCAGTGAATTCAACAGCGCTACACTCACAGTTTACGACTGTACGGGTTGGAGCCAAGAAAACTCACTAATGAATCTTTGCCAGAAAGCTTTAGTCAAATGTTTAATTCACTCTCTTCATTCTCAGAGTTGGAAGTCGCTGCAGAGCGGCGTACATTTGCGTAATTCTTGTCCTAATTCTTAAAGATGTGGAGCAGATTATGTTACCCTTGTAAACACACTCTTTGAGAGTTTAGAGAGAGCAGCTTCTTGGCAAAGCGTTTTTTTTTTTTTTATTATTTTAATCAATCTGACAGATTGTGTTGCACTGTTTTTGTTCCAAAGTTCTTTTTCACTGCTTGGCAACCTCTAATCGAAGGCCAGTGGATGGTTATCACAAATTCTACATAACAGATGGGCTGATAACATGGCCTGTGCGTACAAACACAGATTACATCTAAGCTGCAGGTTCTTCACAATGCATACAGGGAATGTTGGAAAATGGGGAAGGAGCAGTACGGGACTATAGCTCAAGGACACTTTAAACTCTTAAACAGCCTGGTTGATTTTGCAAAGCAGTCATGGAAAAGCTTCCATTTGCATCTGAAAAGTGAAAATATTCTCTTAAATTCAGTTTTTCTTGTTTCTCTTTGTTTTTCCATCTCCCAGAGGGCACCCCAAAGACGTCAGGCAGCTGCAGCCCGGCCCCCGAGTCTCCGCTCAGCTCGGCCGAGGAGTCGGTGAAAAGCCTCGGAGAGCCGCTGGGCCTGCAGGCCTCGGGGCTCGACCATCCCCAGTCCAGCGAACCCTCAGAGGGCTCCCAGCCCAGCACGCCCCTGCCCCTCTCCAGCCTGGGACCCTCCGGACTCAGCATCCAGGAGATGGTGGCCATGTCGCCCGAGCTGGACACCTACACCATCACCAAGAAGGTGAAGGAGGTGCTGACTGACAACAACCTCGGTGAGTGAGCAGGCGAACGTGCTCCAGAGTTTAAGGGGAGAATAAAGAAGCGGCTGCATTAGACGCCTTTTAAAATAACTACATTATTTGTCCGTGGAAGGTTTGGAGAGCTGAAACCATCTCCAGAGTTCAGATCATTAAAGTTAAAGTATCTAAAACGTCTGCCGCTGTGACTGCACCGGTTCCTGTTTCTCATTAGCTCAGTAGAATGTGAGCTATCACGACTTAGAACTGCATCTGTTTGTCAGCTTCCTTATTCTGGTCTGTAGATGGTGTCGGTGTTAAAAGCCTGTCCAGAGTTTCTGAGAGTAGATGATCATGAATCAGTAAAGCATCGATTAAAAACTCTAAATAATATACATTACATTTTTATAATTATAATTTCTTAGCCCCTCAAAGCCTCAGCCACACAGTGTCCATTTCTCCAGCTCAGATCTGTTGATCTTGATGGTGTAAACTTCTGTTTTTTAAAAATGTTAGTCACCATTGATCTGTCATCTGTGGCGATTTGTTTGCCAAATCAGGAGTGTTCAGGGCGAACACTCCACCCTCCGTGGAAAAATACCAAGCCTGGACCTGAAACTAAAAAGATAAATGGATTTAAGGAATCTGGGTTTTAAAGTCTTTGGGGAATGTTTGGACACACCTGATTGAAAAAGTTAATGTGTTATTTTTGAACACTTAGTAAGTTCGTTTGGAAGACCAATAAAAATGAGGCATTTCAGGATTAGACTGCTGTTTGTTTCCCCGCTGAGCTTTCCTTTGGAAAAATGTTTGTGCATTAAAGACAAAGTTTCAGATACACGACACTTAGAGAACAACATATTCAAATCATATCGGAAATCTTATTAGTAAAACTCTTTAAAGTGGGATTCCGCATCACTTCCTGTGCTTGAAACCAGTGTCGATGGAAAAAGTATATTTAAAATTTCTTTGAATATCTGGAATATTCCTCAAATCCCATTTCATCATATATACATTTAATGATCCTGGAAAGAAGAAAAAAGAAATGTTTGATCAGGGTCACATTGAATCCCTTTTAGCCAAAGTACAGAAAGTGAAGTCAGTAAAATACTAAAACACACTTTCAGTAAACGGTTAGAAAAATCTTCATATCTTCAGGGCATTTCCGGGGATGCTGGTTAGCCTCATTTTCTGTGTTTGTTTTGCTAAAAACTTGAAATCTGTTGCTAATTAAGACACTGGCATTAAAAAGGTGTGAAGAAAAGATATTTCTGAGAAGTTGACACATTTTGTTTATTCGTTAAAAGCAGGATTCGTAAAGAAGTAAAAAGAGTTCATTAAAGAGAGCTGGGGTTTAGGAAGGGCCACAGTCGAGGAAACGGACAGAAAGAGTTTCGTTTTTCACAAATGTCCAAAACAACAGGTTCTGAGCCGCAGGCAGGATGGCAGGTTGGTAGACTGATTGTAACAAGATACCCTTACTGTCACTGCACGAATACACACATTTAATTTCCTGTTCGCTTAGAAATAGTAAAGCCATTTAAAGGGTCCAACCTGTCCTTATTGACACTGAAACTGAGAGTCAGTCATCTCCCTAAACCTTCCTGTAAATATATCCCCACAAACATCATGTAAACTATTCCACCGTCCGCCAGCTCTTCATTACGATGCAGAATTAGGTGTGCTTCAGGAACGTACTTCTCCATCAGGCCTGGTATTAAATATTGTATATAACATTTGTTGTACACCATTATATTTATGTATAGCTGACAGTAAGTCATACCATTTCCCCACATTAATGAAGATCTGGATGAGGACTGAGTCGGCTGAGAGGTTTGAGGGTGTGATTAGAGAAAAGATTTGGGTCACTATTGAGTTCTAGCGTTGGTAACTTTAGTCTTACAGCTCTAGTGGAAATTCAGACCTCTTTTTAACTCGTTTAAAGTGACCTGTTTGGGACGTTTCTGACGCTGTATGGCACTCGTCTATAAACAGGAACCTCCTGCAGCTACACTTCCACCTCAGTGTCTCTGCCGTGCTGGGAATTTGCCCGACACCCAAATATCCACGGTGGTCCTGATGTGGTTTTCCATAAGCATGGACTAGTGGATCTGATAAAAGTATAGATATTCCACTCGTCCTCATTTTATAGCCAAAGGCGCCGCTTCAGCTGGCCACCACTGAGTTTTCCGCTTCGATCCGTCCCTCCTCTGCCATCGCTGTCTTTCTTTTGCTCCCTCGCTCCGACTAAAGGAGTCATCCCCTCTGCGCTGTCGCCCCTCATCAGCCGCCGCCATGTCACTTCCTTCATTAGATGTGACAGGCCATGGCCTCGCCAGGCCCTGCTTATTCAAAGTCCTGAGTGCTCATCGTCATCATCATCATCATTAACGTCTCACTGCTCCCCCCCTCCTTCGCTCTCATGCTCTCTCTCTCGCTCTCTCTTTCTCACTCGCCCTCAAGTGAAGCTAAGTGCAAATTCTTGGAGTGATTAGGCCTGTTTAACGCTGCTCTCCGGCGCAGAATGACATTACTGCTCTTTTCCCCAGCACGGCTGGTCAGGGCCTGCTCATTGACACGCTCGGACACAGATCGCAGCAGAGCCTCGGCTTGAATCCGTGTCGGGCCTCTGGCTAAGCCAAGCTCAGAGCAGGCCTAGAGTTAGGCCACACCAGACATAACCCAAACTGAGCAATGGACCCATGACCTCGCCTTCCCAGTCCTGGAGGGAGGCCAGAGGAAAGACACCGGGTGACTGTTACCCAGACTAATGTCCGAGCAACAAGCACTCGTAACCCGGCCACGGGCTTCTCTTAGAGCCGCAGAACAAGCTTTTGACCTCAGTGAAGTTAAACTCAAAGAGTTTATAGCAGCAGGCCTAAAGGAGGGCCCTGCTTTTGACTCTAGCGTTGTCTGTGTGTGCACAAAATCAGTTAAACACTTGGAACTTTGTATATTGATTTTTGAATATGATTATTTTGGACGCTTTCCTCTCTGTAACCTACCAAAATTGACTCCGCATGTCGAAGTTGTTGGAATATGACTTCATTAGGCTGTTTTAGCTGTTGGCCATCTTGCTTTCTTATTGGCTTCCCACAGCCGATCAGAATAGAACCAGATTTACAAGTTATGAATCTCGGCCGGGCAGTAAATCCTAAAAAATATTCCCCAAATTATGGAAAGTGTGTTGTCAGAATCAAAACAAATGACATGACTTTTCAATCAGCGAAGCAGACGCACCAGTGGACGCATTTCAGATGCTCAGTAATGCAATGCTGACACCTGGTGGTTATTTTTAAGGGGGTATGATAATATCTTATTAAAATCAGGCTTTTGGAAAATTTTGACCTCATCTTAAACAACAAAGGCAGATTGTGACCTTTGCTACACTTTTCTGTTGTTGCCCAAATTTTAGGAGTCCTGGTCAGTTTTTTGCTGCTTATTTAAATTAATCGAAAGGGTCACCCAGACCATGAACTTCTGCTGAGGCTCCTTTGCTTTCAGAAATCAGCTAAATTTGAGTTTGGTCCAGCTTCTGGGTGGTCATCCAACGGTGTCAATCCCCTTAACCCTTTAAATATTAGATCTCCTACTGTGAACCCCCTCGTGCTTCATAACCACACACGTGCATGTGCTCTGAAACATAAGCCTCATAAAATGAACCAACCTTCACAATATCAGGCATGTTGATGACGTACCAGATGGACAGAATAATGCAGAATGGATGTTAGGAGTGATCATAACGACTGGATTGCAGGTGTGGTTCACTCTGACGTCCTGATCAGAGCACAGGAACTAAAAAGACCCGAGAAAATCATACCAGAGCTGGAAACAAGATGCGGACGTCGTGATCATCAAATCGTGGCCATTTCCACTCCTGTGTTGTTACTACACATTAGGATCCTTCTCCCATGTCTTAGTTAACCTGATATGCATTATCTCAATGTGGCGACCTCTGATTTGGGCTAAATTACAACAAGATGGCGATAAAAGTTCATTAACTTTGATTGCATCAAACTCCCTCGAGTCGAGCAACTTTGAGTTGTACAGGCAGTTGTGCGCTTTGATTTATAGCGTTGTTGACCACAGCAGCCTGAGCTCAATAGCGTTTTGTCTGATCGGCATCAAATTAAATGCACTTGTCCACTGCATCATGTGGACACAGCCCGCAGAGACTGATGGACACCGATCAATAGAGGGGAGCTATAGCAGTGATTGCAAAGTGAAGGATCTAAATAGTGCTTGAGCCATGAGAAATGACTCCCCGCTTGTGTGACGGTTTATTACAATTTATTAATTTATTTATCAAGACTCTTGTCAGCCATCTTCTGTAGACTTTTTTTATCCTGTTTCAATATGGCAGTTTAAACTTTACTCCTGTAACAATCTGCAGTTATGACCAACATTGCTGGTTTATTTTTTCACAGCCTATATGAAGCGACGCCACAGCTCCATGAGCGACACGCAGCCGGTGGACAGCGGCCTGGTGGGGATGGACTTCGCTCAGAGCAGCAGCCCCCAGCACCACCCACAGCAGCAGCTGAAGAAGCCGCGAGTAGTGCTGGCTCCAGAGGAGAAGGAGGCTTTAAAGAGGGCCTACCAGCAGAAGCCCTACCCCTCTCCCAAAACCATAGAGGAGCTGGCCACTCAGCTGAACCTCAAAACCAGCACCGTCATCAACTGGTTCCACAACTACAGGTCCGTTCTTCTGAAGGGGATCAGAGCTGTACAGAAATGAGAGAAATGATGGTCCATGGAATGCTAAATATGAAGATCATGAAAGCTGTTTCCGTAAACATTGCTTTAGCACACTAATCTAATTCATCTTTATGGGGTTCCATAAAAATGTTCTTAAAACATGGTGCTTACCTTTTGAAATCTGAAGTTTTGAAAGAGATATTTGTGAGCGTGAGAAACCTTTCATGGACATTAAGATGGACAGTCTTACCTGATGTTGTGTTTTTGTTTTTTTTTTTCTCCCTGTCTATCCTCTCTCCAGGTCTCGTATACGCCGGGAGCTCTTCATAGAGGAGATCCAGGCGGCAGGGGCTGCAGCAGCTGGCGAAGGGGGCTCGCCATCAATCCGGCCGAGCAAAGGAAGCGAAGGCGACAGCTGCGATGGCACTGAGCCGGACGCAGTGTCGGACGAGAGGAAGCCCGCAGGCTCCCAAGCACCCACCCCAGAGGAGGAAGGGGCTGCCAAAGTTCCCACTCCATCCCACTCCCCATCCCTGAGAGACCCCACTACCTCAGCTGCAGAGGGGCCCGGGACTAGCGGGCACCAGGCGCCCCCGCAGGGCGGCTCCTCGGGCCTGGGCCTGTTCGGCTTCCCCGAGACGGCCCCCTCAGCTTCCAGCAGCACCTCTCGCAACCCCAAGGACAGTAGCCTGCGCAAGAAGAAGGCAGCCAACCTCAATAACATTATCCACCGGCTGGAGAAGGCAGCCAGCAAAGAGGATCCGTCCGAGTGGGAGTTCTAAGCCCTTTTATCACACGTGCACACATACACAAACCCACACACAGGATACCCCTCCACCTCCCACTCTGACCCAGGAGGACCCCCCTGTGGGCACAGCCAAAGCCAAGCGTGGCCATCTTTGATACTGACTGTTTTGTTTTTCTGAAGAAGAGAACAGTAAACAACCGTGATGGACGAGGAAAAAGAATCAGCGGGTGGTCGTTACTGAGATAAAGCACTTAGCCGTCCCGTCGGCCACAGCGCCCTAAAACCCTCTCCCGCCGGTCAGCGGTGCAGCCGGACTCACACGAGCATTAACTTCAAGCATTAAAGCAGGCAGCCCAAAGGGCCATTCTGCAGCCCCCCTCAGCTGTCCTCTCTCTTTCTCTCTCTCCTTCTCAGCTAGGGCTCTTTTCCTTCAGGGGCTTTTAACGGGGAGGTCAGCTCACCCACCTCAAGTGTAAACAGACGCACGCCTCCCTCTCAGAGCTCTTCATACTGTTGATTTTCGTTACTGTTACACTTTTTTTGCCTTTTTTTGTCTCTGCGTGCATAATATTTTCAATTAAGGGCATCTTTGTTTTATCGCTGTTTCTGACTTAAACATGAGAGGATCGAAAGCAAGAGAAGAAGAAAAAAACAGAAAAATACATCGTAGATACTGAAGGAAGGAAAAAAATAACTTGATCCTCGGTGCATTTTCTCCATTCACGCCATCCCTTCTCCTCCATGCCGGCCATCTAATGGCTGAAGACCCTCCTGCATTTCTTCAGCTCCTTCTTCCTTTTTTCCCCTCCAGCGAAGAACAAGATTTTATATAGCAATTCGGTTGCCACTAAGAGATTGCACAGTCTATTGACTCTAAAGGACAAAAAAGGTTAAACAAAAACAGGTTTTTGAAGGCAGAATTGACATGTAGAAAAAAAAAGTTGAAATCACTTTAATCCACACTTTTAAGTTTTAAAAAAAAAAAGATGCAAGAGGATGAAAAGGACAAAATTGACTATATCGTGGTAGCTGAAGTTGTAGTTTTTGTTATGTGAGCTCTTAATAGTGCACATTGACCACACAGCTTTAACAGGTCTGCACAGTCCACGCCACTTGGGATACCATTTCTTATCGCCCTCCGTTTAAGGCTTCAGGAAATTTTAGAAGAAGAAAAAAGAGCAGAACAAGAGATCACGATGATTGAAGGTCAAAGAAAAAAAAGTGGGGTTTTTTTTTTTTTTTTTTTTTTTTTAAGACCACACTGTTGCAGGAAACGGGTTGGAGTGGAGGATCATGGGGGTTGTAGTTCTGTACTCAGTAGATTTATGTGGTACTGTGTGAGGTTTGATTTTAAGGTTATGGGGAGATTTTTTTCTTTTCCCTTTTCCCTCTGAGGTCGCCAAGAGATGCACAGTTCACTTTAAAAACCGTACACTCCACCATTCATGTGCCCGTTTAACAAGTGTGGGGGGGGGGGGTCACGCTTCGGGGTGGGTGGGCGAGGAGTATGTCCTGTGTGTTTCGGTTTTTGTGTGCGAAAGTGTGTGAATATGATAACCCTCCTCCTCTCCTACACACGTTTGTAGAAATGGAACTCACTAAACGCCATGGATCCCCTCCTTCCTGCCAGTCTGATATATCTCTGTAAAGAGGGTGCAGGGTTAAAGTCAGCCTGGAATCAGAACCGGCCCTGCTCAAACACAAGCTTCTCACACCATGTCCCGTACAGATCGAAGGACTCTTCGATCTGTACGAAGAAAACATCTTTGGACGGGAATATAGTTCAGACCAAGGAAGCGTTCTGGTTCGTGTTGACTTTAACGGTAGACATAATTCTGATCCACCAGCTGCACGAGTAAACTGTTACGTTCTTTCGTGCTTTGAACACGTGGAAAATGCCAAAGTTTTGCTTAAACTTCATGAAATTTCTTTCTCAAGCACCCCAGCCAAAAATTTTGGAATTCACACCAAGGGCTTTTTTATTTTTTATTTTTTGGGGAAAACGAATGCGCTTTTTAACAAAGTGGAACCATCACATCTCGTCCAGTCTGGAAGAAGAATGCAGGAAGGACGTAGTTATTCTGTGATTTCCCAGCTATGTTTTCATTCTTCTCGTCAGCGTGTTCCTTGTCGTATAAGCCGCAAGCAAAACGAACCGCCCTGCAAGTCGTGTGTTTGAACTGAAACTTAATTTAGCGTCTTTATATCCGTTAATTCTCTTGGTGTGAATTAAAATTCTCTCCGCTTTGAGGTTACCCCGTTTTCCTTTAATGATCTAGATCTTAGTTCTCACCTGCAGCCTATTGGAGCGACCCTTTACAGACGTGAGAGTTTAGGAGGACACTTTGGATATATCAGATGGCTCTCAGTGCCTGCCAGTCAACTGCCTCCCGTGTGTGTGTGTGTGTGTGTGTGTGTGTGTGTGTCTGGGGGTTGTATTTGTATTTTCTGTCTCGTTTCCCCTACAATTCTCGTGCGGGATTGGTTGTACATAATTGCACATGTAGAGTGCACAACTGCCACCCTTCCTCTCTTCTCATAAGCTGTTTTATCAATCATTATCGTCATTAGGCTTCTAATGAAGTAGCGGATTTTATCCTTTTTATTATTATTATTACCTTTAGGCTCCTTTTAATGCCATATCCTAAAGCATCATATAGAGTTACAGTTTTATTCGGCTTATTTATAGGTGCTTTATTTCTGTTTTGACATTTTTTTCGGAATTTATTTGTTCCTTGGTTGTTTTTGTTATGTATCGGATTATAAGAGGGCAAGTTACTTTTTTTTTTTTCCTTCTTCTCCTTTTCCTTTTTTTTATTTTAGACTGATAGACTGCCGGCAGTATTGGGTAATATTTACAAGATGTAGTTCTCATACGTTGTATATTAATGAATTCTACAGATTATTTGAACTCGTTTATATTGCTTTGAATTATTATGATGTCACTTAAATGATCACGATGGCATTTATGGCTAAAGTCGAAGCTGTTCACGTTTATTTTTGTTTTCTATCGATCCTGCTCTCCCGCTCTCACAAGCGTAGTACGAAACGGCTCGTCTCATTTTCTACCCGTCGGCCTGATTTGATGCAGGATCTCTATCCGTTTTCTTTCTTGGTCGTTTATACTCGCTCTTGTGTTTTTGCGAGCCCGTTTCGTACCTCTCAGGCCCCGAGTTACACTGGCGTCGTATCTGTGCTCTTCAGAGACGGAAGGCGAACCCCTAGAAGCGGCGGCTGGTCGGGTCGCTCCGGAGCGGTGAAGTCACCCTTCTGCGTGGGTCACTGACCAGAGTGGCGGCGGCTGCTTTTGGTTTGATGCGCCTTGTTGATATTGTAGCATTTTACTGATATTTTTTCACCTCCAAGCATTAAACTCGGTCGAGTAAAACGTAAGAAAAAGAGCCTGGCCGAAATATTTAAAAACATGGACTGATGTTTTAGTTCCGCCTTCCTGTCGGGTTTCCCAGAGACACAGCCTTCCCAGATTTTGCATTTTCCTCAAGAGTTCAAATCCAGCTTATCCCTATATTGGGAGGGGAAAAAATCACTAATCGACGGTATTGTCATTCTGACAGAACTGCTGGACAGCCGATATATCGGTCAGGCCCTGAGGATTTCTTGGTGTTCGTGCAAGCAGAAAAGCTTTTGCTGTATGGTGCAGCAGTGTTGGTACTGAGCTATTGACCTTTTGCACTTCCTCGCATCGTTTAATATGAACCAGTGAAAGCTCAAACGTTCGGCCTTCAACCGCACATCAGGCTTTTAAAGCACAAGGTTGGGCCGGCGGAACGAGCCGTGAGTCGCAATCCGTCAAACATGGCGGCCCATTTTTAGCAAACGTAGGCCTGGAAAAGCATCAGCTACAACTGCCGTTGAGATTACGCCTGTGAAACACTCCACAGGCTCAAATCGAGCCCCGTTCCAAGCACTTAAAGCAGCACACTGCATTTTGTAGTTTTTAAAATCCAACCGTGGCCCTTTTCGCAGAGGCGTATGCCTACTATGAACCTGCCCTTTCCATGGTGATCCAATTATCATGGCTCATCCAAGGAGACTGATAAACTCTCCCATTGACCTGTTGGTTATAAACCTCTTCATCAGCCAATTATCAGCCACATTCACTCCCTCTGCTGTTCACTGTCCGAACCCATTTCCCCTTTTCTTAGTGTAGAGCTAATGCACTTCTCAACTGCACAAACCTGCCAGCTGTTTTAATGAAAAGAAAGCACAATCTTGCATTCAGGATTCAGACGCAGTGTAAAAATAATTTTTAAAAAAGCATCTCTGCCTTCTTCTAAAAGTAGATAGGCACGGTTTTAAACGGTCCCTCTAGAGAGCAGACTTTAATCAAGCACTTAAAGCCTCCCGGAAGCTGACCTGTGCAGTATTTGATGAGATCAGTGTGAAGAGTGCCTTGTCTAGAAGAGTTTCACCTTTAATTAATAAACGCTTCATTCACTGGTGCAGTAAAAGCTCCCGGCGTCACGCAGCGTGCGGCGCCTTAAAGGTCTTATTATGGTGAAGCTTTCTATAAGCAACGCGTGGCGTTCCTAAAACCAACAAAACAACAAAAGCCCTTGCTTAACATTTCAGTAACGATAAATGTCGTTAATAAACAGAGACTCAAGGCTCCTCAGTGGTGCAGATGTGACAGGAAACAGTGGTGAGAGTCCAGGACTGAACACGACTGGCCCCAAGAGTCTTTTTTACAGGCTTCAGATACTGAATCATGAGGTTTTATGTGTAATCTATAATATTTAACTTTTTTTTACTCACTGCAGCTTCCAACACGTCCACCAGGCGGTCGTGGCGCATGACCATGGTCCTTAAAGTATCGTCCATGACCCGGGACCAGGAGGTTCCTGATTTTATTTTGAATCGATGAGTAGTGACATCATGCTCCACGCATTACTGACCATCTGAATGGAAAAATGTGACGCCTTAATTTCTTTTATCACAAATTTGCAAAGCTAGTTCTGCAATTTTTTTGAAAACTACTATTTGAATCAAGTATCTAATCTTTTCACAGTTCTGTTCTAAACATTTAAAGAGAAAAAGAATGACTTACTGGATGGGAGCACCATTAGAATGAAGTTAGAATGCACGTCATACCCAGGGAGTGAAATCCTCTGTCGCTGTGATGGACCATAACATGCGAGCCTGTAGCCGACCTTTCGCATTTTATTCAGCCTCACTGTCCCGTCTAAAGGCCTTTGCACAAGATACAGACCTCCCAAATTCTCCAAAAAGAAATAAACGCAAACCAAGCGAGCAGGCCAGCCCTCACGGTACAGCGTCTGATCCTTCATCATCACAAACCCTGGGTGGATTGACTGAATCGGGCCTGAACATTAACCTTTATCAGGCGATGTTCAGCCACAGCTGCTGGCAGAATCATCGCGTGAAGCGGCCTTGTCAGGAATAATGATTTGTTTGGGAATGCTCAGTACTCAACCCTGCACTTTTCTCAGCACGTGGCTTATTCTGCCTTTTAAGTGCACGATCACAGAGTCCTCCCTGTTTGCTCCCAGGTCTTTCACGTCCTCTGCTATTTTTCCCCAGTCATTACTGGTTGTCGTGGAAGGTCTCGTCCCGCGTCTTTAAGGGTTTTTCTTTTGTTTGACGACTTCGTCTGTCCGTCTGGGCTGAAATATATTAACGTTTTCGTATTTTGTGTATAAATTCGTTTCAAAGAAAAGCATGCTTTGAGTTTTCTTGCCGTTTGACATGCTGTCGCGATACTGACTGGTCAGTGGAAGAGCTTTTTATTTTCCTTTTTTGTGCTTGTAAGAAGTCACTCATACACTGAAACACACCGAGTTAAGCGGATGACTTGAACGGACCCATTTGAAGTTTCGTGTTTGTTTTTAATTTTTTTTATTTTTTGCTTGTTTTTGTTTAATCGGAGGCTCGTCTTTTGTATGGCATTTCTGTTGGATGAAGAATTCAGACCCGTCGCTTGTCTGCAGTTTTCTCGTTGATTTAAGAATCCTTCACAACAGCGCGATAAGAGAAACCAAATACTGATTTAAAACGGGTTATCGTGTGCATGTGAGCGCATCTATCAGGTCAATCTTTTTTATTTCTTTTCCTTTTTCTCTCTCCCTCTCTCCGGTACGGTTTTTCTTTCGCCCTCAACTCGAGCTGGGGCGGGGAAGGAGACGAGAGGAAAGAGTGTCACAGATTCAGAGCGTTTCGTTTGAGAACGCTGTCTTTGAGGTGAAACGGACAGCGACCGCTTTCAAACTTTCACAGCCCGATGACGCACCGTTACAACTGCTGTTAGTTTTTAATGTCCCTCATGCTGGGCCCCGTCCCCAGGATGGAGGGATGGCTTTTAAATCAAAAATACTTTTTCCCGTTACTTTCCACCTCCGCAGACACACTAAGCGTGATTTGGGCACTTATCTGAGATCTGCTCTCTGATGCACCGTTGGTCAGAAGAGAAGCTCCTGCAGGACTGGCATAGTGGACCGGGAGCCGACGCAGCTTCACGCAGGGCATTTAAGAGCTTTTTCCCCTCACTGCATCTCGGAGATGCCTTTCTTTCGGACGAGCTCCTGTTTTTTGTTTTTTTTTTTTCCTCTTTTTTCAAACGAGCGGCTTGTGAAATCAGGAATCTGCCATTTTACGGTTATTTTTCTATAGAGGTTAATCAGATATTCTATACACCGTCGTTCAAAAGCATTTGTACAGAGACATATCGTGTGACGAGCTGTTGATCGTAGTTAGTGGTTCATGTATCCTTTTTTGTTCGTTAGTTTGAAAAACTGAACCGTTCGCGGAAGCGTGGAGGACAACACTGGTCTCTTTATCAGGACATGCAAACCTCAAGTCGTTTCGTAGTTGCTGAACTTCAAAGTGAAGTGGATTCTTCTGAAAAAGACTTCAGAATCACTGGGTTGCGCGCCAGCGATCGCATGCCGAGCTAACGGAACTGCTGTCAGACTGCATGGACTCGTTTCTCTCGCTTTTCACTCACTTTTTGATGCTTTACATCATCCGGATGTAGAAGCAGTTTGCTCACTCTTTCTCTCACGGATAAGCTTAAGGACTTGGCATTATTCGAATCATAAGGCAGAGGTATTCGACTTCCAGCTCAGCCACCCTCCCTTTACCTACCAGTCATGGCAAAGTGGCCAACCATGAAGTTCACTGATCTACCAGCACTAGGTTTTGGATTTTAATACCTCTGGCCAGGGACATGATGGACTTTTTTCTTTTTTTTTTTTTTTTTGCATCATCTGTCCATAAAGGATACACATATCAAAAAATCCATGTCCAATCAATGCAGCCTTTGCTAGAAAGTACATCTTTAGGTTGAAACGGTATGACTTGGCTATAAGTTCACGTTCCCTAAAGCCTCAAAGCAGTGTTTAGTGTTTGGGCCTGGAAGGGGCTGATGGGAATTGTAGTCTTGCTGCTAACTAGATCCTGCTAGCGCAACATTAATTTTTTTTTTTTTTAATGTTCGTTTTTTGGTGGTTATCTGCTGATAACTCCGTTTCACACAGTATGTGTATAGTCGTGCTGTTTCTCGTCAGCAGGCCCGCATGGTTATCCGTTTTCTCCCGACCCTTCCGTCTGAGGACGGAGGTTCATTTATTCGGACATTTTGGTAAATATCGTTTCCACCGTGTTGTGGTTCTGTTTGGTCATCACCTTTTAAACTGAAGCAATCCCCTCCCCACCCCTGTTTTTGTTTTCTTTTTTTTTTTTCTTTCCTTTTTGTAAGAAGTAGTTTCAGAGATAAATGTTGGTCATTTGTATTTACAAAAAGAAGACAAAAAAAAGAAAAAAAAATCTGTTGAATAGAACTCTACTTAATGCCAGTTTTGTGGCTGCTCGAGTTTCACTTTACTACTTAAGCCACCCTGCCAGGTTTCTAGCTGTTTTTTCTAAAGGATGATTTTTTTCAGCTGACGCTTTGGACAGCTGGGACACTACTTTTTAATCGGGGTGGGTGGGACTAAAACAAAAAGAAAAGAGGGTTGGGGGATTTTGGGCCACACCCACACACAGCCTTAAAGTGCCAGAGGCCTCAAACCCTCAAGGGAAATGTCTTTATTTTGTCCACTGGCGTTTGATAGCACTCACTACGAACGGGTTACGTACATGCACACAGTCCAAAAAAAGAGAAAGAAATAAAAAAAGAAAAAAGACATGCTTACTTTCTATGATGTGTATAATAGCTGTAATTAGATGTACAAACTTTATCAGATCACGTCGAGATGACCTTTGAAGGTTGAGCGTTTCGTGACGGACTGATACGGATTGAGCATCAATGCCAAATACTAAGATTATTTCAGATTTTCCCTGAGACTCCGCAAATGTTGAGATGACATGGTTTTGTATGGTTGGGTGTGTATATATATATATAAATATATATTTACTGTTCATGGTTTTTTTTTTTTTTTTCTCCTCACAATTTTACTTCTCTCAGCTCTTCTGTTTGTAGTGAGGCCCTTTTGTTACCAAACTGGAACTTCACATTGAAGTTTTCTTAAAGGTTACTGAGTCAAGAGACAGGGTCAGGAGTTGTCTCTGTGTTCTGCAGTCGTTTTTCCATCTCTCCGTTCTCACCCTCTCGACTGTTCAACCGACGGAAGGTCTCTTAGGCCGGGTTCTCATAGAAAAGAGGTAGAGCTGCACGATATGGGCAAAATACTTGCTTTTGAATCCATTTGCGATCGCTTGATGGCTTTCGAAACGCATCTTGCTGCTTGGAGGGAGCACACTTTGCTGTTTTGAGCAAAATAATGAACCTTTGCTGCACTATAGGGGCAGGAAAACGGATCAACTCTCGAATGCTTTCTCTCGTCTGTCTGCAGCCTCACCTGCTGCAAATTAAGCTCACGCACAGGCTTGCAGAGGCTTTTGAACTTCAGCAGGGGCTGGAAAGAAGTTGCAGTTACTCTCAGATGCATGTTTGCATATAAATCATTAAATTTTGTGCTAAATCTGGAAATAATCAGGGTTTGGTATTTCGTTGCAATATTGGCAGAAGGACTAAAGGCAGTTTCCCAAACACCCTTTTCTGAATAAACCGCCTGAAGGATTATTTAAAAATAACATTTTGTCGCTTTTATGGTTTTAAGAGGACGCTTTAGGCACACAGTTCGCCTTTTTCACAAAGAATCAAGAACACGTTCGTTCAGTCCGTTTCTTCTTCGCGTCTGCGTGAATCATAGCAAAGGCTGTGCATGTCTTGTATCGTTAGGTACTTAGTTTCCCACCCCTGTTTGAGTTAACAAACATCTGGACATCCCTCAAAGATGCGATGAGACCACACCTCAGAACCCCCGCTGATTGATCAGGGTTCTCAGCACACAGTGGAACGCTTGCAGCTTTCTGCCGGGTCAGTACTGCGAAGGCCAGTCTCGATACACCGATATATCGTGCAGCTCTGCTAGGAGAGTGTGGTTAGAGGCTATGCAACACTGAGACGCGTTAGCCACAGACACACCAGCCGCAAGCTGAAGAAGCGATACTGTACTAAGCTTTAGCTGACTTTTTTTTGTCGTTCGGTCATGTGTCTGTGTGTGTTTTCATATATATGTGTGTGTGGGTGTGTGTGTGCAGCATTTGGGCTGCCTGTTGGCTCTCTGGTTTGTTCATTTCTTGTTTTTATGACCTATTACAAGTTTCACTAGTTCACCAGTATGGTACCACTCGAATAGAACGAGTCCCGTCATGCCCTCGCGGAACCCACGTCAGGCTGTGGCAAAAAAAAAAAAAAAAAAAAATAGAGGAAAAACAAAAAAGACTGCTTTCAGTTGTCGATTCACTCTACCCTTTCTTCAGATCCACCAGTGTGTGTGTGTGTGTGTGTGTGTGTGTGTGTGCCTCAGAATGACCTTGTCACTTAAGGCTGCATGATCGATTTTTGAATCGGAAGGAATCGAGCCTTCCTCACCTCAGTTCCCTCAGAGCTGTTCCGAGGCCCTCTCGTGTTGGGTTTGGGTTTTTTTTTTTTATTTTTTTTTGTTTCACGTCATCTTTTTCCTTCTTTTTTTTTTATTACTATTTTTATTTTTTAAAGTGTGTCATGTAGTCTGTTCTCAGCACTGTAAGACAGTCCCTTATACAATATGGAGAAGCAATATCACTGTAAGAAATCTTCACAATGTATTATTATTGTTATTATGATTATTATTCACTAGCACCCTAGGTGTGATAATTGAAGTAAATATCTTTTATACAAACACAAATCATCGCTGTGTTCCCTTTCTCTGTGCCTTTTCGTCTGCTTGGTTTATTTTACTCTCAGACAGCTCGAGTGAACGTAATGGTCATTTCATTTGTTAAAGAGGAAGTTTTTCTGCGCTGGTGTGAGAGAGGATCTTCTCAGTCAACACATTTACTCCTTAAACCACATTTAGTCCACAGCTGGGATCAGCTCGGCCTGTTGAATCCTAAACAATGACTTAACAATGTCAAGTGGCCTAAAAGGTCAAAACAGAAATGTAAAAATAAAGAAAGGAAAAATAACATTCCCAGAAGTGTCCAGCCCCCAAAAGCCGAACGGTGAAAATGGAAGAACTTGAAGGCGAAAACTACTGCTAATCAAGAGCATAACATTTCACCAAAACTCTCCTAGGGGTTTCCCATCTGGGAGGATTTTCTGTGGACTGATGATCTGAAGACAGACTCATTACATCAGTCCGAAAACGAACTCGGCGTTTCACATGAACGACATCATGCATACCGTCGAACGTGGAGATGGGGCTGAGTGTTACGGTTACTGGACAACTTGCCACGAGCATTTAATAGCACCAAAATTGAGGTTCTGGAAATGTTTCATCAAAGTCTGGACCTGAAACATGCTTCTTTAGTGGATCATTAATGAAGAAGTCTGGACCAAATCATGGAACGATCTCCAAACTGAAATTTGTTTGTTGAAAAAACAAAAAAACAGGAATTTACGACTCTACACGGATGAAAACAATTATTTATTACAAATATACAAAAAAAAAAAAAAAGAATTCAGGCAAATAATTACACTCAACATTTCACTCCATACACAGGCATACATGGGGGGTTATGGGTTAAGCGCTCTGTCCGGGGCACTTCACCCAGGGGTACATCCACCACTCACGTTTTACTTGCCGGTCCGGGGAAGTGAACCCCCCAATGAGGCCTCGTCTCTAACCATTCAACCACGGATGCATACGAAGCACAAACTCCACTCCAGCTCATCTCAAGGGGTTTTTTGGATGGAGCTCCTTCACACCAGAGAGCCTCTCAGCCTCAATCTCGAGGGTTTATCACCCTTAATCCTCCGGCAGGGTAAGATTAGTTTGGACCAGAGTGAGATTAAAGATGAACACCTGTACCAGCTGTTGAAGGGCTGTCTGAATACTTTTGGACTAGATTTTCAGGCTGGGTTGAATATGAGAGATTGTACAATGTGCTGCGCATACTAAAGTCTGCTTTGTGTGTGTGTGTGTGTGTGTGTGGTGATACAGGGCGCTACGCAACGCTCCAGGTGGAGTTCTCGGCCGCAGTAAAGACCAGTGCTGAGCAGAAGGAACTCATCCTCAAGCTGGAGCATGACCTGAGTACCATCCAGACCATGTCCTCCCTTTCCCGCCCCGACGCTGAGGTACACACAGACTGATCTTGGCACAGTGGAGTACAGAAGTACCGCCCTCTCACAGGGACGTCAGTGGGATATTTAGCCTTGAAATTTAAAGATGGAGGGCCAGTCAGTCATGTGATATCTTTACAAGTGCTGCCTTCCGATAGGAAACCTAATACTAGATCTACAGCAGGCGCCGTTTCTCTGAAAGATTTCTGTCCACCTGTCACGTTTTCAGCTTTAGCTTCACTATTCTTTTTTTATTATTCCTTTTTATAGGGTTTTACTGGTCCATCAGGTATTACAGCCCTGAAAATATAGCTCTGTGATTTGGTTATCATTCAAAAAGACAGACAAGTTCAGAAGTAGTAAGGGAGAACCCTCCCAAAGCTGGAAAAGTTCAGTACTTATTCTCGATGAAGGGGACAAATGGTGAAGTTTGAAGAGTTCAAACCAGAACCAGACTGAGAGCTAAAGCGCCAATGTGATTTTTCTCCACCAGGGGGCAGATCTGAGTGGCATGGACCGAATCCCAGAGCCTATCAAGGAGGCCACAGCCCTGTTTTCAGGTGTGGGCAGTTCCACCCAGGTGGACCTTCCTCAGGGTCAGATGGACTCTCTGCTGTCCATCATCTCCAGTCAGAGAGAGAGATTTCGATCTCGTAATCAGGAGCTGGAGGCTGTGAGTGGTGTCTTACTGGAGTCCAGCATCTCACAAAGAAAATCTTTTTTTGTCTCTCTGTCTACCTGTCTTTTTCTGTTTATTAATCTCAGTTTACTATATCTCTATGTTCTCTCTCTCTCACAGGAGAGCCGCTCCCTTCAGCAGACCATGCAGGCTCTGCAGAGCGAGCTGGACAGCCTGCGGGCCGACAATATCAAACTGTATGAGAAGATCAAGTTCCTCCAGAGCTACCCGACCAGAGTGAGTCTGAGAAACACGTCTGTGGGACATTACTGAGAGCCACTATGTGTTCAACCACGTTTACAAACACAGATTACAAGTCACTGATGCTGTGTGTGTGTGTGTGTGTGTAGAGCGGAGGAACTGATGACACAGTGATGCGCTACTCATCTCAGTACGAGGAAAGGCTGGACCCCTTCGCCTCCTTCAGCAAGAAGGTAAGAACACAATAACAAACTCCGTACTCACCACAAACATGTCGGCTTACCTGCTTCCAAACACAGCATGGAGATATTCCCTTCGTCCAAACCGACCAATCACTACGCATTTAATGTTTTACACTCTAACTGCGATCTGAGCTAGCAAGGAAACATCCACTGTGTTCTGAGTGGTTCCTCGGTTCTTCTCCTCCAAGACTGGATTACTTTAGGTTTTTTTTTTCTTTTTTATTATTTTTTGGCTTCTTTCATGTTGATTTTAGTTTCATTTTTAAGTCGAGTAAGGTTTATTGTCAGTTCCACCATACAGACAGCACACAGTGAAGCGCATGGAGCAGCACAGAAGACAAAAGAGTGGACAGTAACCCGAAAAAAAAGAAAGACTCAGTACAGTACAGCACCGGGAGACAGAACGGAGAAAGTCCAAAAATGATTTATTTGCTTATTTATTGACTCTCATAATGCAGATTTATCTTACATTTGTTCTCAGGAGCGCCAGAGACGATACCTGAGCCTCAGCCCTTGGGACAAAGCCACCCTCAGCCTGGTGTGTCTCTCACTAACAAACACCTTATTTACACCTCTGTACCGTGCAAAAGTCTTGAGCCCCTCGTTTGTAGGGAATCACCTCGTTGGTGCAAGATTAAATGAAAGAAATGGGAGCAAATGTTTTATTGCTCCGGGTTACAAAGTTCCTAAAGATGCAATGTTCTAGATAAAGTCGAAGGGACTATACTGAAAATGAGAAATGAGTGCAAGAACGTCTGGATCTTTGGAAGGAAAATATAAAGAAACGAGAGGCTCAAGACTCTTTAGTAAAGTGATTAAACAGAACTGGGATCAGATTTCTCTTTTATTTATTATGACTTTACTGAGCAGAACAGATCCTGGATCAGCACTGCTGCTCAGAGAAGCTTCATTAATTGAACAGAGCATCGGATCTTGCTGAGTTTGATCTTCTTTGTGTCCTGTGCTTCAGGGTCGTGTCATCCTGTCCAATAAGATGGCCAGAACTGTTGCTTTCTTCTACACTCTCTTCCTCCACTGCCTGGTCTTCCTGGTAAAGAACTAGCATTACATGTCATTGATGATGATGATGATGATGAAAGCATGACCTTAATATGGTTGGAGCTTCTAGCTTCTCTATACAAGGAAAAACTGTGACTTTTAATAGAAAGTAAATCAGTCAAGAGCCGAGCTTTGATTTTCTTTTCATTTCTGCATAAATCAGTAGTTTAGGTAACAGAGTCAACTCGTCCACAGTGGGTTTGGTTTAAAATGGTTCAGACTCATTTTTTTTTACAGTGGTGGGGAACGGAACCAGACGTGACGACACCCTGCATGTGTCACTGCACCGTGAATGGGTTTAGTTTTAGTCTAAAATCTCCAAACTGTGGTGAAACCACGTCTCAGGCATCAGGCAGCATCTTCACCACCATTTCAAGTCCGTGAGGGACATTGAACCGGTTCCGGTCACCACCATCGCAAACACCTCTTCCCTAGAGCGAAGGGTTTCCCCTTTAGGAGCAATGGTGAACAAGGAGAGCTAAACACCAAAATAAAGGCGCAAATGTGTGTTTTGCAGGTTCTTTATAAAACAGCCTGGAGTGAGAGCATCGGTCGGGACTGTGCTGCATTCTGCGCTAAGAAGTGAGTTTCACTGTTTTCTTGATCTCGTTTATGTTAACACCACAGTTTTGACCTTGTTTAAAAGCTTTATGCTAAATGTTTATGCTGAATCTTCTGACCTGCAGAATGGAAATGTTGTTGAGTTTTAGACTATTTCCAGCTTTTGGTTAATTATAAACATGATAAAGATGCACAGACATCTTTAATTTGACTGTGTTTTACTTTCTATTGGTCCTCATATCACTTCATTATGAATTTGGGTCACGTGTTCTTGTGTGATTGGTGGTTCACTGCAGCCTGACTGTTTGAACTCAACACAAACCTGCTCTGCAGTATTAAATCGAAGCTCATCTTTCCTGCAGGTACTCTGATCATCTGCACCGTTTCCATGAGAACGGAGAAAACGGAGACATGTGGCAGTGATGAGGATGCTCGCACCCGATGAGCTCCTGCTCACCAAGACCTTGTCCTAATGCTGTGTTCAGTGTGCTTCATTCACAGGCTTTTCCAAGATTAGATACATATATTAACTAACAAATAACTTTATTTAATCAGATTTAACACCAAAATACCTCTGGTTCATCCCTTCACACCGAGAACACACAGGTGAGATGTTTCCAAACATTGTGGGAGCACTTGAATCCAGCATTACGTCTCCATCCTTTCCTTCAGCTTTCTGCAGTGACTCCTTTTAGACACTAGAGGGCACACTTGTACTGGGTCAGTGCTTTGTTTAGATTGAGACCAGCTACAGTCAACTTGCTTAATGAATAAAGATTAGTAGAAATCATATGTGTAATCAAATATATATCAACTTTATTTTACTTTAAAATAGTAGCTCTTTAGAGGGGCCAATCATTTTGGTCTGAGTGGGACCAGATTTAGGGTATTTGGGAAGGATAAATGATATTTTTTGTGGGATTAAAGGGTAAAAAGGTGGTGGAAATTCAGCTAAATTTGATTAAAGATGGAAATAACATGTTTGATTTATGGTATAATCTCAAAATGTTAATCAACACTGTCCACTTCATCTCTTGTAATCTCCATACTTAAGTGCTTATGGGGGTTATTATAATATCTGGCTCATTTCTACGCAGCATCTCAGAAAGATTGTGGATTATTAATCCTTTAAGAGACACGGGGTTAAACTGAATAGGGGCTACAGATTAGTGAAGCTTTCCAAAATGCAGGCGGCGTGTTCTTGTGCTCAGTGGATGCACACACTCCTGTGCTGATTGTATCCGTGCATCACGTTATGATCGCAGATCCACCCTGAGTCTGGACAGTCTCCGTCTCCTGTCGGACCAGTGTGAGAGTGTCTGTCTTGTTTCTTTTCCTGCGCTTTCTCTCAGTAGCTAAATAAAGTCGTACAGCATCTCATCCGTGTCTCAGAGGATCATTGCTCCTTTCTTACACACACACCTGAGTGGTGAAACCAGTCATTCAGAGCAGATTTGCTGTGAAATGCTTTTGACTTCTTTACAGTGGTGGTGAATGGAACCAGACATCATGTTAATATGAATGTAATGGTGTTAAAATAGTGAATCTGAACCAGATCCGTTTTTTGGGGGGCGATTATTTGGTCTCTCGACGAGCTGCACATATCCCTCCACCGTGAGCGAGTTTTAAAGATTAGTTTTAGGCCAAAACTATGGTAAAATATGTTCATAACCACGTCAGTGCCTTTAATTCGATACTTTTTAAGCAGTGTTGAATTAAAAGTAATGGATGTTTAGATCCACGTCTGTAAACAATTCCAGCTTTAAAATTTACTGCCAAAATTTCACAAACCGCACTCTAAATAACCCTCATTTTTATTTTGGGGGAAAAAAAATGAATGTATATAATGCATCCTCATGAGCTCATGAAACACTTCTGCCCTCTAGTGGACCCAAATGGAAAGACAGATGGCTGAGTTTGCAGTTTCGTATCAAGGCTCAGTAATAATTCATCATTTCTACACTGTGTGCACAATTATTAGGCGAGTGAGCGTTTTGAGGATTCATTTTAATCTGGAACCAATCCAGTGCTGCCAGTCAATCCAGAATGTTAAAATGTCTGTTAAAGTGAGAAGAATAAACAAACGACACAAAATGTACAAATGAAAAACATTTGACATTTAAAAAATTCGTCAGTAACCAAAAGCCGCCCTTCTTTTCAGTTAAATTCATAATAACATTCACAGTCATAATCCCTCCGTTCATGGAGTCGGACTGTTCTCCTTCCCCGTAAATCTCCAGTTTAAGAAGGTCCACAAGATCTCAACAGGGTTTAGTTCAGGTGAGGAAGGGGGCGTGTCATTATTCTTTCATCTTTAAGGTCTTTACTGGCCACGCAGTGGAGAACTTCCATGCATGTGATGGAGCATCGTCCTGCGGAACAATCATGGCCGTCGCTCCAAGATCAGACTTCTTCCTGATATGCTGCTTGAAGAGAGTGTCTCTAAACACTAGCAGCAGGTTTGGGTTTGATTTTGAGTCCATCTTCAACCTGAAAAGGTCCAACCAGCTCATCCTTAATAACACCAGTCCATACCTGTGCCACACCTCCATCAGTTGGTGTCTGAGTGGAAGTGGAAGTGGTGTCTGAGTGGTCACTCTCATCTCATGTGTCTTGTTCAGCGGTGGTCTTACCTTGTCCACGTCACCTTGTACTGTTGGACACTCCAGGTAGGTTCAGTTCTGGAATATGACCGCACTGGAGAATCATGGCTTTCTAGAAGCTTCACGTTGGATTCTTCTCAAATCTTTGGCAGTTCAATTGCATCTTTTTCTTAATCTGTTAAACCGTAGTTCAGAGAGACCCCTATTTTACGTCAGTTGAGTCAGGGGACGGTGCTGCACTGCTTTCTGTGTCCAGTTTAATCGGTGTTAAGATTAGAACCACGTCCTGGGGCAGAGGATCAGGAATCAGTGGAAATTAAATGCCAATCACTGATCGTTTTCCTAAAATCTATCTGTCACCCTCAAACCACTTCGCTATCTTTGCGCAGATGCTAATTAAAATGAAAGGATTGTTCAGATTGTAACACTTTTTTATTTCATCCTTAAACTCTAAAGCTGCCTGGTTTCATGGCTCTTAACTGTTTTGGTACCTGGAGTATATTTACGTGCTAAATTGGGCTCTTCAGCATCAAACGGAGCATAAACAATTTTTCTACTTTCACTTCGTTCTCTGAAGTGAGTGTCTGGGTGTAACTTCTGATAAGGCAGTGCTGTAGGCTGAATATGCATATGGTTGTGATGTCACAAAATTCAAAAAGGGCCAATTTTACAGTTTATATTTTATAGACTGTGTTGATTGGTTGGTGTGTCGTTTAGTTCTGAATGTTGATCTACGTTTTCCTTCTTTTCCAAGTGAAACGGTCAACGAGAACACGTTTGGAATAAATAACGAAGACGTCAGTCTGTCTTGGTTCTTTGCAACGTTAGCTTTTTGACGGACATGTTCCGGTTAAAAAGCTCTTTCTTTAAAAGTGCTGTGATGAAGTGAGGCAGGGTGAGCGGTGATGAATAATTCATGTGGGCTTCCATTTTAACAAGCATCATCTTGAGCTTTTTACGTTTTCATTAAAGAGTAAAGAAGCCCCCCTTTCCACACACACACACACACACAGTCTTTTTGTGCCCTTTTTTTCATTTCTCCCCCCCCCCCATCCTGTTCTTCAATTACCCCCAGGCATTTGTTAACGTCTGTGAAACAAACAATCTTGTAAATGCAGAGAAAGGAAAAGGCCTTTTGGTGTTGGGGCAGCAGCTGCAGTCAAGCTTTTAAGCAAGACATATCAGCTCTGAGGACCAAATGGACCAATCCGCTTGGGTGGATTAGCATATTCTGATGGATGCTCATTTAACTTTAAAAGGATGAGCATTAGCTCTCTTGGCAAGATTTTTATTGATGATCTAAGAAGGTTAAGAGCAGGAACAGCAGTTTTAAGGAATAAATCCTACAGAAATCAAACACTGAACATTTTTAAAACACAGAAATCATTACACAGTCTTTTTATTTCACATCTTAAAATTAGAACAGTAACTACAAGATGCTGGAAACTGAAAAAGATGGGTTATTTTGATGTGTTATAGTTTTTGAGAGTTTTCAGGGCAAAGGAACAAACCAGGATATTTTTGGATCACAATATTTGTCCCAGATAAGAATAAATAATTGACTCTTGCTTTAAAAATATTGTTACCTGATACTGGCTCTTGAATGTAAATAGCTGTTCTACAGGATACTGGTTCTTTAAACAGCTTAAATGCAGAATGTGCCGTTTGGCCTGATACTGGCTCTTTAATGCAGAATGTGCCGTTTGGCCTGATACTGGCTCTTTAATGCAGAATGTGCCGTTTGGCCTGATACTGGCTCTTTAATGCAGACTGTGCCGTTTGGCCTGATACTGGCTCTTTAATGCAGACTGTGCCGTTTGGCCTGATACTGGCTCTTTAATGCAGACTGTGCCGTTTGGCCTGATACTGGCTCTTTAATGCAGACTGTGCCGTTTGGCCTGATACTGGCTCTTTAATGCAGACTGTGCCGTTTGGCCTGATACTGGCTCTTTAATGCAGACTGTGCCGTTTGGCCTGATACTGGCTCTTTAATGCAGACTGTGCCGTTTGGCCTGATACTGGCTCTTTAATGCAGACTGTGCCGTTTGGCCTGATACTGGCTCTTTAATGCAGACTGTGCCGTTTGGCCTGATACTGGCTCTTTAATGCAGACTGTGCCGTTTGGCCTGATACTGGCTCTTTAATGCAGACTGTGCCGTTTGGCCTGATACTGGCTCTTTAATGCAGACTGTGCCGTTTGGCCTGATACTGGCTCTTTAATGCAGACTGTGCCGTTTGGCCAGATACTGGCTCTTTAATGCAGACTGTGCCGTTTGGCCTGATACTGGCTCTTTAATGCAGAATGTGCCGTTTGGCCTGATACTGGCTCTTTAATGCAGAATGTGCCGTTTGGCCTGATACGGGCTCTTTAATGCAGAATGTGCCGTTTGGCCTGATACGGGCTCTTTAATGCAGAATGTGCCGTTTGGCCTGATACTGGCTCTTTAATGAAAGGTGTGCAGCACCAACACGCCTCCTGAAAACGATGAGCAGGCTGATGTTCGGCTCCATCTGAACTGGATGAGATTCTTCTACTCTTTCTTGTTTCCTCCACAGTTTTACACTCCGTTCATTGAGATTTCCTCTCCTCCATTCAGCTTTTCTTCCATCCTCCTCTCATCGAGCACTGGGGCGGAGGTGGACACACAGACGGGCAGGTGAAATATTAATGGCCTGTTTGAGGAAAGCCCCACCATTCGGGTCCACTTCTCCTCCCGTCTAACACCGCTGCTGCCCTGGGGGAGTTGCCATGGCAACAGGCCTTCACTGTCATCTTGCACCCCTCCAGCTGATTCTCTGTGATGGAGTGAGAGTGAGTCACGGTCCCATGTGATCGGCATCGACCAATCACAGGCTCCGCAAGCTGCCCCAGGCTCCGACCCTTCTTTAGGATGCATCTGATTCCTCCCATCTCTCCATCCCCCATCCTCCCATCCCTCCATCCCTCCATCCCTTTCCACCCCTCCACAGTAAAGGTGACTAAGGGGGGCTTTACTGAACTACTCTCTAATCCCACTATAGCTCGATAGATGGACAGAAAGATGGATAGAAAGTTAGACAGAAAGATAGACACACTGATAAATAGATAAACAGATAGATCAAAATCTTAAAGTGAAATCAGTGCTGAAACAGCTGCTGTTGCTGATGGACAAACTTTGCAGAACCTTATTTATTCAAATGAGAAACTCGCACAACTTGTCTTTGTCCTCCATTAGAGGACAAACTGAGAGTCAGAGTGTATCATGTCAGACAGCTTGTCTGCATCCAAACTGCGTGTGTGTGTGTGTGCGCGAGTGTGTGTGTGTGTGTGTGTGTGTTGAAAGCTGCTGCTGATGTTCCACTCCTCACAGCAAGCTGCCCTGCCCTGTTTATAGTGAACGTGTTGTAATTAATCACATCACACCTCTTACGCCTTTCGGCCTCCACTGACATTTCACGCACACACACACACACACACACACACACAGAGCTCTCTCCAGCTAGCTTTAACCTCATCTGGCATGGCGGCTGAAAAAGATATGAACCTGTGAGAAAGACTTTTAATGTAAATGCCATGAAAAGCGGTAGACGAATTAGTGTGACCTGTGAGTGACCCTGTCACTCAAACCCTGTGAATTAAAGCCGACACTGTGTTTAGGAATGTCGGAGTTGTGTCGCACCAATTCTGGAAATTTTCCCAGCAGTGTTTGAGTGATGGTGACCTATATAGTCCTCCCTGGGGTCCCGGTGAAGCGCTGTACAGTGATCTTCCTGCTTAGATCTGGGCCGCAGCTGATGTGGAATACTCTTAATCTCTGTTGCACACTGGATGTATGGAAGGAATTACATTAAAACTACCTGCCCAGTTCTGTATGGATCCCCTTTTTACTGCCTGTCCCACCCAGGCACGGAGTCCGTACGACCTTTAAAGGTGTGCTGTGGTGTCTGAACCAGCAACAGATCCTCCATCGATCAGACTGGTTTGACCAGTACGTCCAACAAAGACTCCATTTGAGGCGGCGGTGGCCTCGTGGTTAGGGAGTCGCCCCAGATCGGAAGATAGTGGGTTCCCTGAGGTACCCTTGAGCAAGGTACTGTCCCCGTCACTGCGCCCCAGGCACTTTCAATAGCTGCTCCCTGCTGCATGTGTGTATATGGGTACAATGATGAGGGTTGTCACTTTCACTTTCACTTTCATCCGGGGACTCTGTTTCCTCAAATGTTTCTGAGCCATGTTTGCAGAGTAGCGACCACACATGCCAGGACCCATCACTTCCCAGCAGATCATTGCCTGAAGCATCACGTTGCCCCTGCTAGTTTGCGTTCTTCTCATCCTGGTACTAAATCTGGTCTGTTTTCCTTCCTGGGATCCCCAGGGTTCCTCAGAGAGATGCACACTTCCTGTGATGCTCAGGAAGCCAGAATTTCATCAGATGTATCTTTCATTTTGGTTGTGTAGATCCTTGAGGATTTCTGTGACATTATGTGGCTAATTTGTGGATCTTTTGGATGTTCATTTTCAGAAGGACAGAGACGTTAAAGCCTTCTGTCTCACCTTACGAACCTCAGACTAACAGGATGCTGCCGGTATTAAGCATGGTTGCCATGGTACTCTGCCTGTGTGAGTGTTTGAATGTGTGCTGCCCTCCCCCTCCTGCCTCCAGAGATCTTCATCACTCCATCCTTCTGAACAGAAGGATGCTGGAGGATCAATAATGTCCTGAGGAGGCTGGACACACACTCTAGTCACACACTCCTCCTCATCTTCCTCCTTCATTTTCTTAATACTTCTCTCCTCCTCCTTTCCTCTTTCCCCTCGTCTTCCTTTTCAGAACCACAGTGTGTGCGTGCCTGTAATTGATGTAAATAAATGATTACTATTATCATGTATAATAATAAAAATAATATAGATTCTAATAGCGACTGTTATCATGTGATAAGAAGATCTTATGAGGCATTATGTGTGTGGCTCTGTAAATGTGGATCAAAGACTTTGATTTTGTTTTCCTCCCTGCTCCTCCCACAGCTGGCCTCCCCCTCCCCCTCCCCCTCCCCCTCTCAGGCACTCTCAAAATTCAGAAACACACATTGTGTGAAAGTGTGTGAGGAGGTGACCTTTTCAATCCTCACATCATTGTTTTCCTCCTTCTTCAGTTTACTGTACCCTGTATAAGAGAGTGTGTGTGTGTGTGTGTGTGTGTGTGTGTGTGTGTGTTTACAGAAGATCACCTTGAGCTTGTTCAGACAGGAAGCTCTGTTCTTTTCTGACAGTAAAAGCCACGGATTCAAACCACATTTGCAGACGCCTTCAAATCAGATCAAAACTCAGATTGGATTTTGTTCTGTTCCCACCTGCTGTTTGCAGCACCGTGTCTCTCAATTCTGGCCAACAGCTGGTGATTTTCTGATCAGATCAGTTACATTATGTCGGTCTGAACTGGGCTTCAGTGTAAACAGTCTTTGCAATCCTGTAATATTTCAGCTCCACAGCTTCCTTCATGCACAGCGAAGCAAAATGCTTCTTATCGACGCGATCTCTCCAAATTCCGTCAAATCCCTTCACCTCTGTTTTCAGTTGGGCTGGGATTTTCCTGCTTATTTGCTGATTTCAGATTATTTATCTTGGATATAAAGCTTAGATGAGACAGAAATGAGGCATGGGGAGTACCATCTAGACGCAGCGCTAATCCTGAGCCGAAATCCTCCCAAGCTCCTGGTACAGAAGGGCCTACAACTGCCTGATGAGTTCCGCGGCCAGACGCCAATCTGAGAAGCGTCTGGACTGTATGTTCTAATATAATCCAGGTCACTGGCGACCTGTACGGGACGTTTCCCCACCTCTCGAACCGGGTTAAGGTCCAGTGCACCCGACCTCTGCTTAGGTGGAGCAGCTCAGTGGATGGAGGGATGTTTCCCATTTAAATTGAAGCTAATTAGTTTCATCCCAGTGAATATAATAAAAGTATCATTTTTGTACACTGTAAGAAAAAATGTGTTCATCAAGGTACAAACAGTGTAAATGTACCTTCAAAGGTATGACATGGCCCAGTTTTGTACCTAAATATGGAGAAAGGGGGAAGATTTGTACCTTTTCACAACTTAATCATTTAAAATCAAGCAATAAACTAGAAAGCCTGGAGTTGGGACAGGGTGTACAGAGTCAGTCCACCTTTAAAATGTACCTGCAGGGGGACAGAATGGGGGAAATGTTCCTAACTAAAGATGCTGAAGGTGAACCCTTGAAGGGACCACCCCGGTGACAGTTTAGTACCTTTTATTTTGAGGGTGTCCTGGAAGCAAATGGTGTCCCCACAAAGCTTTATAAAAAGGGATTTCAGAGGTTGGACAAAACGATGACATTAAATAGGCCGCAGGTGTAAAATTTAGGCAAAGAAATATAGAAAATTAAAATCTGCACAAACGGGTATTCTGAAGATAATGGAACACATCCTGTTTTCTTAAGAGGAGCATTTCCAGACAGGAATCTAAAATTATCCCGGGGTGAGACGTTTCCAGAGGTCGGAGGGAGGCACTTTAGAGTGATGCGTCCTGCCAAGCAAGCCAGCCTGTCTGAGCAGATGCTTCCTGTGTCTGAGCTTCAACACATCAGAGGAAGCATTTTAATGCTTTAATAAGTCCAGTATCAGATATCAGTGATGCTGCTTTATTAACTGGGGCAGCCGTGGCCTGGTGTTTAGGGAACAGGGCTGCAAGTGAAGCTTCTCGATCCTCCGGACAGGCAGGAAAAGCTGTGGACAGTAGGGGGTGCGTGAGAAACGCTTTCCCGCTCCCACATCCACAGAAGAAGTGCCCTGGGACGAACACCTAACACCCTAACTGCCGCCGGCCGCCCCTGCTCCTGGTGTGTTTGCTCTCCCTGGCCTTGTAGTTTAGGCTGGTTGATCATCACAACATTGAAAGGAAGTCTTAATTGTGTTCTGCACACGTTTGACAAGAATAAAGCAACAGCGCTCAATACTTTTGGTATATTATACCTTTTACTTATCTAATAAATGTATGTTCCTTTCAGATTGTCTGTCTGTCTGTCTGTCTATCTATCTATGGCCATCTCTCTGTCTGTCTATCTATCTATGGCCATCTCTATCTATTTATCTATCTATGCCCATCTCTCTGTCTATCTATCTATCTATCTATGGCCATCTCTCTGTCTGTCTATCTATCTATCTATGGCCATCTCTATCTATCTATCTATCTATCTATCTATCTATTTATCTATCTATGCCCATCTCTCTGTCTATCTATCTATGCCCATCTCTATATATCTATCTATCTATGCCCATCTCTATCTATCTATCTATCTATCTATCTATCTATCTATGCCCATCTCTCTGTCTATCTATCTATGCCCATCTCTATATATCTATCTATCTATGCCCATCTCTCTGTCTATCTATGCCCATCTCTATCTATCTATCCATGCCCATCTCTCTGTCTGTCTATCTATCTATCTATCTATCTATGCCCATCTATCTATGTATCTATCTATCTATGCCCATCTCTATCTATCCATGCCCATCTCTCTATCTATCTCTCTATCTATCTATGCCCATCTATCTATGTATGTATGTATCTATCTATCTATCTATCTATCTATGCCCATCTCTGTCTATCTATCTATCTATGCCCATCTCTGTCTATCTATCTATCTATCTATCTATCTATCTATCTATCTATGCCCATCTAACTATCTATCTATCTATGCCCATCTCTATCTATCTATCTATCTATGCCCATCTATCTATGTATGTATCTATCTATCTATCTATCTATCTATGCCCATCTCTGTCTATCTATCTATCTATCTATCTATGCCCATCTCTATCTATCTATCTATCCATGCCAATCTCTCTATCTATCTATCTATCTATCTATGCCCATCTATCTATCTATCTATCTATGCCCATCTCTATCTATCTATCTATGCCCATCTATCTATCTATCTATCTATCTATCTATGCCCATCTCTATCTATCTATCTATCCATGCCCATCTATCTATCTATCTATCTATCCATGCCCATCTATCTATCTATCTATGTATCTATGCCTGTCTCTCTGTCTGTCTGTCTGTCTGTCTATCTGTGTGTGTGTGTGTGTTTATTAGTTTTATTGAAGTGACCCTGTCCCCCTTGTCTGAACCCGTGCGGTCCCTTTAAGAGCTGAAGGTGGTCCGCGGGCGCCCCCTGTGTTCAGTAGCAGTAATGGCGCTGCTGTAGGAGATCAGAGCGGAGCGGTGTGTGTGTGTGTGTGTGTGTGTGTGTGAGAGAGAGAGTGTGTTTATTGTCCGGGGTTCTGTTCTCCGCGCTGCTGAACCCGTTTCGCTGCCGGAGGTGCGGGCCGAAGCGGACCGCCGACAGTCATGCACTGACCCAGCGGAGAGGTGAGCACCTGGGCGCGCGCCGGCAGCGTGTATTATATGGGTGGCGGAGGTTATTCCATCGCTGACACACACACACACTCTCTCTCTCTCGCTCTCACACACACACACACTACAGGGACGTCTGTGCACGAGGCCAAAGTCACCCTTTAAATTCGGCAGCTTTCATGTTTTTGACATTTTTCCGTTCCACCTTAAACGGTGCACCACTCTCAGTGCAGCGCCCGAGGCGCCGGGATGTATGTAGTGCACCATTTAAGGTGGAACGGAAAAATTCCAAAAAAAGAACTTCGCCTTCTGTGGCTATTCCTGATGGGGATGAGGGGAGGGGGTGGATGAGAGGTGGGAGCTCGTGCACGAGTTGGGGGGTTGCTGAGGTGGTCTGATTAAAGCGCGAGTAAATGAGCCCGAAACGCTCGCCGACCTTGGCGGGTGCGCGCGCGAGCCCCATTCACGCTCTTAAAGAGGCGCGCGCGCGGTGTTCCTCATGAATGAGGAACACACACACGGCACAGGTGGGAGCGCGCACGATGCTGTAATTGGGGGTGTGTGTGTGTGTGTGTGTGTGTGTGTGTGTGTGTGTGTGTGTGTGTTCTGACTTGTTTAGAAACCCGACACACAGAATGTCCGATGTCTTACCATCTGTCTCTCTCTTTCATTCTGTCTCTCTCTTTCATTCTGTCTCTCTCTTTCATTCTGTCTCTCTCTCTCTCCTTTCATTCTGTCTCTCTCTCTCTCTCTCTCTCTCCTTTCATTCTGTCTCTCTCTCTCTCTCTCTCTCTCTCTCTCTCTCTCTCTCTCTCCTTTCATTCTGTCTCTCTCTCTCTTTCATTCTGTCTCTCTCTCTTGTCTTGTTCTTCTATTTCTCATTTTTATTTAATTTATTCTTTCTACTCCATTCATTTCCTTCTTTCTTTTTTTCCTGTCAGTAAAACAAAAAGTTTCTTTCTGGCCTTCAGCTGGATCCCGTTCACTGTTCCTCTTTCACTCTTTCACTCGGTGTGTAAATGTGAGAATAGGGAGCTATCTGAGTTTCTTTCTTTCTGTCTGTCTCACTCTTTAATGCCGTGTGGGTGAAGAAGGGAGAGTGGGCTCAGCTCGGCTGTTTGGAGCGGGACAGGAGGTGAAGACCGGAGCCGGGCTGCTGTACCATCTAGTGTCTGTCTCCGTCTCTTCCTGAATGGACACAAGCGGTGTCCCTCAGTCTGAATGAGTGTATTTGCAGCTTTGTCTCAAGCACAGAAAAAAGAATGTGAGAGAGAGAGAGAGAGAGAGAGACAGAGTTTGGTTTGTGACTGATTACAATCCATGCTTAAACATCAAAATTTCATTTTGCTTGAACTTTGTGTGTGTGTGTGTGTGTGTGTGTGTGTGTTGGGACTCTGGCAGGGCTCTGTACACCCGAATGCTATGAGCTAATATTAGAAAGAGTGTTTGTGCCCACCATCCCTGGGGTGCTTGCATGCCGTCACCGATCTCCTCTCGGCTGCAGGGCTCACTGTTCGAGTGACGCTGGGTTCACTCCACACCTTCTGCGAGTGTGTGATCGGAGGTGCGTTGTGTGAGGATCATCTGAGACACATGGACAAGGACGCACATGCTTTCAGTTTTAAATGGACAGCTCAGCAAAAAAACCCAACCTGCCACCCCGTCCCAAACACAGACCTGCCTGGCTCCTCTTTTGTTCTTCTTCAGCTTCATTGAAGCCATTAGAAATGAGAGGATCACCAAAGAGGCAGCAGTATGGTATCATGTTACACAGACGTCTCTGAAGCATCTCCTCCGCTTCCTTTCCAGCTTCCGGTGTGAAATAATTAGCAAGATCTTGCACCATCTTGTGAACCTCAGTAATATAAATAAACCCAAATCAACAGAAATGAAACAGTTTTTAAAAGATTATATTAAACACCAATACTTCAGTCCGGGTCCTTTCTGTGTGGAGTGGACATGATGTCCCCATGTCTTTGTGTGTTTCCTGCAGGAGCTCTGGTTTCCTCCCGTTCAAAGACCTGCTGTTCAGGTGGATGGAGATGCTAAATTGTCCCCTAGGGGTGTGTGTGTGTGTGTTTCTGCCCTGTGATAGACTGGTGGCCTGTCCAGGGTGTCCCCATCTTTCATCTTGTGAGAGTTGGGATAGTGTCCAGCATTGTCTGTGGCCCTAATTAGAACAAGCGGCTCAGAAAATGAGTGGGTGGTCTTTGCAACAGCTTACCTGGAAGCTGTTTCCTGTGATTGGACCTCAGGTGAGATTTAATCGGGTTCCTGACTGTAGATCTGAGGCTCAAACTGTCTGCAGTGGAGCATCTGGAGCTCCGCTGACTTGGCACGTCGCTCTGGATAAGAGAATTGACAAGTCTCTCAAACTCAGTGTCTCTCCTCTTCACACCTTCATTATTTATGTTTAAAAGCTCTCAACCAGCATCGCAGTGTTATTCTCTGCTCTGTGAGCTGAAAGGCTTCATGGGAAATTGAGTTCTGTGGTTGTAATCACTGGGAAACACACACAAACACTCAAAAGCTCCAGGGTGAGGTGGGAGTTCCCTCTGAGGAGCATTCTAGGACAAAGCAGCTCATAGAAACGTATCCATCAGACGGATGTCCCGCCGCGTGTCCCCTTTAATGACATCCGGGCCTCGTTACAGATCAGCTGGAGGGAAGCGGGGCGTCCTGTGGTCCTCCTGAGCAGTCAGTCATGGACATTTCCTGCAGCAGTTGAGCAAAATATCATTATCTGTAGATTTATTTATTTATTTTGTATTCCATCTCTGTTCTTATTGCGAGAGTGATTTTGTTTACACTCAGCTGAAATGGCCGATTTTTATTTTAAAGATGAAAAGTTGAATTTAACCCTGAATAACCTCGGCAGCACCAGGACAGATGTCCCGTGCTGTCACTAATGTCACGCCTCTCGGGTCCATGTGTCGTTGTCTTTGTTTTGCTTGTGTTTGCGCTCGTCCTTGCTCCTTGTCCTTACATTTACATTTACAGCATTGAGCAGATGCTCTTATCCAGAGTGTCTTCCGTGTCCTGATTTACAGGGACAGTCCCCCTGGAGACACTCAGGGTTAAGGGTCCTGCTCAGGGACCCAGTGGTGGTAGTGCCAGAGGTGGGATTGAACCTGGGACCTCTTGAGCCATTGGTCCATAGACAAGTACCACCACTAGACCACCGCCACACCGTCCTTCCCCTGTTCACCTGGTCTGAATGTCTCCATGTCTCCTCCCTGTCTCAGGTGTCCCTCGCTCCATGTAATGTGTAAGAAAATGTCTCAGTGGGTCTGTGCTGGTTGTTGCATGACTTGGTTCTCAGTATTGTTTAGCTTTTCTCTTCTGGTTTAGTGTCTCGTTTCTCTGGGTTTCTTATTTGGTACATTTATTTTCAGTCTGTTAGCCACACCTACATCCTGGCGACGGCAGCCGCTCTCAGTGGTTTGGGTGCTTGAAAGTTGCTAATTTAGTGTCAGGACATAAGATCATCATGGTGTCTGTCATGACATCGCTGCAGGTGCGGTTTCTGTTTTAAAAGTAAGTACAAGAACAAGAAAAATATTTTGTCTTGCAGTTTCACGATTTTAAAGCCACAAAGGCTAAAACAGTTGGTTCTGACGGCGTATCAGGTATGTTTTTAGTGTTTTTATGTGCTTTGTGTCAGAATTCTATTAAAAATGTCAAAATTGCTGATTTATCCATCGATAGCCGCCTGTCTGTGTCATCCTGGATCGTACGGTGATCAGTTTAATGCATGGTCCTCGTGTGACTCTTCTGATATTCTGTATCTAAAAGTGTCATTTTTGATAGTTTGGCACGGCTAACAAATGAACGGAGCGGCCAAATCGAAATCTTAAGTAAGGAAAGGAAATTTGAAGTATTTGTAATGTTTTCTTGTAATAAAATTTAGAAAAAGCAAGGCTCCAGGATTGGAATCACAGACCAGTAGGTTGTCCTGAGGTTCCCTTGTGCAAGGAACCATCCCCATCATATGGCTGCCCCTTGCTGGACGGTCTGTGTGGGTTAAATACAGAGGATGCATTTTGTTGCACCTTAGTCACTTTCACTTTGCATGCGTGATGGTCTTAACAATGGACATATGTCCTCACAGCTCATGATGGTGGAAGACATCTGGGGTTTGGTAGAAAATAAACTATACAACGAGGGTGGACAGTATTAGGAATGGATAAATTAGAGGGACAGCTCTGATTTCCAAAGCAAGATTTGGAGCCAGAGAAGTGAGACTGCTCTCGTTTGGACGTGTCCAGAGAAGAGACGAGGAGTATATTTTAGGTGAAGGATGCTGAGGATGGAACTGCCAGGAAAGAGGAGAAGGGGGAGGACAAAGAGGAGGTTAATGGATGTGCTGAGAGAGGACACGCAGGCAGTCAGTAAGAGGAAGATGCAGAGGACAGGAAGACAATGGAGAAGGATGATCCACTCTCGTGACTCCTAAAGGGAGCAGCCAGAAGAAGAAGCTGTGCTGAGCACAGAGCTGGGTCAGCGAGCTGGTCTGAGATCAGTCATCAAGATCATCTGGAGGGACAGAAGTGCTGTAAGAGTATCGTTGCATCTTCTGCTCTCTGGAATCCTCATTAAAGCCCCTCCACCATCCTTCTACCCCAGGCCATTTAAACACACACACACACACACAAACACACACATACACAGATTGTTTTAGCAGCTGGATTGAGAGCAAAACCTTCCCTCTCCCTTCCTGTTTTCTCCAAACTTGAACAGATTCTGTTTCAGTGATTCGGTGAATCGCTGGGCTGTTTATAGAACAGCAAACACAGTAGCAGCAGTCAGCGATCGCCTGCTGATTACAATTTTTCTCCCAATTATGCTCCTCGGATGGGTCCAAAATGTGTACCGGTTCGGTCCTGAATCCTCTAAAGTACGATTGGTGTGATGGTTACGGCTGATCAGAGATCAGAGGTACAAATACTTTAACAGTTTCCACACTTTCCTGTGTGGAACTTTTGCCACCATGCATTTGAACCCGATTTTCTCTTTTTCCTGCTCCTTTCAATTTTGTATTTGTGAGAGTTCAAGGCTTTAACTTTAGAGCTTTTTTTTTTTAATGTTGATTTTAAACATTAATTTTGTTTAAAATGGCAATATAGCAGGAAGAACTACCTGCATGTGAGCTGGCAATAGTAAAAAAAATGTATCTGGTATTTGATCTTTTGAATATTATGTGATCTTTAATGATTGGTTGTTTTATTTCCTGGCAATAATGATGTGTATCCTGCTTTTCTTTGCTGTGGAGAGTCGCTGCTAAACACTCTACTGAACACTGTCCAACATTTCCTAATCAAAGCGCTGAGACTGTAATGTCCTGATGGCCAGACAGTGACCTCGTCCTCTGTTCTGCTCCTTTGCTCCACATCAGATACTCCGGTTTTACATGTAAGAAGGTAAACAGCTGCTGCTTTTTCCCACACTGAGCCACGTGTATCGACCTGCCTATCTGTTTTTTCAGGGACGATCAATCGATCGCCTGTCAGTTCAGCATGTTCACGTTCCGTCCTCCGTAAACCCTGTCCTTTGTTTTACGCTTCTCTTAGAATTGAGGCTGAAAATGGAATGGAAATCCCTTCTCTCCTCCTTTCTGTTGTTGTTTTGGTGCCGAAATTCATGGAAAAGTGGCCGAGCGGATGTGGGGAGGCTTTCGGATAAACACGGGCTCATCGACGTTCTCGTTTCCGTGTCCACAGCGCGGGAGGCCTGTGTCGAAGCCTGATCAATTGACACGGTAGAGAAGTCACACAGTGAGACTATTTCTGGAGCGCGATACATGGAGGCTTGCGGGAGGTTTTTATTGCAGGGAAGCTTTCAGGTTGTGAAGCAAAATAGTCGAATTTTATCTCTAAGGCACTTTTTGCAAAACAAAATAACTTAAGAGCATCCGATCCGAGCCCCTACCCCAAAACGGGAGGAAGAACCTCGGCAGGAACCAAGACTCGACTCCTCCTCCTCTGATCCACACCAGATGATCAATAAGGAAAGTGACATCATCAAAACAAAGCTTTTCATATATTTAGATTGTTTTTGTTGTTTAAAAAGATTTGAACATTAAGCAGAAAAGTTCACAGTGAACAGACCAATCAAAATGGGTCAAAATGTCTTTGGTCACCGTGGGCCAGTGTCTAGGGACGATCCCCTGATTCAGAAGGTCGTGGGTTCAAATCCTGGACAAGTAGGTTGCCTTGAGGTTCCCTTGGTCAAGGTATTTTCCCCATCACTGCTCCCTGGATATGGACGCCCCCTGCTGCACTATATAAAAAAATGTATTGGAACAGATCCAGGATGTGTCGTCACGTTGCACTGTTATAAGCAATGTACATAACCTGAATAAATATTCCACCTTGTAGTGTGAATCCTGTCTTTGTTTTTAGGAGGGACGGTGCCCTCGTTCTACGCCTGCTCTGACTGTAGTCACTAATAATGAGTGGAAGAGGAATATTAAGTAAAAGAGGCTGTTTAAATCCACTAAATTATTCATACGGACTGTAAACACAGCGCGGCTGTTCACATATGCAGCCTCACAGCAGGGTTTTTTCTCCTCGGTCTTTATGAACAGAGGCTGCCATTATTCCAGCGTTGTGGTGGAGCTGCCATGTGGTCAGCGGTGGGACATGCTCATAGGTGAATTGTGTCTTTACAAGCCTATTTTTTGTCATTGTGAAACCCAGCACAGCACACAGTGAACCACAACGAAATTCAACCTCTGCATTTCACACACACACACTGTGCAGCAGGGGGCAGCTATTTAAAGCGCCGGGGAGCAGTGACGGGGATGGTATCTTGCTCAAGGGTACCTTTGGGCAATTTACTGATCTGGGATTCAAACGCATGAGTCCTTGAGACTGTGTTGGTGTGGACTTATACCGAGGAGCGATGAGGAGAATATCAGGAGAAGGATGCTAAGGGTGGAGCAAGAGGAGAAGAGTTGAAAACGTGAGAACAAAGTCGCTGCATAGTTCTCCAGATCTTCCTGAAGCTCACAGTTTTTGTTTCTCATTTTTAGCACAGTCTCTGTTCCTGAGCAGTTTCAGAAGCAGTGTGGGATCATCTCCACAGAGAAAACAAAAGGCGGATGACGTCCAGAGAGGAGCTTTGGTCCTTCAAGAAGGGCTAAAAATGGAAAGCAACGAGGGGCTCAAGACTTTTGCACAGACGATGCTGATGCTGTTTAGGGACCAGGCACCATAATCAGAAGCTGATTTGAATCCTGAGACCAGTAGGTTGCCCTGAGGTACCCTTGAGCAAGGTACCGTCCCCATCGCTGCTTCCCAGGCGCTGGATATGGTTGGCGCCATGCTGGACGGTGTGTGTGGGTTAAACGAAATGGGAAATAGTCACTTTCAGTTTCACAGCCCAGCGATGGAGGGGCTTTATTGCCCCGGCATGGTTAAGAAGATCATGCTGATCATGATGGTCGAGTTGGGTGTGACCACCTTGGTCGGCTTAAAGAGGCTCCGTGACTGGATACTTTTGGACAGTTTCAGGAGGTCCTATTTGGCCCAGTTTCTGACTGAAATGAAACCACTTTTTCTTTTAGTTCCTGTTTTCGTATCGGTAGTGCAAAAGTAAACCACCAGGCTAATGTAGTCTCGACCAGCCCAACCGTAACCTGATTAGAGGTAACGAAAGTCCCTTTGGTTTTCAGGGAGTGTTTGGAGCTCTGGATCAAAGCTAGAAGGGCAAATGAATGATATGCAAATTATATGCAAATGGCCTCTGGAAAGTTTAAATGTACTATTCGCTGTTTCGCTGGCATTTGGTGATTTGCACAATGACAAATAAACTACAATTTACTACTTATCTTCTAGTACTAATGATCTCCTAATATTTTCAAGACAGACTCCTTACTTTAGTCTGAACACATTCTGAATCCATCCAGACCGTCTCAGACTAAATGGACACAAACGCACAGAAGAGACGTCCCTCTGTGTGTCCATCGGTGCAGGACAGCGTGAAGGAGACGTGAGAGAGAGGACAGGGAGAGTGGACAGTGGAGTGTTGAGTGTGATGTCCGTGACGGGAGAACTAGTAGAGCCGTGAAGTTAATGTTGATTATTTTCAGTAGATAGTTTTTATTGGAGTTCGAGGCTTTAACAGTCCCATGAGCCGACCTACGTGGTAGCTAAGAGCGTCCCGTGTCTGTCGGCTGCAGCGCGGAGCCCCAGGCCGCCGTTCACACATCCACACTGATCTGTTCATCACACAGACAGAGGAGAGGAAAGGGATGATTTGTGTCGAAAGGACTCCTTCAGCGGATCTAAGAAGGGCTGATTATGTAAGAAGCGACTGAAATGGGCTGCCTGTTCTACCCAGAGTCTTCAGAGATTCCACACACACACCAGCTCCACTTTATGACTTTTTTACATTTTTTTTTTATCCAAGATTCACACCGTTCAACACCTTCCTCGGCAGCGTAGAGACTGATGGCCAGAAAGCGGATTCATTTTAGAGCTGTCGATTACTCGATTAACTTCAGTTAACGATTCTAACGACCTGAAAGATGAACACACCAATAATGAGCTGTTTTTGTAATGCACTTTAATCAAATGTCTACTTGTACAGTATTGTATAATATTTTAAGGGCCATGTGTGGCCTGTTATTCCGTTTATTTGTATTGTTTTAGCCTTTTTATTTACCTTAATTGTCAAGAATAGTTGGAGGATGGCTTTATCAGAATTAAAACTGACCGTGAGCTTTCGATTGGGATGCTTTTCAGATTATTAAGTCTTTTTTCTTCTCGTTCCTATTCTCCTAAAACTGATTTAACACAGCCGTGTTGTTTTTCTATCAAGTGGTTTAAATTGGTGAAGCGTGAAGTGTGTGTGTGTGTGTGTGTGTGTGTGTGTGTGTGTGTGTGTGTGTGTGTGTGTGTGTGTGTGAGAGAGCAAGAACCCCCTATTTACCATTACAAAACTACAGGCTTACGGGGGAATTAGTTCCAGTTGGCGGGACAGCGATTCACACTAAGCCTGTGCGACAAGTTGACCAATGCTGATGGGTTTGTTGGGTTTGTTTCCCTCCAAACAGCTTCCATAGAAAATTCCAGGAAGCTTCAGAGGAGATTTCAATCTGTCTGCTTTTTAAACGTACAGGATCAGTACCATCTAAAGAAGGACGTGATTTTGGAAAGTACATGCGCCAGGGGGTTTAAAGACTACGCCCCAGGATCGGAAGGTCATGGGTTTGAATCCCAGATCAGTCAGTTGCCCTTAAGTACCCTTGAACAAGTTACCGTCCCCATCATTGCTCCGTGGGTGCTGCCCCCTGCTGGATGGTATGTGTGGCTGAAAAGCAGAGGCTGCATTTCTTTGTGGTTCACTGTGTTTCACAATGTTTCACTTTACTTCATACTTTTATGTCAGTACTTGTGATTTTATGTCTGTTATTTATGTGGAGATACATCTCCTGACAAGATTTGAGCCCAATTTTGTCCAAATTTTCAGCATCAGGATTGAATATGAATGGCAGGAAAGGAAAACGGGCATCTTTGCCTCTTCTAGTACACTGATATGACATCTGGGACGTCCCAAGACACTCCTAAGAAAACGTCTAGCAGTCTAGTGCTCAATTGATCATAAACATGGAGAAAGAGGGCCACTGCTGCTGGTACAACAAAAACGAGCACAGCATTTCACCGAACTGTGGGAACAACAACACAACCTCTGTGTTGGAAAGAAAAATGTTGGTGAGAAACAGTGGAAAGAGGGCACTTTCTCCACATGACCTTCTGTTTTCGCACTGAGAACCTGGAGCTGCAGTTCCATTTAATATGAACACAGTCGTTGAGTCGGTTTCTTGATGAAGGACCATCTGTATTGTCCTCTTCAGGACACCAGGGAACATCTCCACGATGGTTTTTCTTCACAGTTGAATCACCTTGTTGGTGCAAAAAACCTATTTTCTACCAGTCAGATGGTCTGATCTTTGTTATATTGACATTAAAAGAAAGAAACAGGAACAAATGTATTAGTGCTCCAGGCTGCAAAGTCTCTAAAGATGCAAGGTTCTAGATAAAGAGATTCCACCCACTCAGTGTTCAGCATCAGCAGTAAACTAATCCCCTGATCATCTGGAATCATATGCACCATTTCTTCTCTGCTTCATGTCTTCAGTTGGACGCTTTGTTCTGCTTAAAGGTTCAGACGTAGATCACTGTGTGGATTTACCAACACAAAACAAACTGCTCAGGTACAGAGACTGTACTGAACATGAGGGACAACAACACTGTCCTTCAGGAAGATCTGGAGAACTGTTCCTCAACAACACATTAAAAATACAAGAAAGTCTGGATCTTTTAGAAGCAAAATTTGAAGAAATGGGGGGGATCAGGACTTTTGCACAGACTGTATGTTAGCACTCTCTAACTACTGGTCACCCTAACAGGAAAGCAGGGTCATTAAACAGCTGCAGGAGCTCCCAAAGACGCCTCCTCGTTCACGGATAGCTTTTGGAGCTGCGTGGAGAAGAGATAAGAACTCGCTGGAGCTCACACACATTAACGTCTCACTCAGAAAGGTTGGGCATCAGGCTGTTAATGCTGGAAAGAATATCCCAGAATTCCCTCTGGTTGGCAAAAAGGATAATGAGTCACAATCGGCTTCACACGACAGGATCGCTCCATTTCTCCATCTTTCTCGCGCTGTATCTGCTTCCCACACACACACACACACACACACGAGGATTAATTGGCGCTTGTTAATATTAATAGGATAAGTCTTTTAAGCTTAAAGGTTCATCATTGGTGAATGTTCTGAAGCTCAGTTTACACACACACACACACACACACACACACACCCACCCACAGACATACAATTACCACAATTTTCTAATCTGCCTTCATAGTCCATCTCAGCTTGCTTGCTCGCTCGCTCACGCGCTCTCTCTCACACACCATCTTTTTCTCTCACTCTTTCTTGCACAGACTTTCTCTTATCCTCTTTTCTTTCTTTTGCTCTCTGTCATCATGTCCTTCTCTCTTTTCGTACCTTTTTCGCGCTCTCTCTCTCTCTCTCTCTCTCTCTCTGGGTAGAAAATTGAATATATTTTTCACCACTGTTCCTTAAATCTTACCCAGTGCCACCTCATAGCAGACGTATAAAATAAACAGCATATCTTTTCTTTTATTATTCATTTCTATTTTTCCAGTAAAAATCCAGACCGTATGTTCTGAAAGTGCTGTTCTGTTCTTTAGTGCTGCAGCACAGAGTCATACCCATGGCCCAGTTTCTGATGCTCTGACCGGGTAGGGGTACCATTTTGTTCTCGTCTGGATGTGAGGATGTTGCTGATTCCACTTTCGCACTCCCGCCGCTTCCGAAAAAGTCAAACAGGATGTAAGGAATCACGTAGCGGATGATGGACTGTGCTGCTTTAAGGGATCCTCTGAAGGCCTCCTGGGTTTATCCCCAGAGCAGTTCTACTATTTATATTCCATGTGTGTCAGTCTTCATGCCAAGGGAAAGTAAAGCGGGTTCAGAAAGGCTAATTTGTTCCCATGATTCATGGATCATTGTTCTTTGCTGACTCATCTTTTGTATCGGTTTTCTTTGTGACTGATCCCCGAGGAGCGAGCGCACTCTCAAAAACAGACACGTCTGCTGGAGTCTGCTTTTGTACGTCCGTCCTGAAACCAGAAAATGGTTTGAGTGTCACAGATACTGTGTTGAGGAAAGGTTTTCTAACTAACCCTTCAACAGCAAGCATGTTCGAGGTGGGGGGGGGGGGGTATTTTTTTTTTGTGTTTGTTGGTCTCGAGATGGTCATACAAGAGACAAATATCACAAAATATTCTCATGTTCCCCAAATTTTCCATTTTGAAAGAGGATCTGAAACAATTTAGCATGAGAGAAGTAAGACCGCGTTGGTTTGGACATGTCCACAGGAGAGACGAGGAGTATATATAAAAGATCACTCTACTTTACTATATCAGGAGGATGTTGAGGATGGAGTCGCAAGGGAAGGGAGAAGAGGAAGGACAAAGAGAAGGTTTAGGAGTGTGATGAGAAAGGACACACAGGTATAAATGAGGAAGATGCAGAGGACAGGAAGAAATGGAGACACCTAACCGGAGCATTTTAATTCTGCTACAGTTTAGTGAAGCTCCATCCTCCGTGATTTAAAGCTGCAAGCGAGTCATTTGAATTTTACACAAGTGCTCTCCTCGTCATTCCTGATGTCTTGTGCAGATTCCGAGCTGCGACGTTGCCTCGTAAATCAGCACGAGTGTTTGGAAGTTTGCTTTCCTTTCCGACTCCTTTGGGAGACGCTGCTTGGCCATGATTCGAGTGCTCCTGCGTTCAGGCTAAAAATAAAGAGGCTTTTGGATGAAATACATGATGACAAACGGGCTCTCACTGTCTTTCTCTCTCTCTCTCTCTCTCTCTCTCTCTCTCTCTCTCTCTCTCTCTCTCTCTCTCTGCAGAAAAATGTCCCCCAAATATTCCTTAAATCTCACCAAAGTGTGATGCCTTCAGTGATCGGGCTAAAAATAGTCTTTTAGAAGAAAGGCGTGATGACAAACGGACAAAGTTTTGACCAAAGAAATATGTGAAGAAGTCTCAAATGAAAGGGGATGAAGTGAGATGTGAGAAGAAATGGTTTCATTTACAGAAAAGAAGAGCATTTTGAATGGTAGAGGAGGAGGAGAGAGGGAGAGCGAGGGCAGAGACGCTGGCTGGCGATAATAGAATGTGTTGTTTTGCTCGACACCACAAAACCACAAAGAGGGCTTATCTGTGATACAATGAGAGTTGGCAGCAGTGGAGGCTGGTGAGAAAGCGAGGGAGAGAGAGAGGGAGGATGAATGATTCTCAGTCTCAATGGGGTGAGAGTAGCTCACTGTCAGCTTCGTTCAGGAAAGAAAGCGCTCTCGGATTCACACCTCCGCTCCTCAACATGTTTTTCTCTCGCACTCGGAAGAAGTAGGCCAGGGAATCGTCGGCCGTCGCTCAGGACTGTCAGGCGAGCGGCTGCTGGAATTTGCTGGCGAACGGCAGAACACACATTCTGTCAAACCCGAAGAACAACGGACGAAACAAATGTCAAATTTACACAGTTTTACTCCTTGTGTCGCGTCGTCGCTCAGAAAACACGTCTGTTGTCTTAAATCTTAAACTTACAAGCGGGGCAATCAAAATAACTGGAATAAAATCAATCAGATGGATTAAAAATAACTCTTGGAGCTTACAAAGCTCTTAACTTTCTTTTTATAGGAATCAAAAAGTCCACTGCTTGTTAAAGGAGGCCTCTTACTATGCCTGAACCTTTGAACGTCCTCACACTGAGAAGGTCCTGGGTTCAGTTCCCAAGCTGGATGGTCCTGGTCCTTTCTGAGTGGACATGTTGTCCCGTGTCTTTGTGTGTTCCTCCAAGAGCTCAGTCTCCTCCCACCGTCCAAAGATATGAACGTCAGGATTGGAGACGCTACTTTGCCTCCTAGGTCTGTGTGTCTGCCCTGCGATTGGACTGGTGTCCTGTCCAGTGTGTGTCCCCACCTTTTCTCCTTGTGAAAGCTGGGATAGACTCCAGCATTGCCCGTGTCCCACATCAAGACAAGCGTAACAGTAAAACGGTACCTCGGTGGTGGATCTGCTTCCTGTTTTCTGTTTAATTAGCTCTTCATCGAGAGCTGATAGAAGTAGCTCTTCTTTCACTCATCTGCCGCTGATGCACACCTTTTCACACTGTCCCTCACGCTCCTCCCGTACCCTTCACACATTCATGTGGAGCACAGAGTGAAAGCAGGCCAGTGTCTTTCTCCTCTCTGTCCCGGGCACCAGTGATCATTAGCAGCACACACTGCAGTTCTTTTTTTCCACTCTTTTATATGAAGTCTCTCTTTTTGCATTCTCTCTTTTGTTCGCTGCTGCTCAATAAAGCCCAGTCAATGCCAATCAACGGGTGCCTTATCCCGGTTCAACCCCTCACCCTCACGGACACAAGTTCATTCTTCCATTCCTTTTCTTTTACAACCCCCCCAGTTCTCCAGATCTTCCTGAAGGACAGTGTTGTTGTCTCTCATGTTCAGTCCAGTCTCTGTACCTGAGCAGTTCTCCAGATCTTCCTGAAGGACAGTGTTGTTGTCTCTCATTTTCAGTCCAGTCTCTGTACCTGAGCAGTTTGATAGTTCTGTGTTGGTTAATCCACACAGTGATCTACGTCTGAACCTTCAAGCAGAACAAAGCGTCTAACTTACATTTACATTTGCGGCATTTAGCAGACGCTCTTATCCAGAGCAACTTCCATGTCCTAATTGCAGGGACAGTCCCCCCTGGAGACACTCAGGGTTAAGGATCTTGCTCAGGGACCCAGTGGTGGTAGTGCCAGAGGTGGGATTCCACCACCATAGGCAAGTACCACCACTAGACCACCGCCACCCTTAAGACATGAAGCAGTGAAGAAACAGGTGCAGATGATTCCAGATGATCAGGTGATTAGTTTAGTTTAGTGATTAGCTGTGTGGTTGGAACCCCTTTATCTAGAACCTTGTATCTTTAGACACTTTGCAGCCTGGAGCACTAAAACATTTGTTTCTTGTTTCTTTCATTTAATGTGCCAAAGATTATACAGTCTGACACGAAGGGAAATGCACTGCAGCATCAACAAGGTGATTCCCTGCAAAATGTAAAGAAATGAGGGGCTTGAAGGCCTAGATTTCCTGTCTGACCCAGTCTCCTCTTTCTGTTCCCTCAGCGCTCTGCCGGGGCGTTGGCATGGCCCAGGGATGAATGGCGACGGGGCGCCCAGCAGCCCGGAGCTCTCCTCCTCGTGCCCTCCGCCCGACTGGAAGGAGTTTTGCGAGCTGCATGCCCGCACCTCCGCCGCTGAATTCGCCGACAAGTTTCGCCGTTTCGTCACCGAAAACCCGTGCTACGACTCGCCAGGTGCTGACGCCAGCTTCTCACAGCACTTCGCCCGCCACTTCCTGGACTGCTTTGCGGCCATCCTCAGCCAAGTGCGGGAGCAAGGCTCACCAGGTTCCATCCCCAAATACACAATCGCGCCCTTCTCGGGCCTCCTGATCTGCCCGCCGCCCTACGGCCAGGACTTCTACCAGCGGCACAAGGACGCGGGCGCCTCCACCGAATCACTGGACAGCATGGACAGCGTTGGGGGGGCTGGTGGAGGCCCCGCTCCCCACAAGGTGTCAGCCCTGGGCCAGTCCCGTAGCTCTGAAGATGTGTCCCTGAGCCACCACCATCCCAAAGCCCGTTTCAAGAAGGGCTTCTCATTGCGCAACATGAGTCTGTGCGTGATGGACGGGGTCAGGGAGATCTGGCACCGACGGGCGTCCCCGGAAGGAGACAGGAAGCCAAACGGAGGGGAAACTGGTGGGCCCGATCGTTGGAGCCAGAAGCTGAGGTTGCCGCGAGGTCCGCAGAGCCACCGGGGCGCCGACTTGCTGGAGATCCAGAGGGAAGGAGCGCTACGCTACATGGTGGCCGACGACAACAACTGCGTCGGGACGGCGCAGTGGCAGAAGTGTAGGCTGCTGCTCAGAAAGACAAGAGCCGCTACAGAAGGTGGCGAGAAGTTCTTGCTCGAGTTCTACGTGCCACCAAAGGTAGGAACGTTACTTAATCTCGTTGCTACGCCAAATTCACAGTTCATTGGCTTCTCATCACTTCCTTGATGAAAGAGGTCAAAGCTAAGCCTTTTCACAAGGTTATTGCAGCACATCCAACAATAAAGGCAGCATGAAGAGTGATAGTGATACACAGTAGTGCAGTTGCACATGCTCTATTCAAAAATATAAAAATACCTGAATGAAAAAATACATAATGAAATCAACACAATATAAACAGAGTCTAATTTGATGCGAAATGTGACATTTTACAGCGGTGCAATGCCTCTTAAAAAAAAAAAAAAATGTAAAAAAATAAAAAAACTATTTTGACACTATCTTTGACTATTTTAGTTTTAATGAATTTTATGAAGGTTTTACAAAAATGTGTATTGTAAAGCAAAAAATCCCATATATGTTATGATACTATTGTATCATATAACAGCAGAGAACTCGTGAGGATGCGCTTGTAGTTTTAGAAAACGTATAAGATGACTTTCATCCACTTTTGCACCGAGTTTAAACTTTACTTTTCAATGCGTTTCATAGCCAGTCGTTCTGAATGACTGTTTGCAGAATTAGGATTCATGGAATTTGGGGCAACCCTCCTTTAAAGGTCCGTCCCTGAAATGATAGCCGGCAGCGGTAGGAATGGTTTAATGATAACTCATCATTTGACCAAATATGACCACAAAAAATGACCAGAGCCTTTTTTGTTCAACCTCCACCTTGATTGTGCGCAGGGACCGAAGCCCATCTGATGCTCAGCCAGCAAGATTCTGACCACAGGGCCTGTTGGCTGGGGCAACTCTCATCCTCGCTGCGACACTGGCACGTGTAAATACACCTGAAAGACTGCCATGCCTGAAAACACACACAAGTCAGAGTCACTGCTGGGCTCAGAACAGGCCATGTCCATTAATAACACCAGTCCTGGGGTGACCAGCGATGTGGACAAAGGGGGGCTAACCATTTAAAGCACCAACAGATGGCCTACAGTCCACATAGTGGGGCTATAAAGTAGGTGGAGATATGTGGAGGTGTGCTGTAGAGCGAGTACTGAAGTCTAAACTCTGCAGTAACGGATGGACTGCACTGCTGAATGAGTGTAAATTTGCCAGCTGGTGCATGATCCAGTTTTCTGACCCGAGGACAGTTGGTCCTGGCCTTGCTTCAGCTGGCCCAAGTCTGCTGCGCTGTTTCCAGATCTGTCTGTGTCCAGATCCCCACACGGGACTATGTGTAGGTCAGCATTAAATCTGTAGGTGTCGATACCAAGTTAGCATCGAATTACACCTCCTTCAATTATCCAAGATGCACGTCTCTGTGCGAGTTATTTATAGGCAGCATGTTATAAATGGTCCATGCAAGCAAACTGCACTGTTGATACAGAGTGAACCTACTCAGCACATTCAGAACGGAGACTCAGGAAGCTGCGCAAAAGCTTTAAGCCTCCTGAGGACGTTTTCCTGTTTTTCTTGACAGTAAGTGCTTTAAAACACTCAGACATGAATGAGTAATCAGAAGCAGCGACATCCCACTGCTGTAAAAGACAAGGTCCCAAGATCAGAAGGTCGAGGGTTCAAATCCCAGGCCAGTAGATTACCCTGAGGTTCCCTTGAGCAAGGTACCATCCCAATCACTGCTCCCCGGGTGCCGGATATGGCTGCCCCCTGCTGGACGGTGTGTGTGGGTTAAATACGGAGGATGTATTTCGTTGTGGTTCACCGTGTGCTTCCTTCCAAAAGGCTGTTTTTCGAACTGCGTGTAATAGGAGGGCATGTGAGAGGAAGCTTTAAAGGTGCAGAAATCCAGATTTGTATCCATGATACGGACCCCTTAACGTACAATCTCATATCATAAATAATGCATCTGTATTTGAGCATTTTATTTCAAATGAATTCCCCGATAAGAGGCGTCAGTTTCACAGGTGGCCTGACTCTCCTGCACAGAGCTGTAGCTTGTCATCATTCTGAACAGTATTTCCCTGCAGTGCAGATGTACAAGCAGATAACTTCGCCTTATCCTCTTTAAATCTGGAGCAAATCCTCAGGGCTTCTCCCTCGAGAGACCGCTAACAGCTTCCTCTTCCTGGCCAAATGACCAGCAGATAAAACAGCAGCTTATGGCGCAGAGGAAGCTCAGCTCTTCTGCCTCTTCCTGCCTCGCTTAAGCCAAACTGAAACCTCGGATGCAGAGGCTTTTATTTGCCAAGTGTGTGCTCGAGCGATGGAGAGAATACACGCTTCTCGAGTTCAGGAGCTTAAATAAGATAACGTAAACTGAGAAATTGATCGGACGGCTCCCATGTATGCATTCCTACAGCGGTTGTTCAGGCCACAGAGCCAATGCAGAAGTAGGCTCAGTGAGTTATTAACACTTGCAAGCAAATGTAAATACAGTCTGCTGCCATGGGTAGTGGTCTAGAGTTTAGGGTCTGGGCCCCAGGATCAGAAGGTCATTGGTTTGAATCCCAGCCCAGGAGGTTGCACTGATGTTCCCTAGAGCAAGGTAGCGTCCCCATCACTCAGACCCCAGGTGCAGCATATGGCTGATGCGCAGTGTTTGTGTTAAATATTTCATTGTGGTTCAACATGTGCTGTCACTTTCACTTTTAACTTCACTTAACACAGAGAGTTTTATTCTATCTAGCTTTAAAGCCAATATTCACTACCACCACCGTTATTCTACAGCACAGCCTCAACTCCCTTAGACCAGCTCCTTTCTTTAAGCTGTCTTCAGGAACACTTCTCTATTTCTTGAAGGACGTCCCAAAGCTTTTCTTGGGTCGTTGGCTGACTTTTGTTAGTACAGGAAATATATATGAGACAGATAGAGGGCAGGGCAGTTTGAGAGGGCAGAAAATGGAGTGAGAGAGAGGGAGTGATATATGAATTGTCAGTTGATTAAATCACTGTAGAGTGACAACTCAGATTTGTTTTTGTATTCAAGCAGCACAAATCTGAGTAATTGCAGGAGTGTGTGCGCGTGTGTGTGTTTGACTCATAAATTACGTGTGATGTTTGTTTTCGGCAGGACCTCTAAGTGTGGCTGAAGCAGCCGTCAGCACACCATCAATCTCACTTCAGTCTGTCCATGCACAGCACTTCCTCTCTCCCCGCTGTGTCCGGCTCCTGATACGGGACAGAACCGTGGCTGTGTCTTTGCAGCGTCAGGACTCGCTCTTGTCCACATGCTTCACAGCACTTAATTTGACCCGTCCGTTAAAAAAACGTTTCAGTTCCGATGCAGGAAAGAGTAAAAGTACCGACTCAACTGCTTGATGCAGTACAAGTGGAAAAAGTACAGGAATGTACTGCGTATTAAAGTAGAAAGTACAGGAATGTACTGAGAGTAGAAAGTGAGACGGGTCTCCTCTGAAGGACGTTTGTAGTGTCTTGGTGCTGAAAGTGAACTGGACATCATACTAAATACACGCCTTTTTCTCCAGCGTCCACTCTCCCTGTCTTTTCTCTTACGTCTCCCTCCATCCGTCCTGCATCAATGGACACACAGAGGGACATCTTTGTGTTTTTTTTGGTCCACTTCAGGCTCCTAAATACTTCTGGGAGCCGAAGTTCAGTCACTGCTGTTCTGTTCCATCACGCCTTTAATGAAGGAATAAATAGATCAATTAGGTGTAAGATGAAAGGAAATGTGTATTTTCTATCTGCATTTCTTCTGTGCAGCTTTTAACAGGTCAGAGCACAGAAAATGGTTTAATAACGATCATCTCAGAAATGTGGGACAGTTTAGTGTTAACATCACCTGAATTCATGTTTTCTAGTCCTCCAAGCCCAAAGTGAGTGTTCCTCTGTCTGCCATCGTGGAGGTGAGGACCACAATGCCCCTGGAGATGCCAGACAAAGACAATACCTTTGTGTTGAAGGTAACTGCAGAATGTTTTGTCACTCTATTTCATTATTATATATATATATATATATATTTAATAGTCTTTATATATTGTGGAGTTTATGTATGTGCGGTTGACTGGTGATGAATTCTCATTAAAATGGCTGTTTTTTTGGGGCTAAACCACAGATCCTGTCTGTTATGATCACTAAAACTGCATACTTGTCCTTCCACAGTCATATTATTATATATTTTTACCACTTAAATATAATTTTGATGCAGTTACTCAATATTGGAACAGCAAAGCCAATTTCTTTGTGTTTGCTTGGCACTGAAGACATTTGGGTTTTGGTAAATATGATAAACCCGTGACCCTCCCATGTTCCAATACTTTTGCTCATTTGAAGAACTAGGTGGTGCCATTTTCAATGTAATTTAACATGTCTAGATGTAAATGTCTGGAAAAAGCTGAAAATCTGATCTCATTTTCCTCTTTTCACTTCATGTCCAACCAAAATCTTCTCAAAACCAAATGCGTTGCTGTTCCAATACTTTTGGAGGAGAATGTAGGCTTTAAGACTGAATGATCCTACATTGTGAGCTCATTTCTTCCACTTTAACAACATTTCAGGAATGTTTTTCTGCAGCCCGCCAGTGTGAATTATTAATCTGTGTGGTTTAGCTGGTGGTAAATAGTGTCGTGATGTGGAATATTTGAGCAGGTCCCGTTCACAACCGTGGCTTTGTGCTGTTTGCCGTCACAGGTGGAAAATGGCGGGGAGTACATCTTGGAGACCATCGACTCTCTGCAGAAAAACTCCTGGGTCGCCGACATCCAGGACTGCATAGACCCTGGGTAAACGAGGGATAAATATTTGAACGAAGGGAAGGAGGGAGGGAGGCGTGGGCACAGTACACAGCCATAGATGATCCAGTGTGTGAAGGTTTAACAGTTTGGGCCATACCGGTCTGGACTACAAGGGGCAGTTTGTCAAGGATTTATTGAATTGAGTCATCGAGGCTGCTGAGAAATAGACTGTAACTATAGTAACGGTTATCAACAGTGACATCAAAAGCAGGATGTGATACAAATGGAAACATGCAAATTGTTAAAAAAAAAAATTACCAATAAGCTTTCGATCCATGGTTGTTGAGACGATTTGATTTTTTTTTCATTTATTTTTGATAAAATGTCCAAACGCTGTCTGCATACAAATTAGGAGGGGATTGATTTACGATTGGTTTAAGATGGTAGTGAGACCAGCTATGTTATACGGGTTGGAGACACCAAAAAGTCGGTGGAGCTAGAGGTGTCAGAGTTAAAGATGCTGAGATTTGCATCAAGAGGGACAGGATTAGAAACAAGGATATTAGAGAGACAACACCGGTTGGACGGTTTGACGACAAAGTCAGAAAAGTGAATATGTTGGTATGGACATGTCCAGAGGAGAGATGAGGAGTAAATCAGGAAGATGTTTGGGATGGAGCTGCCAGGAAAGAGGAAAAGAGGAAAGGTATAGAGGAGGTTTATGGACTCTTATCCAGAGCGACATCCGATTCCTGATTTCAGAGGACATACAGGTGTGAAAGAGGAAGATGCAGAGGACAGGAAGACATGGAGAAGAAAATGAACCAAACAAAGTTGTTCCTCCATCTCCCTGTTCACTCATTTTTTTAGCAGTTATTGTTCTCCTCCAAGTGCGTTGAGGTGTCCAGTGATGTTTCATTAGCAGATGTTTAAGAAGATTTTGGAAGTCTCTGAGAAAGCTGATGCTGAGTTTAACCAACATATGATGTGACTGGAGGGATCTTAGTTAGTGGGAGGAATTTTATGTGACTTTAGGGAGAAAACTGGAAAAATGCCCCAAAAAACTCAATCTTTGTTACTACACAAAATGTAAATTGAATTTGGGATTTCACCAGAATTCATTTCAAGACTACTTTTCCTTTGTTACAGCATTTCCAATTGACAGGTAGAGTTTGGGGCTACTTGGGTTTATGGGTCTTGCTCAGAAGGTCAGATGATACAGAGGAGAGGATAAAACCCAGCTTGAACCCACAACCTCTGGGTTGTGCTGAGTGTCCTTCCCCTAGACCACCATTTCCATTTACAGCATTTAGCAGTCGCTCTTATCCAGAGCGACATCTGATTCCTGATTACAGGGACCGTCTCCCAGGAGCAATTTTAGGGTTAAGGGTTTCGCTCAGGAACCCTTAAGCAGTGCTGGAAGTGGGATCCACACCTGAACCTCTTGGGCCATAGCCATGAATCCTACCACTAGACCACCACCACCCTGTTCATGAAATTGACAGTAACTGGACTTTAGAAACCTGTTAATCCCATTTGAGCAGAACCAGGAATGTTTTCTTCCATGTTTTGCAGAGACAGCGGGGACGACATTGAGCTTGCATCATGTCTACACGCCCAACCTTCCAAAGAATTCTCCATGGTGGCCTCCTGCAGTTGTGAGCTCCTATCTGAAGGTGGGTTAGCGGACATTATAACACAGTTTAGATTTATGTTGGAAAATCTAGTAACAAACTCCACGGTTCAAGCTGAGTGGACATTGTAGCAGGTTGGTCCACATTGTTGACCGTGCTAACTTCCTGTCCCTTTTAATGTGACCGCGAAGAGAACGCGATAATCGGCAAGCTGCGCTACAGCTTCTTCTCAAAGATCACAGGCTTGTCGGGAAGGACTGCCACCTCTTTTTAAAGCAGATTATTTCGTTCAGGACAGAGTTGCTCAAGAGCAGTGGATGATCACAAATGTCTGCGTCCATTTTAAAGTGAAATTTTAATAAAATTAGTTATTTATGTGCAGCAATGGCAGGCTTCTTCCATACGTTTGGTAACTTTGTGTGATAATGGAACTGATTCCTGACTTTATAGGAGAAGGATGCTGTAGTGAGACACCACTGAAAATGTCCTCAGAGTTTCTTGTTTTTTCTCAAGCATACATTTAGTATCCAAAAAACATGCTCTCTACTGAGCTGCTGAGTAATCAGTGTCATGGGTTACTCTTCTTACCCTTTATATGTTATAAAGGGAACCTAGAAATTTCCAATGACAAAATGAAAGTGGTAGCATTTTTACGGCCTCTTCAGATTCTGGGCTTGCAGGAGGACCACCGACAGAAATACATGGTGTTTCATCACCTGAACTGTACACGTCTTGACAGAGATGACAAGATGGCAAGTGCAGTTATGTGGAATGGAGTAACACATCTTTCGGTGGATCAACCATCTCCATTTTTTCCTTCTTCTGCATCTTCCTCCTTCAAACCAACTGCCTGCCTGTTTTCTCTTACCGCATCCATAAACGTCCTCTTCTCCTTCACCTGATATACTCCTCGTCTCTCCTCTCTAACACAGCCTTGCTTCTCTAACTTTATCTCCAAAATGTCCAACTTGAGCTGTCCCTCCAATATATGGAGAACTGGAATGGAGTAATGAAGACGGTCAAAATGTTTGGTGACCAAACTGCAGAAATGGCTGGAATACCGGTCAAAATCTAATTTCATATACACTTTTTTCACATGCCTTGGTGTTATTGCTGCAAGAATACAGGCGTCTGAAAGCGTGTTTGAGAACAAACATTTTTTAAGCCAGTGATCCCAGGGGCCAACAAAATGGATCAGTTTATTCTTGGAGTTGAGACCCAAAAAGTGTTTCTGGAGGACTGTGAAGGTTGCAGGAGTGTGTTTCTGGAGGACTGTGAAGGTTGCAGGAGTGTGTTTCTGGAGGGCTGTGAAGGTTGCAGGAGTGTGTTTGTTTCTGGAGAAATGTTTTCTAGTGACCATTTTCAGATCATCCAAGCTCTCTGTATAAACTCAGAAGAAACCAGGAGCCAGACAGTGCAAAAAACGTTTGAATATGTGTTTTTTTCAGGTATACACCGGGCTCCTGAGAGATCGTGTGCCACTGCTGCCGATCATTATAGCGCCCCCACTGTCCGCTGCAGGGAATTACCGTTCACTCAGCACCCCTCTCATGTGCCCTTAGAGCGATTCCTCCAATCACCAGAGGCTCAGATTTCCAGCTCGCCACCAGGTATGCACAAAGATCCACTTCATGTTTTACTGCCTATAAAGTGTTTGAGAAAACCTTGTATCAAGACTACGTAACTGGCACCTATTAAGGGTTAACGCTTCTGTTAGTAGCAATCTTTGCTGCTGTTTTTGGAAAAGGACCTTAACTGGACTACAATAATAAGAAAATACAGATGTTGCATATGGTCACATGGTAAACATATATTGTATATAAATCCAGTCTTGTGCTCAAAGTGGCTTCACTTCCTCCACTGCTCTCTGTCCTGCCCTGTGTTCAGGAGGTCCCAGTGAATGCCTAGGGGAAATGGACAGTGAGGGCAGCCTGGTGGGTTACCCATGGTTCCACGGGACGCTGTCACGCGTACGGGCAGCACAGCTGGTTCTGGCAGGCGGCGCTCGCAGCCACGGCCTTTTTGTTATTCGCCAGAGTGAGACGCGGCCAGGAGAATACGTCCTCACCTTCAATTTTCAGGGCAAAGCCAAGGTGAGCCGGTCCTTCATCAGTATTTGTTGTCAGAAGTTTGGTTTCAAACCTGAGCTTAGAAGCAGAGTGATGGAAGATCACTAATTTGCATTGTGCAAACTGCACGTCTGAATCATTGAAGAATTCTCCAGATTTTAAAAACAAATTCTGTAATTAAATCGTTCCGATGTAAACAGAGACCATCAGAGTGAGTTTGGTGGGAAATGCGCTCCCTTAGAGAATCTTAAAGGGTCAGAATAGTTTGTAGTGTCGGTGAATGGAACCAGACGTCTGAAGTTCCCTCTCAGAACATTACTAGTTTGGAGAAGCTTTGATTTGAAACCGATGCCATTCATAGTGAATCTGAAGCTGTTGTAAGAAGAAATAATTACTTGATTTCAGATGTATTTTTTCTTCGCAATACATATTGCAAAATACAAATGAGGCATTAAAATATGCAGAATATTGCATTCTCTATAAATGTTAAGTTCTCTTTAAGAAGTGAGCAGAATGTAATTCGTGTTCGTACGTGTGCCTATACAGCTGTTTACGGAGTACAGATGTATAAGGGTTTTAACTGGTAGATGTGTACTGTGTTTCTTTCTGAACATAAAGATACACATTCTGCTTACACCACTGTCTTCAGCCGCCACACAAGTGCACCGTTAGCTGTTTTCTGCACTCACATCCGCACCAGTATTGCTGGGATCCGGCTGAAATGTGATCTATTCACATCCTGCTGCCCGAGATTCTGTCTTACTCCAGTGTCCCTCCTGGTATTCTGGAGCTTTCCTCCGCAGCACTAATTGAGAAACCTGCTCTCCTTCTGCATGTTAACTGATCTGTCTGCTTGGAGAGGGGAATGTTCCCACCCCGCTCCTGTGACCAGCCGTTCTAGATTATCAGCCTCAAAGGCCAAATGTTCTTCTGGTAGTGTTGGGGGGGGTGTGTGTGTGTGTGTGTGTATGGATGTCAAAACTATTTTCACAAAATATCTAAATCTTTGCTAGACTGAGTTAGCCTAGTGGCTAGCTAGAAGGCCCCTTTATCTTAATCTCAAACCAGTAGGTTGCCCTTAGGTACCCTTGAGCAAGGTATCGTCCCCATCACTGCTCTGTGGCTTCACACTGCAGCACGGTGTGTGTGGGTGAGATACGGAGAGGCATGCTTTTGTGGCTCATTGCGTGCTGTGTGTTCGCAATGATGCAGTCACTTTCACTTCACGTTCACTTAGATGGAGCTCCAGGCATGGCCGACAACAGAAGACCCTTCCCTGCACAGTTCTTACTGTCCGACTCTAAAGACCAAACACTGCAGGTTCTCTCTGATGCTTTGTTCCTTTTTTCGAGTAACTGAAAGTAAAAGCCTTTAACAACAGTTTCAGAATATCCTGTTCAGCAGGGGGTTCCTCGTGAGTTCCTGTGCGCCTGGAAATCTGTCATGTCGGAGCCGCCCTTTTCCCGCCCTTGCTTCCTTTTTCAGTGTGTCAGTTTTGTGATGATGATGATGACTAGAGTCCACCAATCGCATGTCTTTGTGTTTTTTGGCAGCACCTGCGCCTGTCTGTGAACGAAAACGGCCAGTGCCACGTGCATCACCTCTGGTTCCAGACGGTGTGTGACATGCTGAGGCATTTCCACGCCCACCCCATCCCACTGGAGTCTGGCGGCTCTGCTGACATCACGCTGCGCTCCTACGTTCAGGTGCAGCGAAGCCCCACAGGTACTAAACCAACACATTCCCTCTCTAACAGACACGTCCATCAGGAGGGGGCACCTCCTGTCCTGCTCAGTTTGGTTTGGATGGTCTGGTGGTAGAAGTCTCTCTTGTGGACCAAGAGGTTGCAGGTTCCATTCCTACTTCCAGCACTACCACCATTGGGTTCCTGGGCAAGACCCAGAAGTTGCTCCAGGAGGACTGTCCCTGTAATGGAAGTCGCTCTGGATAAGAGCGTCTGCTAAAAATGTAAATTTAAGCTGGGCAGGATCCCGACGCTTCAGGACTGGAGTTGACACCCCTGATGGAGATAAACGGGCAGCCTGTCCAGGGTGTTTCTTTTCCTTTGCATGCTGGGATATGCTCCAGCATCCCAGGACCCTGGTTAAGAGAAGATGATGGATGGATGGATAGATGGATGACGCTCTAGACAATGCTAGTGATTCCACCAGTTACTCTTCTGAAACACTTGCAGCAGCGTGGCACACCCAACGAAAGGCCATAACACACACACACACACACACACACACACACACACACACACACACAAATATATTCTAATACATGGTATCCTAGTTGGTCCACCAACTAGTCTATGCAGGCATAACTATTCATTTGAGCTTGAATGATTTTGGATATTTCCCCTAAATATTAAAAATGTCTAATTTTATCATCTATATTTTTGATATATTATTATTTAAGATGGTGCAAAAACTCACTCAGACAGTTCTAAGGAAGTTATCTTTACCCTTTAGCCCCTTAAACAGAAACAGCGGGTCTTATAGGATATCAGCAAACCTTGTAACTGTATGGGTGAAGATAAAAACATTCATGCAAGTTTAGCGTGATTCATTTTTTGGGTTTGGATTTTTTGGTCCTGAAATTTTGATGCAGCAGAAAGGATTCGTTGGATAAATTATTCAGATGATAAATGAATAGAAAACAGTAGCTTTCATTTGCCAGTGATGATAAAAAAAAAAAATACTGTAGCAAGTGAGGTGGTTAAATACATTACAGAAATATCACTACCGATGAATGGAGAAACGAGAGAGAGGGAGAGAGAGAGAGAGAGGGATACAGAGGGCTGACTGACAGGCTGCTGAGTGTGTGGCTGTAGTGTGTCTGTGCTGATGGATGGCAGGGCCTGTCTGTGTGCACAAGCACCAGAAACTCGATGAACCTGTGAAAAGTACCTCGCTCCATCTCTCCCGCACTCGTTCTCTCGCTCTTTTCCCGTCTCCGTGCCAGGCCGGCCGCAGCAGATGAATGCGCCCCATTGGGACAGGGCAACAGGAGGGGGGCGGTTTCGCTTCACTGTGTCCTGGCCTCAGAGTCAGTACAGAGCCCCTCTGTTCTCCCACGGGCCTCGGCATGCCCTGTCTCTCTCTCTCTCTCTCTCTCACTCACACACACACACCCTCACCTACACACACATTGGTGATGTTGTTGAAGCACATGCTCCATTAAGATGCCTCTCTTTTCTTCAATGTCTCCAAACCCGTATAACATAGCTGGACCCACTACCATTCTGTAAATCTTCCCTTTCACGCTTGCTGGTCCCCGTCTCTCACATCACTCCAGCCACTCTTCTCCACCCATTCCATCCTGCCTGCACTCTCTTCTTCTCCCCTCTTCCACACTCGCCGTTAATCTGAAGTGTCCACCCCGAGTTTTAAACTCCACCTTCACCTCCTCTGCTCCCTCCATCCTCACCACTCCGCTGTCCTCACTTCCGTTCACACTCATGTATTCAGTCTTTGTCCTGCTGACTTTCCTTCCTCTCCTTTCTAGAGCAGATCCCCACCTCTTCATGGTCTCCTCAAGCTTCTCCCTTTTCTCGTTACAGATCCCAATTTATTTACAGTGTAGTCGATCAGACAAGGTGCATTTTTGTAGATAACGTTGTCGTACAGTGTCAGAAACCACGTAAGTGAGTCTGTTAAAGGATTACTGAGTGGGGCCTGTGCTTCCTTCGACTTCATCAAAGTAAAAATGATGTAAATGTGATCTGTTCCTTTGCTAAACTCCCCGTGTTCACCTCATTTGCAGATGTTCCCCACGTTCCCACTCCTCCACGTGAGCCCCCTAGTTGCAGGACAGAAGCAGTCCAGCTGAACCATCCCCACCTCCCCGGTGCCCAGCAGCCTCCGGCAGCACCCTCATCTGACGGTCCACTTTCATCCAGCTCCTCTTCCTCCCCCACGGCGCTGGGGCCAGGGGGCCTGGGCCTCCACAGCCGAAGCAACAGCGCAGAGAGGTTGCTGGAGCCCCCTGCTGGCGGTGCAGAGGAGTATCACGATGCCGATGGCACACGGAGGACGAGAGCTGTGGAGAACCAGTATTCTTTCTACTGAAAGCTGCAGCCACCCCAAACTGAGCTTTGGCCTCAAGCAGTGGTTGCCAACCCTGGTTCTGGAAGATCCCTGTCACATATTGGTCTTTTATTCAAGCAAGTAGCTGATTACTAAAGCATTTGAACGCAGATCTTTTCTTTGGGAATGTAAAATAATTTGGGGGAAAAATGCACGTTTTTGATTGGGGGAAGGAACTCGATAGTGAAAAACTCACAACATTATAGGATTTATGTCATTCAGACTAGCCCTGATTTTATTTTAGCCCCAAAAATGAGCACATACTTTTTTGATCCTTATTATAATCCATTGTAATAATTCAAAATGAGGATATTTTCATTTTTTCACTCCTGGCAACAAAAATAAGCCTTTCCTGTGTTTGCTAAACCAGGGAGAACATGTGGGACAGGGGTACTCCAGTCCCAGGCTTGATAACCAAGAGGAAGTGTCCAAATTTCACGAGGACACACGCTTCTTCAGGAAATGATCGTGCTTTCTGTTGCTATTTGCAGACGTTTTCATTTTTTTAATTTAAATATCGTATTTCCTACACAAGACGTTTTCAAACGACACCAGTCCCTGAAAGCAAAGCCAGTGTCCATCCACTAGCGAGGACCCTGCAACATGCTTGGAGGACTCATCGCACACTTTCTTGGTCCATGGGACGAGCGCTCTGCGTTTCGATATGGAGCTTTTTCCTTTCCGGAAAGGAAGCTTTCGTGGTGAGACATCTGACAGCGGTTAACCTTCATCAAGCCGTTTCCTGCAGATGCCCCCTCACTCATCCCGCCCCCTCCGTCCTCCGGCCCTGCTAACTGATCAAAAGAACTTGAAAGCACCCCGGCTGAATCGATTTCCCCCGAGTGTCCTCACTTATGTTTGTGAAGCTGTTGATATGACGTTCCGGATTTCCCCCATACTATCTCCTGGGCTTTGGGAAGATAACTTCCCACAACATGCAGCAGCCGGGGGCCAACTGGGTTCAGTTCTCCAGACGTGAATGGTTGCAATTAGCCATCCAAAAAGGAACGATTCGCTCTGTTTCTGGTGGAACGCACCGCAGAAACGTCAGCTCCTCTTTATTGCACTATATCAGCCACAAATACAAAACTGTATGTCACGTTTCTTAGAAAGCAAATCGAATGCTGCTACTTTCTTTTTTCTAGTAATTGAGGAGGTTTTAGCTTCCTAAATGTACATATCATGAAACCTAGAGGTCCACTTAGCTCGGAATACTTTGGCGAAAAATCGGATTGAAACAAGTTCCTCCTTTAACTCAGATGTAGGCAATTAGCTACAAGAAGTTGGCTTTCTTGGTTTTGCATGTGTCTGAGTAATCTCTAAGCTGGTGGAGATGTTGAGGGATCTCCCGTCGACTTACTAATGTGGTTTCTACCTAATTTAAAACCCTGGTTTAACACAATACTGCAATTTTTTTTCCCAAAACAGCAAAAATAAAGTTCATTACTATCTGGTTGCCTGTGTGATGGATTGACCCGTCCTTCCTCCACTCTTCACAGAAAGAAAGGGGCAGGTGAATTTTTGGTACCAACACTGAAATGTACAGCATTGCTCTCTGATCGTGTTCCTTAGTGATGTTTTTTCCAGTGGAAAGAGGACAGATTTGTTTTTCTTGACCTTATGGATGAAAGTAGATGTATGATGAACCTGGTTATGGTTTATTGCTCAAATGGATGGATGGATGGGCGGGCAGGCAGATGAATGGATGTTTGAATGGATGGAAGGAATGGGTAGGAGGGTGGGTGTCTGGATCGGTGATTGGGTGGGCAGGTGTTTGCATGAACGAATGGGTGGGAGTCTGGGTGGGTGGATGGATGGATGAATATTAATGTTTCCGTGTTCACTTTAAATGACCCAAATTATTACTTTTCTGGAATAAAAAACTTGAAGTGTGAAAATACATTTTAATTTCCCCTCGTTTCCAGAAAACTAAGCTGATCCAGTAGTCTTTCAGATCATAGTTTTTGTGACGTCACAAAACCAACATGTATTTTCCTCCTTTTCCAGCCTGCTGTGGTTTAGCCCCTCCCATTCACGCTTCATGTGTTTCAGAAAATCAGAAATTTTAAACGGACAACCAGAACACCCCGATCGGCCACCCTGTGCTTGGTTAGAGGCTCATTTGCATATTGCATCAATATCATTGTAACTGTTGATTAACAGATGATGTATTATGCAGCCTTTATTTTGAATTATTAGGAGTATTAATAAATTTAATGCATAAAAATGCGAATCCGATTTTTCGCCAAACTGTTTCTCCGAGCTGAGTTTTGCCCTTTAACACCTTTGGAGATTTTCTCATCCGTAGCTTTGGGTTTGAGCTGTGTGAGGTGACAGTGAAAGTAACAAACATGAGCACAGCACACAGTGAACCGCAACTAAAGTTCTCTGTATTGAACCCACACACACCGTCCAGCAGGGGGCAGACATATCCAGCACCCAGGGAGCAGTGACGGGGACGGTACCTTGCTCAAGACCTACAGGTCTGGGATTCGAACCCATAACCATCAGATTAAGGAGCCCTGTCCTTAAACACTAGTCCTCCGTGGCTGTGACTCGGCTCTTCATGTGAATCCGTAATAAAGGAATGGATGTGGAAGAAAACAACTTCATGCGCTCCGTCTGGAACGAACGGCAGGCGGACGGGGGGAGAACAGCAGCAGGTTACGGTTACATGTGCCAATCTGAGTTGTTCAAATATTTATTTCTCAGCCATTGTAAATATCATTTTTCCTTGTTTTTTTATTTGCGAATCCTCACCTCTCCTCTTAGATAACCAATTAAAAGAATAAAGCCCCATAAAAATGTTTTCCTCACAAGTTCACGTCCATAAGCGGCTTTTAATTTTCTCCTCTTATGTCCTTATCGCCTCGGGTTTCTTTGGAGGGGTTTTTTTGTTTGTTTTTTTTGCTGTCCAGCTAAGTTTTAAAGAGTCTGTGCAATTTTGTATGAAGTGATGTTCTTGACATACTACTTTATATTTCTGCAAATAAAATCTGTCGACGACCTGTTCACAGATGCACTTCTTCCTCCTCCCAGAAAAGCATGGCGTCAGAGTAAACCCAGTTTCAGAGTTTAAACCTTTACTCTCACATTGAAATTTAAAAAAAGTGATAAAAAATGATTTTTTTTTTTTTGATCCATCAGGAGTGAGACTTCTTTAGTTTTTATATTTTATAATCCAAAAAGTAGCACCAATCAAATCCTTCGGTTTTACTCAAGTCGTCTGCTTTCGGCTGATCTCGTTCTTCTTTGTATTGCTACAAAAAATTAAATAAAAATAGTAAAAATTAATTATTACTTAAACGTTGCTCATCAATTTAAAAAAAATGCTCTTCTATTTCTAAACAAAAGTGCACAAATTTCTCCCCTAAAGCCCTGAACAGCGTGCACTCAAAATAAACAGATTGAACTTTCTCTTTCGAAACAAATTAAGGTGAAATTCTGAAGAGTTTCATAAATGAATATATTTTTCTGCCCAGCTTTCTAGCCAGCTTTTGAAAAATAGTAAGTGCCCAAAAGAAAAGCAGCCAGTGACGTTTTAATGAAGTACAGTGAGATTTATTTATATTTTTTTAATTATAGCATATAATTACACAAAATATACTAGTTTGAATCTTCTAACCTTTAAAATCAGAAAAACATCCCGGGAAAGGCACGTCCCTCGTTGTACCAGAGCTCAGATTCTTTTTTAAAGCTTTCGTTAAAGACCTTCGCGTCGTCCCACTCCACGTGCCGGGTGATGCTGAAGTGATGCTCGAGGGCGTAGGTCGGTGTGCAAACAGTGCAGACCAGAGTCTTAAACGCAAAGATTGAAGACTCTATTTTACAGTAGAGTTTAACGAAGAGGTTGAGAAGAGAGCAGCCCAACGTTGGCCATTAAATGGTACCTAAAACAGAACAGGGACTAAAATACATTTTGCATCCAGAAGAGAGAAAACAACGAGTTCTTTCGTTGCAAGTGGGAAAGCCTCCTCTTACAGTTCCTTTTTTTTTGATAAATGTTGACTGAATGGGAGAGTCACTGAAATATTCTACTCTTTAAAGACAAATTCCACCATTTTTCCTCAAATCCTGCACAACGAAATGGTTGAGATCTTTTCCAGAAAAGTCACTCCTGAGTTTTGGTGTTCCTGTGAAACGAGTCACAGTCGTGGTGAATGGAACCGAATTCTCTCCTTTTAAAAGAGATTTGGGCCTATTTCTGAACCCTTTCAGGGTGCACACGCATGTGAAATAGTCCCTCGGATGCAGATTCGGTTCAGATTTACTGTTTTAAAATCATCACCGTCCATAAGATCTCCAGCCACTGTAAAGAAATTTCAGACTTGAATGTTTTGCTGGAGTCGTCAGGTTCCATTCACCACCCGTGTGAAGGTCTGAACCAGAGCTGGGCGATGAGGATTATTGATTATTAATTCTTTTCTCATCTAATTAAGTTTAAATGGAGAAGAGCCAGTAGCTCAATTCCATTTCCCAAAACCACTTCTTGCGGAAGAGCCTGTGGTGCCACAAAAACATCATGTATTTATCATCAAAACTTTACACTCAGTCCAGTTAAACAGGTCCAGTTCTGCTCTTTGCAATGAAAAGTGAAGTTGGTGAATATTCGAATAACTGACGGTGCTCAGAAAAGAATCGTAATTTTAACAAAATAACAATGCAGAGTCTTATTGCACGGACCGTTTCACTCAAAACCCGCGATCTCTCTCAACCACCGAAATGGAAAATTTATGGAAAAGTGGTAGAATTTCCCTTCAGTATCTCACAGTCATATCAACACGTTTCCTTTTGCCTGAGATGAACCCAAACCTCTGTGCAACTTAAAATAAGTTCACTCAAGCCTGTATGGCCAGCTATTGTCCTGCAAGGGCACACAAGGGCAATGGTGAACTAATGATTTGGGACTAAGAAGGCTGTAGATTAAGTCCCAGACCTGCCCGTTACCCTTGAGCGAGTGCTGGTGCCTCAGGATAACCTACTGTTCAGGGACTTGAACGCACAACCTTCTGATAAAGGGCCTTGTCCCAAATCACTTGGTCTCTGCTGTGTGCCGTGCTGCCCCTTCTGTTTTGCTTTGCCTCCCCTGCTATAACGACACTCTAAGAGGAGTGCTGTGCCTCCCATCTCCTGGACGTGACTTCAAGACCTCATGCTGAAAATGATGGCACTCCCCAAAGCCACCAGCACTCCTACGGCCATTTCCATCATCTTGCCCAGCTTCCACTTCCCGAACTCCTGCTGTTGCCTTTGCTCATGATGCTTCCTCCACCGGCGTATGGCCTGCTCTCTCTGCAGCTGCTCGCCGTAGTGCGCCTGGTAGAAAGCATCAAAGTCGAACACCGGCCTCCCTCCCACGCTCATGTTGGTGGGCTGCTGGGGGCGCTGCCTCCCCTGATGGTGCGGGCCGGCCCGGCGAGAGGCAGGGGTCTCTTCACCGGAGGGTCTTCCTGCTCCCTGGACGTCTGCGGAACTCAGGATGCCCCGGTCATACTTCTTCCTCAGGCCCACGCTGCCCAGAACGCTGTAGGCCTCACTGATCTGGGCAAAGCGCTGCGTGGCCTCCTCGCTACCAGCGTTCTTGTCTGGGTGGTACTGGAAGGACTGCTTGTAGTAGGCCGTCTTGATCTGAGCCTGGGTGGCATTGGGGGTCACCTGGAGGATGTCGTAGTACGCTGTCTGGTTCTTGTGAAAGGGGACATTTGTGCTGTGGCTGCTGCTCCAGCTGCGGACAGGAGTCCTTATGACCCAGGATGCAACCGCTTGCTGTTGGTCCAGAGGCAGGAGGAGGAGGGTGCTGTAGGTTCTGTGGGGAACCTGAGTCCAGGGTGTCAACAGATCCCTCCTGCTTTCCCAGCAGAACCTGCGGCCCACACAGCAACCAGGGAGCACCTGGCCGGTGAGCTCAGTGTCCTGACCGCTCCGCAGCAACAAACACGCTGTAAAGGCGACTCGGGTGAGCCCGGGTTCTGGTTCTCGGCCGCTCCTCTCTCCGGACTCATTCCTCCCGCCAGCGTCCTTCAACAGCGCCCTCCAGCCGCCTGTCCTGATTCTGACCGCGGACAGCCCGGCGCCCAGCGGCCGGCCCAAATCCGCCATCACAGCACAAAACAACATCCGCCTGCGGAAGAGCAACAGCCAATGGGAGAGAGGCAAACAGGAAGTGGAGACCAACAATACCAAATAACAACAACAACAACAATATTATTAATAATAATAATAATAATAATAATAATAATAATAATAATAGTAATTTCTCCTTCTCCTGTAATGACGTTCCTGTATTTAAAGGGATTTTAAACGGTGAAAAAAGGCACGGCTTTTTTTTGAAGATACATTTTTTTTTTATCAGTGTATTAAATAAGATTTTTTGTGCCTTTACGCATGAGCTGAATAGCGGGTAAAATGTTTATAAACTTTTAAAAAAAGTGAAAAGACTTTTTTAAAGATCCGTGACGTCATCCGCGAAGCGCCGCGATTCTCTTGTCGCCTAAACGTGACGCCGTGTTGCCATGTGTTTCTGAGCGGCGCACCTCGGTTTGTTATTCAGTAAAATATTTTGCTTTTCTTTTCTTTTTTAATTTGATAGAGTTAGAGTAAAGAATCATGGCGTCAAGCTGTCGCAGACCAGAGCACAAGGCCCCGCCGGAAGTGGTGAGTTCACGGACTGCAGACCAACCAAAACAATGACTTTCTACATCTTACCTGCCTGCCTGTCTGCCTGTCTGTCTGCCTGCCTGCCTGTCTGCCTGTCTGTTTGTTTGTCTTTCTGTTTATTTTAAAATGTCAGGAGCCACAGCTAATGTTTTTATTTTTGCAGTTCTACAACGAGGAAGAGGCAAAGAAGTACTCTCAGAAGTAAGTGTCTAACATGACAAAATAGGCTGATGGTGCACATACTTTTTTCTTGAAAGAGATAAAAAAAAAAGGTCAATACAAAGGCTGCCAGTTGCTTTCACCCCTTTCTTAACACATTGTTTCTGCTGATGTCCTGTTTCAGCTCTCGAATGATTGAGATCCAGACTCAGATGTCAGAGAGAGCGGTGGAGCTGCTGAACTTGCCAGAAGATCAGCCGTGTTATTTGCTGGATGTAGGGTATGTGGTTTTTCTGTTCGGAGATGCATCTTTCAGACCTTCTTGTGATGGCAAAAGGCACAGTTTCCCACTTTTCTCTGCATAACTGCTAATGATCAGCCACAAAGGTTCTAGATATGTTGGGTTATTACATTGTTAACTTGATTTAACTCTTTTAATTAAAGGCTGTTGTAAAGTTAATGTAAGAAACTCATTTTGGTTGATTGTTTTTCTTCCTTTCAGCTGTGGCTCTGGACTGAGTGGTGATTATTTATCAGAAGAAGGACATTTCTGGGTTGGTGTGGATATTAGTATTTCCATGTTGGGTAAGCTGGCTTAAGGGATCATTTACATTTACGGCATTTAGCAGAAGCTCTTATCCAGAGCGACTTCCAGTTCATTATTACAGGGACAGTCCCCCTGGAGACACTCAGCGTTAAGGGTCTTGCTCAGGGACCCAGTGGTGGTAGTGCCAGAGGTGGGATTCGAACCTGGGACCTCTTGATAGGTCCATAGGCAAGTACCACCACTAGACCACCGCCATCTGGATCCTGTTCTATTGTGCAAGCATAAACTTTTTACTAAAAATAACCTTTATTATTATATTGGTTCACGCAGCACCATTCTAAATCCTATAACTAAAACACCTCCCTGAACTACATGACTGACAATTTTATAAAATGTTACTAAAGGTCCCCTCAGATGTCTCCTCATCAGTGGAGTATGTGTCCATACTAACAGAAAAGTCAGTTTGTTCAATATTCTTTGTAATGAATACTCGTGCATATTCATCAGTTTGCTCCTTTCCTCCTGAAGATGTGGCTCTAGACAGGGAGGTGGAAGGAGATCTCGTTTTAGGAGACATGGGACAAGGCATGCCTTTCAGGCCTGGGACGTTTGATGGCTGTATCAGGTGAAGAAAAAAAAACAAGCGTTGTATTTTGCTAGAGCTGGAGGAACATTTATTCTTGTACAGTGCAGAGGGATACAATATTAAATGCATTTATTGTTACCAATAAATAAAATAGGTATTTTATAAAATGTACGTTCAATTTTTACATAGATTTTTATTTAAAGTACATTAAAAAGTATATTTTACTATGATTGTGTAAATTGTAGGTGATTTATTTTCTGTATAATTGTATATTCATCTATAAGTACATTAATTATGTTTTATATATTGTGTATACCTTTTCTGTAATTGTGGAATTATTACAGAATTAATCTGTTTCTGATTGTTAGTTTTGTTAAGTGTGTTGTGAAAGTGATTATCTGTGGTTGTGAAACAGCACACAGTGAAACAACAAAATGCAACCTCTGCTTTTCACTCACCGTCCAGCAGGGGGCAGCTATTTAAAGTGCCTGGGGAGCAGTGATGGGGACGGTACCTTGCTTAAGGGTACCTCAGGGTGACCTAATGGTCTGGGATTAAACCCATGACCTGATACTGGTGCCTAGTCCCCAAACACTAGGCACTGCTGCCCGTTTGGTTGTTAAGCTGATCTAGTCTGCAGTACGTTTAGGTGGTTCCTGTGTTGATCTGATCAGTGAGAACCTGAACTGTTCTGTTTGCAGTATCTCGGCGCTCCAGTGGCTGTGCAATGCTGATAAGAAAACCCACAGTCCTCCCAAGAGGCTCTACACTTTCTTTAGCACGCTCTACTCTTCCCTGGTGAGACTCTGCAGTTTGAGTGTAATGTGGACCTGCTCGTTTGGGGGGTTTTAACGTATGTTTTTTTGACTGTATTTGCAGTGCAGAGGTGCCCGTGCAGTCTTCCAGATTTATCCGGAAAATTCAGAACAGGTGAGCTCAGTTTGATCTTCCATTCCGTGCAGCTTAACATCTCAGATTTGACTATTTGGACTCATAATTATTTCTGAAAATGAAACTGCAATGAAATACTGACAACGGAAACGTCACACCAGAATTTAAGCCCATGCTTAATCAGATTAAAAACAGTTCTAACCTTTCATGATGAGCTGTTAAACCAGTGTCTTTACACTCCGAGTTCCCAAGCAGTCCTCTGGCAGCGTTAACCTTGGTGTCACTGCTCATTTTCAATAACCAAGCATGACATTAAATGCTTCTTCCAGCTGGAGTTGATCACAGTGCAGGCCATGAAGGCAGGCTTCACAGGAGGGATGGTGGTGGACTATCCCAACAGCAGCAAAGCCAAAAAGTGAGTGTCCATCTTTTTTTCTTCGCTCTTTTTACTTTTACTTTTCCCACACAAAAATCAGGTCCCAACAAGCATGGCTTATTCTAACTTTTAAAGGCATGAAACACATTTTCACTTCCTCCAGACCAATTTTTCAACATTCACCACAAAGATGGCAGGGAAGTGCTCCAGATCAGCCCGTTAGTTCTCGCAATCTCTGGATCGTTTAAGGTGAACTGTCCAGTGACTCCATTCGAGAGAATCGATGCTGAAGGATTTTGAGCTGGTTGAATATTCAAACCATGTATGAGTCCACAAGCGCCAGCCAATAGTAACACAGACCTGGAATCTCAAGAGTTTATATTCTTTATTTTTTATTTTCATTTTCAGAGCTTGGTTCTCTTCGCTGCTGTCTGTTTCTGGAAGAAATTAAAGCTCCGTTTGGCGCTTGTTTTTTTAGCTTGGAAAGTAGGCAGCTGGTGTGAGGTTCCTCTGCTGAAACCTCTTCTAATATGGGACGTCCTGCTGCTGATCAGTTTAAAGCAAACCTTCAAGATTCATCGTTACAGACAGAGAAGTGTGAGGAGTACAGGCGTGATCACACAGTCTTTCATTGTGTACGAGGGGATCGGTGAGGAAGGACAGATTGGCAGAATTGATAATGGTACCACCATCTGTTAAATCTGATCAGTCCCGATTCCTGCTGATCTTAACGGACATTTTTAGTAGCGGGTCGTTCTGATGAACCTGTTCCCACCTGTGGTAACAAACTGAGTTCTTCACCAGTGGTTTACATTTTCGCTTGCTGAGAGAAGTATGTCCCAATTCCAGAATGTGTCCTCTGTCCCCCTTTTTGGCTAACTGAACTCCTAATTACAGAGTCTGATGGACTCTTTTGTGGAAAGAAATGAAAGTGAAAGTGACCTCACTTGTAATTGTGAAATGCAGCACAGCACCACACATCGAAATTCAATCTCTGCGTTTCACCCACACACGCATGCAGCAGGGAGCCACTATTGAAAGCGCCTGGGGAGCCGTGATGGAGACGGTACCTTGCTCAAGGGTACCTCAGGGCAAACTACTGGTGAGGGAATCGAACCCACAATCTTCTGATCCGGGTCAACTCCCTAACCGCTAGGCCACCACTGCCCCATATTCAAACTCACAAAATCGATGAACTTATTAAATGCACTTTCTTTTTCATTTCTTTCTTGATTATCCGGTATCGACCAGAGGAACATGGGTTCTCCCTCTCAGTCTTGGTGCCTCCCAAGGTTTCTTCCTCCTGTTTTAGGGAGTTCTGCCTCTGTTGTCCTCGGTTTACTCGCTGGGGCTCGAACCAGATCCTGTAAAGCTGCTTCGTGAACAACAGTTGTAAAAAGTGCTTTTTTTTCTAAAACTTACTTGATTTAAACCCGTGCTCTTGTCCTCCCTTCTCAAAGGTTCTTCCTCTGCCTGTTCGCTGGTGCATCTGGCGTCTTACCCAAGGTATGGACGGTAGAAAAGAATCAGCGTGATGCATAGAAGTGAACAGCTTGATCAGAGCTTGATATTTGTCCTTTTTTTTCCCCCTCAGGGTTTGGGTTCAGAGACTGTTGACCGAAATGTCCCAAATCAGGTTCAGTTCACAGGACAGAGGTAACGTGTTTCTGTTGGGCCGAGTCAGAAGATGCCACTTCAGTACTGAAGAGTCTGAAATCGTTACTTTATCACTCAGGAAACTATACAGTGATATTTTGAACTTTTGGTTCAAAAATTTTGGTTTGTGAGTTTTGGTTTTTAAATCAGGGCAGCTTTTTTGATTCGCTGCTGCAGTTTGTTTCAATTTGACTTTATTTAATGAAACACCGTGTTACACAGTGATCTGCACCGGCATCAATTATCGTCTGTATTTTCAGTTCTACTCCTGTTTCGTAATTTAATATGAGCTTTAGATAAAGTCCTCACATGTCTTGTCCATGAGACAGCGCAGGGTTGAGCCCTTCCCTGTCCTGGGTGGACGGAGACGTACAGAGACAGAGGGCAGCAGTTCTGTCTGACTGCAGACTCGTCCTGACAGTTTTTCCTCCCTCTGACATTTACATGGAAGACATAGCAAAAGGAAAACACTTCAACCCTCTGCAACTTATTTTTCAGCTTTGATTTTTAAAGCAAGCTTTATTTTTATAGTATTTTAAAGCTCTAGCGTAATTAAGGATATCGATACAATTTAAAGGCGCCGTGTGTTTCACGGGGCACATCGTGGAGTTTTCCTTTCTTTTTTAAGTTATTGGATATTGAGTTATTGAGACGAGAAACAGAAAAAGGCTTTTTCAGGTTTGCTGGACTGTTTGCTTGATTTTAAGTAATAAATTCAGGTTGACTGATTCTCGCGACTTTCATCAAACCCAAGGTCTCGCTTCAGAAACATGAAAGGCAAGTCGATGAAGAAGAGCAAAGACTGGATCATGGAGAAGAAGGAAAGGAGACGACGGCAGGGCAAGTGAGTATCTCCGGCTTCGTCTGTGGAGCTCCGTTACAACAGATCGTCCAAGTTGACCTTCTGATGCTGCAGGATTTAAATGAACATTTCTGTTTGCATGTTTTTATCTTGTCGCAAGTGCGTTTCTTTTGGCTGATTACTCTTTCTATAGCAGCTGAATTGGTCGGCAGTTGGAAGTGAAAACCATAATTTTATCAGTAAAGCCATTTATGTGCAGGTTATTCAGCATTTTTGCATTCGTTTCCACCAAACCGCGCCGCCCTGCAGGCTGTCCCAGACGAATGCGCTCTGTACAGCAGCGGTCTTCTTCGGAGGCAGATATGAGTTTGTGATATAAAACAGAGAAAGTTCTTAATTAGAGTAGTTTTTCTGTCTTGCACTCTGCGTTGTTGCACAGCGACTTTCTGTACACTGTTGATGCTGCTGGGTCGATATAAAGTAGGTCCTGCTTGTATTTATTGATGTATTTGCTTTTTCAGGGAGGTGAGGGCTGACACCAAGTACACAGGTCGTCAGAGGAGACCTCGTTTCTGAAGTTCACGGGTTCCTGCAGGGATTAGTTGAACCGATTCGGATGGACTGTCTTCAGAAGTGCCTCGTCCTGGACACTGGTGGACTTCCCTGCATTTCCAGGCTTAAAATATGACAAAAATGATTGACTGGCATCGCTCACTTTCCCTTTAGAGAAGCACGAAGACGGCTCTGGCCTGGGAGATGAGACTGTGGAATAAGACTGGATTTTCCAACCATTTTAGGATCATTTTGTTGTGGGAAGACCGGAGCAAAGTTTGCATGAGAAGAGCTGTTAATCGTGGTTGATTGTAAATGCAGAAGTTGTGGGTTTATCTTTATAAATTGTGGCAAACATTAAAATCCCAGCTGCTTATTGCTTCAGAACGGCAAATTTTTGGTTTCCTGAGCCAGACTTCAAATATCACACCCCAGAAATAGTATTTATTTTAACTTCAGACAGCAAATCTACAGTCTGGATCTTGAAATATCTGTTAATTATCCTGGAGATGCCAATTAGACTGATGAATTACGTCCAGCACTAATTATGAAGGTTGTTGATGTTCTCTTTTTAGATCTCAGATGAAATGCTAAAGCTCCAGACTGGATTTAAGACCAGAATAGGTTCTAGGTGTTGTCACCAAAAGAACAGGCTGGAATGCAATTTTAGGGCCATAATTGGCAACTAAATTAATGTGAATGAGCAAAATGGAAAGGTGAAATTCCTCGCGGTGTCCGCCAGAGGGCGCCTCCTGCAAGCTGAGCGAGTCGTTTGCTCGGACTGGGCGTGCCGACTCTCGCGCCGCTGAATTTTTACAAACATTTAAAACCTTTCAGAATAATTCATTCAGCGTCGAAATTCACTTTACTGGGCATAATTTGCGCACTGTGTTTATCAAGACTAAGCTTCAGAAACATTTACTTTATTAATAATAATAAAGGATTATTATTATTAATGCCGCCCCATAGGTTAACGAATTGTTCATTTGAGCCGATTCCCTTCTCTGAATCAGTTGAACCGACTCTAACGGAATCGACTCTTCCTTAACTCAGGTTGTTTCACTGTTAATAATGACATTATTCTGTAAGGACACCTTAGTTCGTTCTGATTGTTCAGTTCTGATTTCCTTCCTCATGTTCGGGTTCGAGCTGAATCTTTTAGTAAATGACGTCACGCTCACCTGCTGAATTGGGTAACAATTTATTGAAAAAGTTAAAAGCATAAATATTTAATTACTGTATTTAAGTAGAGTTTTCAGGTATCTTTTAGATTTTTTTGATTCCTTCGTTTTGACTCCAAATATCTGTCCTTTTCAGAAAATATTCCTTACTTTTTATCCTCCATCACCTTCCCAACATCCAGACAGTCTCAGCCTAAATGGACACAAACACAGTAAAGACGTCCCTCTGTGTGTCCATCGGTGCAGGACAGAGTGAAGGAGAGTGAGAGAGAGGACAGGGAGAGTGGACGGTGGAGTTCAGGGTGTGTTGAGTGCGTGTCCGTGACGGGAGAACTATTAGAGACGTGGATGAAAGTGAAGCGGTGAAGTTCATGTTCACAGGAAGACATGGAGACAGTGTGGAGAACCCTAACGAGACCAGTGGAAAGAAAAAGAAGGAAATTACTTTAGTTTCTTTTACTAGAGGCGGGGCCACTGGAGGAACAAGGCGACTGAGTTCATGGGAAAGGGAATGATGGATGGATGGAGAGAGCTGTACCATTGGAGGCTGGCGTTTAAGCCTGCTGGAACGTGGCTGCGCCCGTCTCTAATGATAGGCCTGTCTCTGTGCTTGTTAGGACAGCTGCCCCAGGCTTACCTGAACGTGGGCCTACACACACACACACACACACACGCACACTCACACTCACAGAGGACAGGGAGAGTGGACGGTGGAGTTCAGAGTGTGTTGAGTGTGTGTCAGTGATGGAGAACTAGTAGAGACGGTGATGAAAGTGAAGCGGTGAAGTTCATGTTGATTATTTTCAGTAGATTTTTATTGGAGTTGCAATTTTTCATTTTTTAAAGTTTTTGTTCAAAGTTTAACAAAGTTCAGGGAGGGTTTGGTGTGAAATTGTAGAGAAGCTTTCGTTTTTATAAATAACTGCACAATATGCCACTTTACACAGCGTTCAATATTTATATACACTTAAATTGTATTAAATTCAGAAAACATTATCTTTAATATCAATATCATGGAGTATTCGATTGTAATATGTTGCGTTTATTGTGTCATTTTTAGATTAATCTTATTGTTTTTTCCTCTTTTATTTCTCTATAATTACTTTTTCATTAGGAGTCTCTATTTAAGGTCAGACCCATTTGCTGAATCAATGAATCATTGAATCAGGCGCTCGATTCCGGAATCGATTCCGGATCGAACTTGCTATCAGACGCGTCATTCGGCCATTGTGTGGACCCTCCTCGTTTTTTACGCGCACACGCGCGCGTACACTCACACACGCAGGCGCTGGAGAAGGGAGGGAGGAAAGAAAGGAGAAAGATTCAGAAGGATGCGGGCTGTGTGAGTGAACCGACTCGCGGGGCTGTAGTTTACTGGGGGGCTGTGAGGGGGGCTTTTCTGTTCCGGGAACTTCTGAACGCAGTTTAAAACATGAAGGACCGCACGAGCGAGCTGAGACAGGTGAGTGAAACCTACCGGAAAGACACCTGAGCGGGGAGCATCTCTTCACTTAAAGTGGATAGAAAAGTCCGGTGATGCAGGGATTGACTTCAGCTCTCTCTCTCTCCCTCCCCCTCCCCCATCACCTGTACCTGTTGAAGAGCGTGTGCACATCTGGACTTCACAGCAGAGAAGAGGGAAGGAGAGGGTGGACGAGAGAGTGGGGGAGAAAGAAGGACAGATGAAAGTGTCAGGGCGAGAATGAGAGAGGAAGAGTGAGGTGGAGAGAGAATGTGGGAAGGGGATAGATAATGAGAGAAAGACCGCATGAGAGAGGGAGAAATTGTGACTGAGGAAAAGAGGGAGAGAGGGACAGAGAGAATGAGGAAAATAGGGAGAGAGAGAGAGAATGAGGAAAATGGGGAGAGAGGGAGAGAGAGAGAGAGAGAGAGAGAGAGAATGAGGAAAAGTGTCTCAGGCCGGCTGTGGTTTTTGTTAATGATCCCTGAGGTTTCAGCGTTTAATTATTATTGTTTAATTTTTGTGTATTTTTTATGTTTTATTGCACCTGAATAGTCATTTAATTGTAGAAGGTTTAAATTAATAATAGATAATAATGTGTTAATAAGAGTGTTAATAAAAATGCTGAGTAAAATCATATTATTTTACTCTTATTGTTCACTTTAAGTAACTCTATTAGTATTATATAATATTATTATTATTCAATTTTAATGATATCATATTATATCTATCTATCATATATATTCATATATATATATTAGTTATTCATTATGAATTATTTTTAGAGGGGGTATTTATGGGTCCCCTCTTTCAGGAGGTCTGCACACACTTCGAATGAACAGTGTGGACAGTATATATGGACCAGTGTGACGTTTGTGTCTTATAGAATAATAAATAATCCCAGTTATCTGTCCAGAGCGGGACGGTGGCACAGTGGTTTGGAAGTGTCACCTCACAGTAAGAAGGTCCTGGGTTTGATTCCCAGTCTGGGATTTTCTACGAGGAGGGTTTCATCCAGTCATTGCAGTTTCCTCCAAGACATACTAAATTGTCCCCTCGGTGTGTGTGTCCAGGATGTTATGCACCTATGAATGTTGGGATGGTCTCTAGGACCCTCCTGTCCTCCGGTCCTCTGCATCTTCCTCCTTCAAACTGACCCCCTGCATGTCCTCTCTCACCACATCCATAAACCTCCTCTTTGGTCTTCCTCTTCTCCTCTTTCCTGGCAGCTCCATCTTCAACATCCTCCTCCCGATATACTCCTCGTCTCTCCTCTGGACGTGTCCACACCAGCGCAATCTTGCTTCTCTAACTTTGTCCCCAAACTGTCCAACCTGATCTGTCCCTCTAATATACTCATTTCTAATCCTGTCCATCCTCGTCACACCCAACAAACATCTCAGCATCTTTAACTCTGACACCCCCAGCTCATCTCCAGTCTTCTCATCAGCACCACTGTCTCCAACCTGTACAACATAGCAGGTCTCACTACTGTCCTGTAAACCTTCCCTTTTACTCTTGCTGGTACCCGTCTGTCACAAATCACTCCAGCCACTCTTCTCCACCCATTCCAGCCTGCCTGCACTCTCTTCTTCTCCTCTCTTCCACACTCGCCGTTACACTGCACTGTTGATCCCGAGTATTTCAACTCCTCCACCTTCATCACCTCTACTCCCTCCATCCTCACCACTCCACTTTCCTCCCTTTCATTCACACTCATATTCTTTGTCCTACTCACTTTCATTCCTCTCCTCTCTAGAGCAGATCTCCATCTCTCCAGGTTCTGCTCATGCTGCTCCCTACTCTCACTACGGATCACAATATCATCAGCAAACATCAGACGTTAAAAAATTTCACTTTTTACTTTTTTAAAAAACTTCAACTTTTTACAGTTTAAATCACACAAATCGCCGGGACGTTTTTTTGTTTTTTTTAAGCGTCACCACATGTTACCCAGCAGCAGCCAAACCACAGCTCTGATCGCTGTTTTTTTTGTTCTCTGTTAGATCAGTTTGAAAAATCATTGACCGGCCTGGCTTCTGCTGGGCAGAGCAAACAGTGGACATGAAGGGAGTTTCGTCTGGACGATAAGGAGGCAAAAACAGGCCTGCCTGCCGGCTCCGTGCCACGTATTGATTTTGTGAAACGACAGGGTGACTGATTCTCCTCGTGGCCGCTGTTCGTTTTCGTGCTCGCCAGTCAATCGACTGCTTCGGGCGGAGCCTGTTAACTCTGTTTCTCACCCACACCTGGAACTGAGGGCACTGTGACTGAGTCAGTGTGTGTGTGTGAGCGTGAGTGTGTAGAAAGTTGTGTGAGGTATACAAGTGTAGTCAGGCACAATCAGTATGACTTTTATCATCCGTCTATTAAAGTGTGTGTGTGTGTGTGTGTGTGTGTGTGTGTGAGAGAGAGAGATCACTGTGCTGAATGACCTCAGGCCTCCCAGGGGAAAGGATATTGTCGTAGGGGGAGTGTTAGCTCTAAATAAGCACTTGCAGGGGAACAGGACAGGGTAATTTGACTGGGGCTTTTTGTGTGAATTGCCCCCAAGGGGGGCAGATTGGCTTGTTCTCTCTCACACCGGATTTTCACCGGCTTGTAATCTGTCACACAAGCGACGCAGAGGAGAGTTCGACTTCCAGTCTTGAAATATAAGCTCACATTATTCATCGTTTTACAGCGCAGGTGCGATTGCACTTAAGACACAAATGTGGAAAGACTGAATCAGAGCAAGAAAACTATAATCGAGGAATGAGGCGTGTGACGTGGATGTAGCCTAGGGGTGAACGAATAGTAAAAATAACACCCTGAAATTCGTTATACACTTTATGAGAAGTTTAATCGAAGAAGAAGGAACCATTAGAGCCATGAAAATATGAATACGGTGTTTTTTTAATGAGAACTTGACACTCTGCTCTGCAAGAAATCCAGATAACCAGGCCTTATTCTCTCTTAACACACAGCCGGTGTGTGTAATCACTGAGCAAATCACGATGCACTCAGAAAAGAATATCATCGTGTGATTAATCACAATCAGTATACATATTATCAGATTGTCCAGCCAGTCAGTAAAGCTCAATGAGGACAATTTTTGGAAAATTAGTTGCAAAAAGTTTGCAAGTTCAATCCCTGGTGATGCCATGGCCATCTGTGACCAGGACACAAATGTCCTCTCTTTAGGTGGGAAGAATAGCCCTCCCCCTCCCTCATCACGCCGCTTGGTGCTCACCAGGGCAGCTAACATGGTGGCGCGGACACTGTGTTCTACCCTTCATTTCCACCAGTGAACCTACACGTGTCTTCTGAGTGTTTGTATAGATGTTAAATCTGAACTAAAACACTTTTCTGGACTTTTTTTGCCTCGTAACGCTCTGCATGTGCCAGAAACTGCTAATCATATGAATATGATAGCCATACACTCATCAAAATGATAAATATTTGTCCTGCTAGATGTGTGTGTGTGTGAGAGAGAGTAAGGGAGACAGAGAGAGCAGGACGAGGGTGGAGGGAGGGATGCTAATATTTGTTTTAGGAACATATGGAAGCTCTCCTCCTCAAATATAGCCCTGGCTATGAAACCTACTCTGCGAGTACGTGGAACATCTGTCCAGGGCCCCTGTCATTTATATTTATTCATTAGCTCCTGCTTTTTGGTGGTCAGCTGACCACTACCGGCACACCAGACGAGCCTCGAGGCTGCAGGTCTCCTCATCTGGAGCTTTTGTAGCTCCGTATAGCGATGTTGTAACCTTGAACAGAACCACGTTTAAGAAAATGAAAAATAGATGAGACTGTTTTACAAGACTTGGTCTCTCCTCTCCTCTCCTCCTTTTGTCTCGGCTCCCTTTGCCTAACATCTTGTCTCGCCTGCATTCTTCAGCTCTCCTCTCTACTCATCCATTCCAACCATGTCTCATCTGTTCTTTTTTTTTGTATCATTTCTATTTTGTGTACTGTGTTCTAACAGGGTTTAAGTGACCCATTACTCAGCTCTGTATATACAGTGCTAGAATTTACTACCCGTCTCATCCCACCTGCTAAAAGAAAGAGAGGCTTTTCACTTAAAACTGAAATACTTGTTTTTTTAAACAGCCATCCGTGCATACTGAGTCACTGGTGAATAAGGACACAAACTACCACCTGGACAGGGTTCAGCTGTCCCCCACTTTCCCCTCAAAGACGCTGGCTCCTTCTTTTCACACTAATGGTTTATTTGAGGTCTTTTCTGCACAGTCATGTACAGATATACAGAATCCAGTCATCCAACCCTGAATGTGTTTCTGCAGCTTCTACATGAATTAGCATCCTCTCTGCCTCCGGTGACGCCTCGAAGGGGGGCAGCGGCTCACTTGGAAAATTCACGCTGATTGTAGTCCAAGCTTAGCACTTCCTGTCAGGACTGAACGCGGGTGTTTCATTTCAGAACGCCACACCTACACACTCCCTCCATAACGAAGCACAAAAGAAGTGACAGCTCGAGTCCTTCTTTGGTTTTCTCCGCACATGCTTGTCTAGGTTTGATATTAGACCTTCATCTGCAGACACCTGCCGCTGGCGGCTCTTTTCCAGGTCGCAAATGGACTGGAGCAGTGACACACCTCCATTCTAATAGCCCCAATTAGCTGAGTCATGTCGATATTCTTCCATGTGGTTCTATTTTGAGGCATTTCTGCACATTAGCACCTGAGTGGCATTGTGAAGAAATGTCGGTGAGACAAGTTAAAGCTTAAACAATGAATATTTCTGTCCAGAATGTTCTGGTAGGGCTGTGCATTCTAACACGGCTGTCCAAAGTAAAGAGCCTGTCTTTTCTAAAGTTAAACAGTATATCATTTCTATTAGTTATAATTATGGCTGCACAATATATTGTTTGTAAATTATAGCAATATTAATCTTTGCAGTATAGATATCACCAAGGTCTTGATATACTAATGAGCCTCTAATTGATCATTAATCTCCATGACAACCGAGGCAGTTAGACAAAGTCTAATTATTATGATCAATCTTTAACCATTAAAGATTTCCATGCGGCTGAATAGGCCCATATTTTACATTTTCCTTCTGTTTCATTTTTTTCACCAGTAACACTCATAACTCATCATGATTCCTTCTTTCAGGACAATTTTTCCAACTTATGCTTATCACGATCATACAGACTTTTCTTGTGATTGTGACTGGTATATGCAAATGATCTCTCTTCTGATTGGCTGAACTGAAACTTTAACAACATCTACAAACTTCAATCATTGCGAGTTAAGACAATCTTGAGGTGAAGGTAGGAAGTAGTGGAAGCCCTCCAATCATTCCAGAAGGTTTACATGGTTCCAGTGTTACAAGATGATAAAATAAACAAATTAGGCTTTAGATACTGGTCAGCTTAGATACTGGTCAGCTCCTGGATTTGATTCCCAGGCGGGACGGCCCGGGTTGTTTCTGTGTGGAGTGAACATTTTCTCCCCGTGTGTGTGTTCCATTCGGTTTCCTCCCACCATCCAAGGACCTACACGTCAGGTGGATTGGCGATGCTTAATTGTCCTCCTATGTGTGAGTGTGCTTGTCTGTGTGTCTGCCCTGTGATGGACCGTGAAACTGTCCATGTGTCCCTGCGTTTTGCCCTGTGAGAGCTGGGATAAGCCTGCAATCCTAATCAGGCCTAGGCTGCTCAGAAAATGAACAAGAGAGAGAGATTTTGGACTGTGTGTTTTTAGACCTATTGTAATCCATGTTTGCCAACACTTGTCTATCCTGATGCAAAGCATGCTACTTCAGGAAAAGAGTATGGGGTGGTCAGTGGGCCAAGCACGGGGTTGGCTGGTCGCTGGGTGAAGCAAGGGAAGGATGGGAGGGTGTTGATGAATGGAGACGCAAATGCCACAGTCAGTGTTCCTTTCTTTTTTTTCCACGAGACGACAAGGACGTCAGCACGGCGTAATTGGATTTGAGCCGCCGCCACGTATTTTCAGACGGACCAAGCGTCTGAATAAAACCCCCCGAGGGAGAGAGAGGAACGAGAGGTGACTGCGCATCTCTCTCTCCTCGCCTGCTATCTGTCATTACAGCCCACTGCAGACCTAATGACATTTTCCTCTCCGAACGAGGCGGCACTACTCTGGCAGAGGAAAGAAAAAAATTCCCAGAGCAAACAGATTACATGAACAGAGCGACAGATAGTCAGTATGGAGTGGCAAGGACAGCCAGAAACGAACCAAAAATTTAACCGGCAGGCCACTTTAGAAGTCCGTCACTTGCCGGTTGAGGGACTGCCAGCAGAATTTGACCTCTCCTTGCACTGCTGGGAGATGATATTAGAAAAAGAATAAAATATTTAAGGCGTTTTTAACAGACCCAACAAAACAAACCATCAACTGACATTAGTATCATGTGTAATGAACCTTTTATCATTTCAGAATTAATTTCTGAAGGGTTGTTTATTACCAGGCAGTTGGAGGAGTGCTGCAATAATAGCACTAAAAATAGAGTCCATTGAGAAAGTCTTTAAACAGGAGATATGATATAGAACGACAACAATAGATATTAATCCATTTTCAGTACAAATTCTGAATGCAATGCCTTGGATCACATGATGGGCTTGATGCTCACTTTATAACAATTCTGTACACAACATGATGTGGGCACTAGTTAGGTTATTAGTGTCTTTTGTTCACTAGATTTGGAGGAACTGTGCATATGTATTCACTTCATTGCCATGAAGCCCCTAAAAAGTCCTGGTGCAACCAGTTACTTTCAAAAATCACTTAATTAGTGAAATATAGGTGTCAGTATAAACACACCTTTTCTGAAAGGCCCCAGAGGCTGCAACACCACTAAGCATCACAACATGAAGAGCACGGAGCTCCAAACAAGTCAAGGACAGAGTTGTTGAGAAGTCCAGGTCAGGGTTGGGTTATAAAAAATATCCAAATCTGAAAATTTGATAATCCCTGCAGCACCATCAAATCCATCATCTTCAAATGGAGAGAACATGGTACCACAACAAACCTGCCAAGAGAGGGCCGCCCACCAAAACTCACAGACCGGGCAAGGAGGGCATTAATCAGAGATGCAGCACAGAGACCAAAGGTAACCCTGAAGGAGCTGCAGAGACCCACAGCAGAGACTGGAATGTCTGTCCATCGGACCACAGTAAGCCGTACACTCCATAGAGCTGGGCTTCATGGAAGAGTGGCCATTACTTAATGTTAAAAATTAGAAGGCGCATTTAGAGTTTGCCAAAAGGTGTGTGAGCGACTCCCCAAATGTAGGGAGGAAGGTGCTCTAGTCAGATCGAACTTTTCGGCCACCAAGGAAAATGCTGTCTGGCGCAAACCCAACACATCCCATCACACCAAGAACACCATCGCCACAGTGAAACATGGTGGTGGCAGCATCTGAATAGTTATGCACGCTGAAGTTTTGTTATTTTGTCCTATTTGTTGTTTGCTTCCCAAAAAAAAAACCTTTAAAGTTGTAGGCATGTTCTGTAAATGCAATGGTGCAAACTCTCAAACAGTCCATTTTAATTTCAGGTTGTGAGCCAACAAAACATGAAAAATGCCAAGGGGGTGAATACTTTTGCAAGGCACTGTATGTTGGACAGTGGACGGAGGGAAAGGGCAGAACAGAATGGGTTGTTCCTCGGTAATGGTCTTGGGGGGTTTTGGGGATTTGGAGACTTAGGCAACATTAAAGAGATCATAAAAGAAAATATCATTCTTCATACAATTCCTTCTGGATGATCCCAAGCGTTCTTCATAAGTGTGCCAAAATGACTGTTCTCTCCATTCCCTGGTGTCTAGTGCAAAGAAAAGCAAAACATTTTGAGAATTGTGGCATTTAGCAGACACTCTTGTCTGGAGCAACTTCCACCTCCTTCTTACAGGGACAGTCTCCCAGGAACCCCTGGGAGTTCACAGTCTTGGTCAAGAACCCAGTGGTGCTGGAAGAGAGATTTGAACCTGCAACCTCCAAGTCCATAGATCTCTGGGTCTTTAGAGGAGCATCCTACCACCAGACCAACACCACCCTCTGTGTTGTTGCTCTTTTATGTTAGAATTATGTCTTTGTCTCTCCAGTCTCCTGATCTTTCTCCCATTGAGCTGCATGGAATGATCTGGACTGTTGGTGTGCCTGAAACCTTGCTGGGGTACGTTGCTGATACATTGGGGGTTTGGACACAAGTTATTTCCAAAAATTGCTAGAAAGGATTATTTACAGAATACACCAGTGTAGGAGATTTTAGTTGGGTGTGACGAGGATGGACGGGATTAAAAAAGTATATAAGAGGGACAGCTCAGGTTAGACGTTTTGGGGACGTTAGTTTGGACATGTCCAGAGGAGAGATGAGGATTATATTGGGAGGAGGATGTTGAAGATGGAGATGTCAGGAAAGAGGAGAAGAGGAAGACCAAAGAGGAGGTTTATGGACGTGGTGAGAGAGGACATGCAGGTGGTTGGAAGAGCTGTCCCGTAGAAACTGCACTTTGCATTTAAAGTGCAGTTCATTTAGGATCATTTTATATAATTATAGATTGTAATATGTAAACATATAATGGGATTAGATTTGTGGATTGGTGATCGTACCGGCCAGCCCTAATCCAACAGTGAAAAAGCAGATCTGAGCACAGAGGAAGCCACAGGTACCCCAGTGCATGTTGTGTGGGCCGGCTGCTGTAATGAGGCTTTGTGAGGCAGTGCTGAATCTGGAGGCGCTGCCCTCCTCCCTGCTGTCTGCTGCCTCGCTCACAGCCAAACACAGACACCAGGGAATGGAGAGAGAGAACTCATCTCAACAAAGAGAAAGAGCCGGCCTGAGAAGTGAGAAGAGAAGGATGGAGAGAGCTGACAAAAGAAAGGAGAGAGTAGGTGGATAGAAGATAGCAGATGGGGATGAGAGGGAAGATGAATTCAGCATTTTTTACTCCCTCTCTATTTCTAGTGCTCCCTCTCTCTGCCTCGCCTCGCTGTCTGTACTCCCAGTCTAATGACTTTCAGCCATTTCTGTTGTTTTAATAATGAAGTCCTTCGCTCTGAGGGATCTTGTGAGGAATGAAAGCATTTTTTTTACGTTTAAAAGGATGAACTGATTATAATAAACTTAAGTCTTCATCCGACTGTTGTTGACCAGTAATTTGGGTGCTGGGTGGTTCTCAGCATTGATGCTAAAATGGAGTGTGTTTGCTGCTGGCACGGGTTTATCAGGCACAGCCATGTTGCTGGGGTCACTGCTGTCCAAAATATCCAAGAGCAGCTTTGTGGACAGAAGTTGTCCACTGATAAAGGGACTAGAGGATGTGATTCAGCAGATGGGCTGCAGTCTTTAATTGTACACCAGCGAAGGGGAGCTACAAGGCAGGTGAAGTGAAAGTGACTATTTGTCATTATGAACCACAACCAAATACATCCTCTGCTTTTTACCCGTACAAGGAGCAGCTACATTCAGTGCCCAGGGAGCACTGACGGGGACGGCACCTTGCTCAAGGTCTGAGATTCAAACCCACAACCTTCTGTGTGCTCCAAGGATGCCCAAATTGCTAAAAGAGAAATAATTTCTTCCTCTGACCACACAGATCTTTTACTGTTGATGTGCTTTGAGGACTTGAATGGCCTGTCCCGGTGAGGGAATATTGCAGACGGGATCTGTTGATTGCAGACCTGTTGGGAAGGATGTGTAGAGACAAGGCTCCCCGCTGCTGGACCTGCCCCAGAGCTTCTCTTGACCCGTGTAGGCCGTGCTTTCCTCATCGGAGTGCCCTAGTGGGCTGGTAGCTGAATGAGTCATGTTCTGCTCTGCCACACTGCAGGGTACCAATGTGTGGCCTGCAGTGACGCTGTCTTAGATCAGCTTTAGGCAGACAGACTCTCCATGGGGATGAGCCCTTGAGTGCAGAACCCCACAGGGAGGTGGTCTCTGTCCTCTGGGGTTGGCTGCTCAAGTGAGATGAGGTTTATACTTTAATGTGGGTCTAGAAACTGTGTGACCAATGTGGTCGAGCAGAGTTTGCACTCTTCTGCGAACTGTTTTAAACAGTGTAAATGGGTTTTTTTGAGTTAGCTGGTCTCTTGTGTGGAGTTGGGTTGGTTCTTTCCCCTGGTGAATATATATTCTAATAGTATATCAGATGATTTGCAAGGACTAAACTCATTTTTAATGTGAGGTATTCCATGTGAGATCATAGGAAAATGAAAACATTGACTGTAAAAAAAATGACATGCCTTACGCTCTGTGAATGTTAGGAGGTTCTAGGTCTCCCCCCCAGCCCTTTTCAGTTTAAATGTCTCGGAAAATGGCTGGATGGATGGAATCAACAAGCTCCAATATCAAATTTTTAAAAAATTTATGAGTCCTTGCCCCAACAGAGGCAACATCATCTGGTCCAGTGTTAGAATCAGACCGAAATACAAATTCTTTGCTTGATTTTGGACCCTCTTATGTTTAAATTTAATAAGGTGAGTCATTTGAGGCTGACTGCTACACCCGGGTCCAAATTTAATTACCTCATCCATCAGAAATAGTGGTTTCGTGTGTCTCTGTATTATGGTCATTTCTAATATTAAATGGGCCTCTTGCTCTTTTAAATGATCGTTGTAATGTGCAGCAAGCTTATTATGACCCCATAGATCACTTTAAGCTCAGGGCCAGGGCTCTAGAAGACGAGTGTTCTGGGAAAACTTAAGAATTGGCAGTTAGCAGGTAGGAAGAGGCAGCGTTGTTCTCTCCTCAGCATGGGATCTCAATGTAACTGCACTGGAAACTCCCCTGCACCAGTAAAAGTGTTAAGCCCACCATTAACATCAGTGTATCTAAGACATGCGTCTAGAAGGTGCAGACTTCAGAAATATAGAGTGGAACCTCTGGACGCAACTAGATTTGGTTGCGACCCAAATGTAATTGCCCCATAAGACATATGTAAACTTTGAACAACAGAGAAAACGAACATTGCAAGAGTTCATGCTAGACCAGGTTCACGCTAGACCCTTACCAACCGTTCGCTGTAAACACTTTTTTAATGAGTTTTAAGCACAGGGAAAAAAATAAGTTTTAAAAATCCTTAATTTATACAAAAACTAAACCAACGAAAGGGAAATACAGCACAAAGAGTTCACAGCGAATGAACACACGTCCGACCTAAAATCATGTGCAGGGGGAGTGATGTGCAGGGAGAACAAGCTACAGGGAGAACGATCTATAGGGAGAACGATGTGCAGGGAGAACAAGCTACAGGGAGAACGATCTATAGGGAGAACGATGTGCAGGGAGAACGATCTACAGGGAGAACGATCTATAGGGAGAACGATGTGCAGGGAGAACGATCTACAGGGAGAACGATCTACAAGGAGAACGATCTATAGGGAGAACGATGTGCAGGGAGAACGATCTACAGGGAGAACGATCTACAGGGAGAACGATCTACAAGGAGAACAATCTACAGGGAGAATGATCTACAAGGAGAACGATGTGCAGGAACTGTGACTGAATTCTGCTGCAGAAGAGACGTGCTGATGATGATTTTCCCAGCCCTACTTCTGCAATTGTAATATTTTCCTTTTTAAATCAGGTTGATTTCAAAATTTGAAAAATTCTGTTGATGCACCTCAGGGGTCAATCTCTGGCACTTATTCATCTTGATCATGGTTCTGCAGTGTCGATGCCTCACAACGAAAAGGTTCTGGGTTCGATCTCCATTCGGGGAGTCCTGGATCCTTTCTGTGTTGAGTATGTTCTCTTCATGACTGGCTCTGGTTTCCAGTCCAGAGAGTGTATATGTGTCTGTGTGTGCTCCCTGCAATGGACTGGCGACCTGTCCGGGGTCTTTTGCACTGCTAGTCCCGGGAGAGACTCCAACACCCCCACCACCCTGGTTAGGTCACATCACGTCCCTGTGTTCTGACAAGCGTAATGCGTTTACGTATTTTGCACCTTTATTGATGGAAATTGACTTAGGCGTGTTCGTTAGTGGGCAGCAGAGCGCGGGAGGAAATGTCTATACTGATTAAGGACACCGCCCTGCCTCGGCACATGCGATGGTGATTCATTTCTCTCGGAGATTTCAGATTTACATATTCAAGTTGCATGATTGTGTGTGTGTGTGTGTGTTTTGCCTGAAAGCCACCTGATTTAGATATTTAAAAAAGAAATGAAAAATCCTGCCATGATGTTACACCCAGTGGTGTTGCTCTGTGGGCGTCGAGGTTTTGTGCCCTATGGGCCTCCTCTTCTGCCAGTGCTGCCCCGGGGTGACTGTGTAGGTTGCCTCTGCCGAGAGATGCCCCTGGGCACATCCTCTGAACCACAGGAAACGTGTTGTTGTTTACAGTTCATTTGCATTTGCCACGTATTGATTCGTATTTCGGCCTGACTCACTGAAAAAGCACTCGAATACCTAGTGTAATCACGCAAACGTAAAAAAAACGAATAAATATTTTTGCCTTCTAAAGTATGTCGTTTGATCCACGGGTCATCAGTTATGTGTTCAAATTAATTTATTAATATTCCAGGATCACATGAATTAACACCCAGTGTTTAAAGGCCTTTGTTCATGTTAGCCAAGGGGCTTCACCACAATAATACATGTATTAAAAAGTGAATAAAATAAATAATAACAAATAAGCCTGCATTTGCAAACTGGCCGTCCCTGAGAATGAATGGACTGTTTCCTGCACTTTCTTTTTGTAGACTAAACCCATAAATATGAACCCAGAACTGAAGACAGAACTGTCTTCTGGGATTAATGGGATTATTTTTTCATGTTGCGATCAGTTATTTTTGCTAATAGCATGATTAATGACCCACTCCATCATACCTTGGGTTGAGTAGACCAATCAGAGGCTGTGTTATCTCAGTGTGCATGCCTCTAATCTGGACTTCTTTTTTCTATCTTTACTAATAGAGGAGCTCTGCAAATGAAAGCCAGAAAGCATAAATAATGTGCTCAGAGTCCAGACCGTTAAACACTGCTAAAGATTCCACCGGGGTGGCTTTTCTCACCTGAAATCCTAAATCCTCCACTAAACCTCATCTAATTTCAGAAATCCATTCCTCCCAGACGCCTGTGAAATGAGCCTCCTCCACCCTGGCTATGCACTTGTCAGGCTCACAGGGCTTTGATTGAATAACAGGCTGCTAATCACTTGACCCGCTGTGCTAATCAATGGAGTGTGCCGGTCTAATGACTCACGGCCCATAACTTTTTATCAGCTCCCAGTGATGAGCCCCCCCACCATTCATTTCCTGCAGCACACAGCTGAAATGAAAGACGTTTCGAAATGAGAGATGAATACCAGAGAATGGAAGTGCGGAATCTGAAGCACGGTTTTCCAAACGGGGGGGCCAGTGGTGGCCCAGTGGTTAGGGCGTTGGCCACATGATTGGGGGATCGGGGGTTCGATTCCCTTCCCAATTGGTTGTCCTGAGGTACCCTTGAGCAAGGTGCCGTCCCCGTCCCGCTCCTCCCTGCGATGGGCTGGTGACCTGTCCAGGCTGCGTCCCCAGTCCTCGCCCTGTGTGCGCTGGGTTGGACACCAGCACGACCCCGTTTGGGACAAGCGGCAGAAAATGGATGGATGGTTTTCCAAACGGGCTGCTGTTCTGAGATGAGCATGCTTTGGGAAAATTCATCTTTCGTCCTGTAGCCACCAGTCTCTTGCTGACTTGCAGACCCCTGTGAGAATTAGCATGTTGGCCATTTTATCAGAAACACTTGCCTTCTTACAGTCGGAGCGCTCTTGAGCCCCTCTTTGCCTTATATTTCCTTATTGGTGCAAAAATATTGATAAGAACTGTTCCTCAGCAAGACATTAAAAATAGAAGAAAGTCTGAAAGTTAAATATGAAGAAATGAGGGGCTGAAGATATTTGCACAGAACTGTACAGTTACAGCACAATTTTATCAGCCATTTCTGCCCCAGTCTTCAATGCACAATAAAATCAGGATCAGTTTGCTTAAGAAAAAAGACAAATGTTTAGATTTACTCTTGTTCATTCACTCATTTTCAAAGCCGCTTGTCCTAATTGTGGTCGCGAGGGGTGCTGGAGTCTATCACAGCTCTCACAGGGCAAAGGCAGGGAAACGGACAAACACACTCATGTCCAATTTAGCATCTTGAGTCCACCTGACGTCCAGGTCTTTAGACAGTGGGAGGAAACCCACACAGACACAGGGAGAACATGTCCACACAGAAAGGACCTTGATCATCCTGCCTGAGAATCGAACTCAGGACCTTCTCTGCTGTCAGGCAACAGTGCCACACTGTGCTTCCTAAACTGGAGAACCTTGAGGAAGTTCTGGGTTCAAAGACATGCATGTCAGATGGACTGGAGCTGCTACATTGTCCTCTAGGTGTGACTGTGTTTGTGCGGGACGGGCTGGGGACCTGTCCAGGGTGTTTCCTGCCTGTTTGCTGGGATAGACTCCAGTCCTCTCGCTCCATCCTGTTTAGAATAAGCAGCTGAGATAATGGGTAGATGGATGTTTATGTTTCCCAGGGCAGCAATCATGGAGTCAATATTGGAGGAGGTTGAAGATGAAAAATGATTGCTGCCTAGAGGCTTTTGGAGGTATTCTCAGCTACTAGGCTGAAGATGGCATGGTTGCCGGTCCTAACATTCCAACATTTTAATGAATTGCTCAGTGACATTTGGAACATATGTACCCCACCAATATATATTATAATTATGGCCTTCACCAGCATCTGCTCACAATTCCAGTTACAATTCTGCTGCAGCCAGCGGCCGCGGGAGTGAAATTCAGTAATCGGCCCACTCATGAATCTGCCGTGTCCATTCAAACCTCTTGTGCCTCCACTGGTCCCAAAGCACTAGTTCCGCTTAGCAATATTAAAATCTTTTAAGGGATGAGCAGCAGTGAGTGTTTTACTGCCATTTCCTCCCAAGCATAAGATAAAAGTGTGTGTGTGGGCTTTGTGTTATGATGTGTTTTGCTTCACATTGTATACATAAATCTGATTTTTCTTCCTCTAGCGATTGTTGCTTAATTGCAAAGGTGTCGGATTCACTGATATAGGGCTGGTTTGGGCTCATAGGGTGCCAGTGGTCTAGTGGTCTAGTGGTAGGGTGCTTGCCTATGGATCAAGAGGTCCCAGGTTCAAATCCCACCTCTGGTACTATCACCAATGAGTCCCTAAGCAAGACCCTTAACCCTGAGTGTCTCCAGAGGGACTGTCCCTGTAATCAGGAAATGGAAGTTGCTCTGGATAAGAACGTCTGCTAAATGCTGTAAATGTAAATTAAGCCCAGGCCTAGATTTTACGTGAGGAATGCAGTTTTATCGATGCCACATTGGTCCTGGAAGATATTATATATAAACATCAAACAGATGTTAAAAATGGACTTTTCAAACGAATGATGCGGTTCTTGCACTGAATTAGTTTCACATCTGAGCAAACATACATATTAATGTGAATTGAAAACATTTATTTCACTCACTTTACTTTATTTGGAAGCTTATAGAAATGATAAGTAAATCATTTTCCCTAATGCAAGTAGATGGAGTCCCAGTTTATGCATCTTATAAATGGATTGGATTTTGCAGAGGGGCAGCGGTGGCCTAGTGGTTCGGGCGTTGGCCACATGATCTGAGGATCGGTGGTTCGATTCCCTTCCCAATAGGTTGCCCTGAGGTACCCTTGAGCAAGGTACCGTCCCTGTCCAGCTCCTCCCTGCAATGGGCTGGCGACCTGTCCAGGGGGTGTCCCCCGTCCTCGCCCTGTGTGAGCTGGGTTGGACACCAGCACTCCCCCGCGACCCAGTTTGGGACAAGCGGCAGAAAATGGATGGATGGATGGATGGATATTTGATATTCCACTTTTGGCCACTTTATTGGAAACCCAATTACTATGAATTATAAGTGTGTCTGAAACACAGCACACAGTGGACACCAACAAAATACATCCTCTGTATTTAACCCACACACATCATGCAGCAGTGAGCAGCCATATCCAGCACCCAGGGAGCAGTGATGGGGACGCTGAAGAGTATTTCAGGGCAACTTACTGGTCCAGGATTCAAATTGATCCTGGGGCTTCGTCCCTAAACACTAGGCCACCACTTCCACTTTAAACTACTTTGTGTTTTCTTTTCTCTCAGGGTAAGGAAACGGAGGAAGAGGAGGAGGTGGCAGTGGGCATGGAGAAAGGCTTCATGGATGAGTTCTTCGAGCAGGTACGTTTTCAAGATTTCCACCCACAGGACATTAGTTTGGTCCCTGGATAACCGTCTGAGCCCCAGCTTTAACACATTAACTGAAATAAGTGGCTCCATCAGAGACTCACACACACCTTACCTCTTCTCACACACACACACACACACAGGTGGTTTTGATGGGATGATTAGAAAGATTGGACAGGTCTGACTGCTCGTGTCTGCTGCAGAGAGTGAAATCGCAGATGAGCTGACTCGTCTGCTCCAGGCAGCTTCCCACCGCGGGTCTAAAGGGCTTTGTTGAGGAACGTCGGATAGAGAAGAAAGAGAAAAGGAGCTGGAAGCACGTCATTAAGTGTGCCCTGAAAATCTCCACAGTGCTTTTAGTTTGGAAGGATAAAAACATGGATCTCTACTGTCACCCTGTACCAGAAATACTTATCAACATTTAATTATTTATATAATCAACCTGCCTGAGGAGATATTACTTGATATTATTATATATTACTATTGTAAATTGCAGTGGCTATAATCAGTCATAGTGTCAGACAAAGCACACAGAATGCTACTGAAATGCAAATCCTATGAATTTCCCTCCGTGCTGGAAAATTGGATGCGAAGATTTGTGGAGAAATGAATCGACCTCTTTCCAGTGGTGGTGAATGAAGCCAGCGGTCCAATATGGCCGTTTTATTTATGCTGGAATGATAAAATAGTGAAAATGAATCTGTGTACCCCTTTCTCCATGAACGGTAAATCTGTTTCAGGCCATAATTTAAACTATAGGAAAAGAATCGGCGCTAAGCAGCATATTTATATGTAGCCATTTTTTTTTTTACTTTTAGAAGGATTAAGTGTCTTGGATGTCAAGCTCCTGTCAGATATTTTTTGCTTAAATATCATTTTACAAACAGTATGATTCAAAAAATTAGATATCACAATATAATTAACAAAGGCACCTCGCCCACCATATCACTGCCCAGAGCGCAGTCGTTTATAGTCTGAATCACGATAAACTGTTATTGTACCTAAGAAATGTGAAACTTGCTGACACAACTGAAAAGATGTGATACACAACACTTTAACGAGGACAGAGATGTACTGACACTGCTTCATTGTCTTTATAACTCCCGAGCAGCTCATACATCTCAACGCCTATTGATTCCAACTCAGAAACATCCACCGAGTCTAGCCCGGATATCGACCCAGCTGGGGAACGGCTGCAGTCCTGACTGACAGAGCTGTCAGAAAGTTTATTATTGGCTCGGACCCAGCTGGAACAGGAAGTAAACCCACGCTCCTCATCCTGCATTCAGCCAAGGCAGGGAAGAGGTGGCGCCATGATAGATTGCACTGGTTTATATCCTGAAAAAATGGTCTTTTTTGTGAATAAATATTTAGTTTTGTGTCTTCTTCTTCTTCTTCTTTCGGCTGCTCCCGTTTAGGTGTCACCACAGTGGATCATCCATCTCCATTTCTTCTGGTCCTCTGCATCTTCATCCTTCAACCCCTTGCATGACCTCTCTCACCACGTCCATAAACCTCTTTGTCCTTCCTCTTCTCCTCTTTCCTGGCAGCTCCATCCTCATCCTTCTTTCTCTTGATATAATCCTCGTCTCTCCTCTGGACACGTCCAAACCAACGCAGTCTTGCGTCTCTCTCACGTTGTCTCTCAACTGTCCACCCTGAGTCGTCTCTCTAGTTATATTTATTTTTAATCATCGCTCCCGATGCAAATTTCAGCATCTTTTGCTCTGACTCCTCTGGTCTTTTCATCACCGCCTCCAACCCGTACAGCATAGCTGATCTCACTACCGTCCTGTAGATTTTCTCTTTTCATTTTTACTGATCTGTCACAGATCACTCCTGCACCTCTTGTCCACCCATTCCAACCTGCCTGCACTCTCTTCTTCTCTCCCATGCTCCCCGTTACTCTGGACTGTCCACCCAAAGTATTTAAACTCCTCCACCTCCTCCACCTCCACTCCCTGCATCCTAACCACTCCGCTGTCCTCCATTTCATTCACACTCAAGGATTCAGTCTCAGTCCTACTGACTTTAATTCCTCTCCAGAGCAGATCTCCACCTCTCCAGGGTCTCTTGAAGCTGCTCCCAACTCTCAGAACAAATCGCATTGTCATCAGCAAACATCATAGGGAACTTCTGTAAGCACTAAAAACATTCCTTTAATTAAGTTTGGTAGGGTCCATATGTGGAAACGATTTAAAGTTATTGTTTTATATGTCACAGAAACTATGGCATTCGCTTATTCCCTCATGTGTCTTCCATCCTCATTCATTTTTTCCTCCAAGAACAGAGCAGCATGTCTGCAACATCATGGCACAAACCACTGCCGTTTCACACCACTTCCAGCTTTTAACACCTAAATGTAAACCCGGCTTGATGTCCACAGTCAGTCGATGCTGCTGTAAGGCCTGCTTGGGTTTGAATAGACACTATACAATAACCAGGCAATTAATTGCACAGTCAGTGATGCTGTGTTGAGTTTCAGATTTTATTTTATGGGTACTTTTCTAATGACTAGGCTTTAATGATGTAAGCCAGCTGCAAACAAGTGTGAGCTTTGATTAATGGCACTCAGACACATGAGTACGAGAAATCCTCTCTTCCCGAAGTGATACTTTACACTGAGGACTAATGATCTTTGCTCTTTGATCATGTCTCAGTGAAGGTGACTCAGCTCTCTGAGCTAAAGTGGCATGGAGCTCTTGCGAGGAGGTTAATCTAGCTGTCATGTCAACTCATGCTTTCAGACCTCCAGAACCAGTCTCACATCTGTACCCTTGTGAGTATAGACACCCTCAGTTTTCACGCTTGAATGGAAACATCGGTTCCATCAAGGCACAGGACCGAATTACAGCTTGCCTTTGCAGTTGAGCGCTGCATGACGTGTGTGTGTTTTGTCGGACAGGCAGGTTTGGAGGAGAAAAGCATGGAAGATGGAGAGTTGCAAACATGCACCTTAGCCTTAGTCTTTCAGACAAAGATGTGCACAAACAGCACAAAAAAGATCTTGAAAATTACAGTACTGTGCAAAAGTCCTGAGACCCTCACTTCTTTCTGTTTTGCAGAAAATTGGAGGCAGTATGAGTGATTTATAGCAAAATGTGCAAGCATCCCTATAAATCCAGTCTAAACACAAAGAGAGTTTGAATTCTAACCAGCTTTAAAGTTAATGTTTGGTGCAACCACCATTATTCTTCAGCACAGCCACAGTTCTCCTTGGCGAGCTCCTTTCTTTAAGTCGTCTTCAGGAGCAGTTCTCCAGGCTTCTTAAAGGACATTCAAAGCTCTTCTTTGGACGTCGGCTATTTTAACAGTTTATTTCCTGTTTAGGACCAACTGTATTTCTGAAAACATCCTTAAGCTGCAGTTTTAAACACCTTGTCCAGTAGCATAATACCGTTTCAGCAGCATCAGAAGACTGCTGGATTTTGTGAGCTGGTTAGCTCAATAAATGCTGTTACAAGGATTTGCAGCTAAATAATCAGGCTTATTAATCGCAGAGCATCACTGTGACCCCGAGTCTGTAACTGCTTCCCTTTAAAGTCTGTTTGAATGTGCTGGAGGGTTTAATTTGCAAGGTTTCCAGACTGAAAACTCACTTCCCTTGTACTGGAAAGGAGCGGGAAAATTGGCGTGACTTACTGAGAAAGCTGCTACCTTCTTCTTTTGGCTGCTCCCATTTAGGAATCTCACATCGGATCATCTGATTCCGTTTCTTCCACTCCTCTGCATCTTCCTCCTTCACACTGACCGCCTGCATGTCCTCTCTCACCACGTCCATAAACCTCCTCTTTGTCCTTCCTCTTCTCCTCTTGTCTGGCAGCTCCATCTTCAACTTCCTTCTGCTGATATGCTCCTCGTTTCTCCTCTGGACACGTCCAAACCAACACAAACCGTCCGCAAACCGTCTAACCTGAGCTGTCCCTCTAATATACTTTTTTAATCCTGTTCATCCTCGTCACACCCAACGAAAATCTCAGCATCTTTAACTCCGACACCTCCAGCTCCACCTCCTGTCTTTTCATCAGCGCCACCGTCTCTAACCCGTGCAACATAGCTGGTCTCACTATCGTCCTGTAAACCTTACCTTTCACTCTTCCTTGTACTCATCTGTCACAGATCACTCCTGCCACTCTTCTCCACCCTCAATGTGTCATCCTCTCTTGTAAGTGAAAGTGGTTGGGTGTTCTAGTGGAGACAGAGTAGGAAAATATATATATGTGTGTGTGTGTGTGTGTGTGTGTGTGTGTGTGTGTGTGTGTGTGTGTGTGTGTGTGTGTGTGTGTGTCAGCCGGGGTCAAATAGTGCAATTAGACCCCCTCCACCCTGCTCATTCAGGAAGCTCCACTAATTAAGGATTCAAGGGCAGATTTGACAGGGTGGCAGACAGAGCACAGCAGCCTTTTGCCCTTGATTCTCTCTTCTCTTCTCTTCTCTTCTCTTCTCTTCTCTTTTCTTCTCTTCTCTTCTCTTCTCTTCTCTCTCTCTCTCTTTTTTTCTCTCTTTTCATTCTGTCTTTTCTCTATCCTTCACTCAGTCTTTCCCTCCCTCTTCTTTCTCACTCTCCCTTTATGTCTCTTATCATTTCCTTGCTTTCTTTCTCTCTCTCTGTCTTTTTTCTTTCTCTCATTCTCACTTGCATGTGTCTTACACATTCTTTCTTTCTACCTTTCTTTCACCCTCTTCTATATTTATTTCTCTCATCTCCCTTTGTCTTTTTCTTTTTTTTTAAATGTCATTGTAATGTAATATTTAATTAAATTTAACTTTTTGAAAAGTATCTTGAAGTTCGAAATTGTGAGTCTGAATGTCAGAATTCAGAGTTTGAGATGTAAACTCCCTGGTTAGGGAGTTGCCCCCGCATTAGAAGATTGTGGGTTCGATTCCCTCACAAGTAGGTTGCCCTGAGGTACCCCTTAGCAAGGTACCGTCCCCATCACTGCTCCACGGGCGCTTTCAATAGCTGCCCACTGCTGCATGGTGTTTGTGTGCATGGGTTAAATGCAGAGGTCCAATTTCTGAAGCTGCATGTGTCTCTTAATGCTATAATGGTGATGATGGTAAAATAGCCTGAACTGAACCAGTGTTTGGTTCTACCTCACAACACCAAGAATGTTTCCCTCCGTCATGAATGGGTTTAGTTTTAGGCACAAAATCTTCTCCAAACTTTGGTAAAACCACCTTTTCATCCAATAACTGAATGTGTGGTAGCTTCAGACGTCTGATTCCATTCCCCAGCACACTTAACAAGTGTGAAAAAGTGAAGCTGAACTGAGGTTGGCTACAAATCCACTGAATTAACCAAAAACATCAACCCACTGATCACATGTGCAGGGATTCAAAAAGATGGTGGATGAGTCTGTAGGCCAGTATATCCACCATCTCAGGCCATCTCTAGAGTTGCTGCCTGATTCGTCTCTGAGAAACATCAGCAGGGTGCCTCCCTTCAGGTACTTCAAAGGATCCGTTCATTGCATGTTTGCAGGTTTCTCTATGCAGATGGGCACTTCCTGCATCAAGAGAGTTGGAATCAAAGCCAGGAAAGTCCTGGAGGTGTAATTAGAAGATGCTTTGATATGTCAGTTGAAGAAGTTCTTTGACTGAGGTGCGAGGTAGATTTGAAACATTATTTGTGCATTTAAAGTTGTCAAGAATTTTTTTTAGACTGTGATTTGATTTGGTATTCAGATTATTATTCATTTCAAACTTTCGAAAAGTACTTCACATTTTTATTCATTTATGTCATCCTGAATTGGAAGTAGGACACATCAGGGCAGCGGTGGCCTAGTGGTTAGGGAGTTGACCCCAGGAGGTCGTGGGTTCAAATCCCAGATCAGTAGGTAGCCCAGAGGTACCCTTGAGCAAGGTACCGTCCCCATCACTGCTCACAGGTGCTGGATATGGCTGCCACCTGCTGGTCGGTGTGTGTGTGTTAATCACAGAGAACGGTTCACTGTGTGCTGTGACGTTCACAACGACAAGAAGTGTCACAATGAATCTATGACTATTCGACACAACCACACCTGGCTGAGTCTTTTTAAGCCTCCGGCTAAAGAAAGTGGATCTTCTTAAAACACCTGAAGCTTCATTGATGGAATATGATATTTAAACTGGAGTCAAAATATTGGTCTGAAAAATTGCATTCAGAGTCGAATTTTCCCAGGTAGGTTGGTATGCTCCAAAGTCAGTCAGGAGCTGGATTAGATGGTTTTGTCGTTAAGTATCAGACACACAGCAAACTATATTAAATTGGAGAAAGTTTTGGTTGCGAATTTTGCAGCTCTCGGTTGGTCATGCCCGTTTCCCAGAAGGACACACACTGAATGTTCCAGTCCTATTAGCTCATCTGCTGAATCACCCGCCCTCATTCCCCACTCCGAAGTCAGGAGCCATTATTGAGCGGTGATGTCCGAGTGGCTCCTTTCCATTATGTTCCTCTCCAGTCCACTGCAGTCGACGGGAAACAGCGCCGTGACCTGGCATCAGTGAACCCTCCTGTTATTGAGAATACAGTGTGAGTCACTGAGGCAATTCAGGTATTATTCAGCCGCAACAAAGGCAAACTGCAGCTCTACCTTGCTGTAAATTCTTTTTGGTAACCTTCAGTTTTGCTTTTTGCTGACCGGGGCGTCCGAGGAGGGCGAAAAGAGATGAAGAGGTGATCTCAGGGGCATGGATGGTTAATGCTGGCCATGGAGACAAGGAGAAGGGAAATCACGTGTTGAACTAGGAGTTTGGCAAAAAATCTCATTTGAATCAATTATTAAAGAGCCATATTTTGATCTCATTTGCTTAACTAGGTTTTTTTTTCTACCATACCTTAGGGACATGCGAATCTAATGATGGATCTAATGTTAGGTCATATTTATGGAGAAAAGCTCCGAGCCCCTTGGAGTTTGTAAACTTGAAAAATTGCAACACCACCCTCCAAGTTTGCATTTGCTTAGCGCCAAAATGTTGATAACTCACAAACTCATTTACTTAATGACCTGTAAAACACATCTGCATCCTGGGATGATGCAAAGCAGCAGCGGAACACCTCAACCTGGAATTTGATGAAGTAACAGAGCTCCCAGTGGAAACAAGCCAATTATGAGCGTATTAAAAATGCAGATGCAGTAGGCTATTATGGAGATAATGAGTGATTATAGGATGGGAGGGAAAGCATGGTGGACTGGAACTGTTGGTGCAGAATTTAAAAGTCTGACTGAAGATGAGTGAGGTGACATACCTATTCTAAAGTCTTTAAAAGGTATGATCCTTGTATAAAGCTTTTATTTTACCCGAGGCAGCCTCGGACCCCTAAATATTCCAGATTCTGTAGGAGTTTTGACCTGAAGCTGGTATCCCAGTTCTCAAGGCGTTCCTTAAGGCTGCTTAGATGTTCCTCAGTCCCTTTGCAGTGGAACAACAATGTGGACAGCAATGTGAACCGTCAGTCATAATGACTGATTCGAGAACCACTGTTCAACCTGTTCATGCATGTGATCATGTAGGTGAAGCATATGGGTGAAAACTGCTGGAGAAGATAATGTCCAGACAAACAGTGTCAGACTTTTCAGGACTGATTTGGCTGTATCTGGCTGCTATACTTTTCAAATAAAGCTTAAACAGAGATGAAACTTAATGAGATTAGTTAGTGGAGACTATAACTCGCATCATAGCCTAAAATTTCTAGTTCACGTTTCTTCTTCTGGGATCTTCCACCCAAGAGAACATGGACCTGTAATTAGGTTTGCTTTGCGGACTTAACATGCTTATAGGCCGATTGGTGAACGTCTACATGCATTAATGCAACAAGAACCCATTTTAATATAAATGTCATGTAAGTGAAAGTGACTTTTTGTCATTGCAAAACACCTTTGCTTTTCACCCACACACACCGTCCAGCAGGGGGCAGCTTTAAAAGTGCCCGGTGAGCAGTGATGGGTAAGGTACCCTGCTGAATGTACCTCAGGGCAACCTACTGGTCTGGGATTTGAACTTATGACCTTCTGATCCTGGGGCTAACTCCCTAACCATTAGGCCCCCGCTGAGAACCCATGTCAGGGGACAGCCAGTAAAAGTAACTCTGTTACTTCATCAAATTTGGGTGCTGCATTGCAGCGCAATAATTTATACCTCTAAAACACACCATTTTACTGCTTGAAAGAAAAACACTACTGAATTACCAGATTATTTTTGGAACATTTTATTTAACATTTGCTGGTTTTCACATTTGAGAACTGGTTTAGTACCAGGAATCCAGGATACGCCTCATACTCATGAACCTGGTGCTACCCATTCCCATCATCTCCCTGAAGCTCCTGTACTCTCCGGGCCTGAAGTACCACATCCTGCCTCTGTAGTGGGGCTGCTCGTACATCAGCCAGTGGCCGTCCATCACGTGGCAGGAGTGGCAGCCGCTGGACCAGTGGTAGCGGTCCATGATGGACTCACAGTCGTCAGTCACCTCCATCATCTGGCCCATGAAGTTCTCCCTCTCGTAGATCTTCATTCTGTAGGATCCTCTGTACTGTTTTGGGAGAAGAACCAAGTCACTTTGTTAATGATGCTGGTAGTGTCTGTAGAGTAGACATCTTTAATTCTATGCAGGGTTTAACACTGATCAATGCATGGGTTCCAAAGGTTGTTAGTCTTTTGATTCTGTGTGCAAAGGTTTGATCAAATCATTGGTTTTAGCACATTTTATGTTCTAGGTTTAATTTTTTTTTTTTTACAATATATTAAAAAAAAAACTTAAACTTGAGCAAATAAAAAGAAATTGGAAATAAAATTGGCTGAAAATGCTATTAACCTGGCGGTTAAGTTACTTTCATTATTAGGGGTGCTCAGACATCTGCACAAGTCTATCCACACAAAGTGAGGAACAAAAGAAAAATCTAAATCAGATCAATATTTGGTGTTACTAACTTTTGCCTTCAGACCATCATCAGTTCTTCTGGCCCCACAGAGCCCTGATCTCCACATCATCCAGTGTGTCTGGATCACATGAAGGGACAGAAGGATGTGAGGAAGCTACATCCACAGAAGATCTGTGCTCAGTTCTCCAAGATGTTTGGAGCGACCTACCGACCGAGTTCCTTCAAAAACTGTGTGCAAGTGTACCTAGAATTGATGCTGTTTTGAAGGCAAAGGGTGGTCTCACCAAATATGTTGCACAGTACTGTAGGTTAAGAATTAAACCTCTTAGCTTTGGTTTCTGGCTGTTGTTGATAATATTGCTCATGGATTACGGAGAAGAATTGTCCTTCCTTTCATCGTAGCTACAAACCCCACATTTTGGGATGAAAATCATACCATGGGGATCATGCGGCAAGACCTGATCCAGTCGCTCATTCCCCACATGGACATGTAGTCGTTGTACTCGCCCCTCCTGATGAAGTACTGGTTGCCCATGTAGTTGGGGCGGTCGTAGACCATCCAGCAGCCGCTCTCCACCCTGCAGGAGTGGCAGCGACTCAGGAAGGAGGACAGGTCGGAACAGTCGCTGCTGCACTCATAGGAGCGGCCCATGAAGTTCCTGTCCTCGTAGAAGATGACCTGTTTGGGCAAAGACAATGCATTTCACAGAGGCCGGAAACAAGTTCACGTATTTGAGAAGGTTCCAAGCGACAGTTTGAGCTGCCTGATGTTTTGTGCACTTACTCTGCCCATGGTCATGGTGAGCTTGTCGTTTGTCTGGCAGATGCTTTGCTCGAGAGCAGTTTCCAGCTGGTGAACTGACACCCTGCCTGCTTTAACCCTTGCATTTATACCTGACCACAACCAAAGGTTATGCGCCTACTATTGTGAAAAGCCCTGACCAAGCAACATGACACAGAAGCCTATGGACAGCTGAAGGGCTTTCGCTACATTTCCATGCAACTCGGTCTCCAGAAGACTTCACAATGGGCCTCACAGGCAAGACAATACAGCTCAACTATAGTCTTTATGTCCTATAGGCACCCCGTACACCAGAACCATTAGCTTCTTTTGTCATTTCTGCTCTATGTAAATAGCCATTGTGTGTCCTCAGAAAGCGATGATCCCAGACAGATCGAGGACCTTATGGACATAAAAGGCTGCTGTTGCACAGAGAAAACTCTGTACCTTCTTAGAAACATAAAGACATGGCGCGTTATGATGCAGAAATGATGACCAGATCATTTGAAAAGTATGATCATTGCTCACGGATAACACTATTTCTTGTCAAAAAAACGTGATGTGAGTTTTGGGGTGTATGCAAAAGTTTGGATGCCCTGGTCACATGGCGTTTTGTTAGTGTCACATCACAAGCTTTTGCACTTTCTAATATACAAACATTGTTTATTTGCCGAATTTCACATTTTGAAAGAAAGTAAAGAATCCATCTTGGCTGTCCACAACGTGAGGCACACTTTTTATGTTAAGGTCTTTATTCAAATGTGTTAAACTGAGCAAATGAATAGAAATTGTTTACTAAATAAAAACAGTTTGATTGGGGTTGATCAAATTCTGTGTGTAAAGTAACTTAAAAATAAAATTGTTCATAAATAATCCTTCCATTTCCTTAGTCCTATAAGATCAAATGGAATGTAGAGAATTTTTTACATAAGATACAAATGTAAACGGCGCAGCGGGTGGTGCTGTCGCCTTACAGTGCAAAGGTCCTGGGTTTGATTCCCATACGGGACGGTCCATGTATTTTCTGTGTGGAGTGGACATGTTCTCCCCATTTCCTCTGGGAGCTCTGGTTTCCTCCCACTGTCCAAATACCCACAGGTCAGGTGGACTGGAAATCTGGAGATACTAAATTGCCGTGTGTGTGTGTGTGTGTCTCCCTGATGAAAAGACAGGAAGCGGAGCTGGAGGTGTCCGAGTTAGAGATGCTGAGATTTTCGTTGGGTGTGACGAGGATGGACAGGATTAGAAATGAGTCTATTAGAGGGACAGATCAGGTTAGACGTCTTGGAGACAAAGTTAGAGAAGCAAGGTTGCGTTGGTTTGGACGTGTCCAGAGGAGAGACGAGGATTATATCGGGAGGAGGATGTTGAAGATGGAGCTGCCAGGAAAGAGGAGAAGAGGAAGACCAAAGAGGAGGTTTATGGACGTGGTGAGAGAGGACATGCAGGGGGTCGGTTTGAAGCAGGAAGATACAGAGGACCGGAAGAAATGGAGACGAATGATCCGCTGTGGCGACTCCTAAACCGGAAAGAAAAAGAAGAAGAAGAAGAAGAAGAAGAAGAAGAAGAAGTGTGTGTGTGTCTCCCCCACAATGGACTTACAATCTGACGGGGTGTGTCCCGTCCTTTCACCCTGTTACTGCTCCTAATGAGGACAAGCGGCTAAGAAAATAAAAGAGCGCATGTAAGCACCACAGAAGAGTTTTGGTTTTTTTTACCTAAAATGTACAAATATTTCATTTAGATTTTTTTTGGTGCATTTATAAATATGCAGTCATGCGCTTAATAATACACTGCCAATTTAAATGCAAATTGAGCTCTTAGTAGGTCGTTTATTTGTTCAGCTTTTGAGTCTAAGAAAAGAACCCTCTAAGAATACTGAGAGATGATGGAGTGATCCCTATGCTGGGAGATTGGCACCCATGTTTAGTCTTTTGAAGGAGATATTAACATTCTGGAAATGACACCTTTACTATAAATTGCTGTCAGGAGTGTAACGTGTCTGCTTGTGGGACGGCTTGGCTGATTAATGAAAACCCTCAGGCTTGGTGCGTTTCACAGGACTGGATTGGTTTCATTTTTTTTCGACTGGTGGTTCAGGTGTTTCAGCAGTTCTCTGGTTGAGAGCTTGCACGTGAGGAAGACTGTGAAGTGCCCAGATAATACATTATTAAAATGTAATGCACACAAATCTTCACACTCTATTTTATGCTGTTTCCTGTCAATAATCTTAAATCATCACACTTGACAAGTTGCATGTTGTTCACTAATCTCTTCTGGATTGGTTGTTTCAGAGGATGTGTAAGGATTTGTATTGATTTATTAAAACAATTATTGATAATAATCAAAATAGTTTAAATGTGCTGATATACAACAACATTTGTTTATTGGTTTGGTCATAAGACGTTTAGAGGTTGGCAGTGAATAACGTTTATTTGTTGTTTGTTTACCCCTTTAGATGGCAAAAAGGAGTAATGTTAGTTTATTTACATTTACAGCATTTAGCAGACGCTCTTATCCAGACCGACTTACATGTCCTTACAGGGACAGTCCCCCTGGAGACACTCAGGGTTAAGGATCTTGCTCAGGGACCCAGTGGTGGTAGTGCTAGAGGTGGGATTCAAACCTGGGACCTCTTGAGCCAGAGGTCCATAGGCAAGTATCCTACCACTGGACCACCTACCACCATATTTGATGTTAATAAAGCCTTTAGAGGGCAGCAAAGAATAATGCACATTTATTTGTTGTTTTATTACACCTTTAGAGGGCGACGGTGAGGAACGTTTGTTTATTTGATGTTTAGACCTTTAGAGGGCGACGGTGAGGAACGTTTGTTTATTTGATGTTAATAAGACCTTGTGCAGTGATGTTTTGCATTTGTTTATTTGATGTTAACATCTAGAGGGCTGCGGGGAGTATTACTGGATGCCTTAAGTTTATTGTTTTTTTTTACATTTGTTTCAAAAGAAACAATGTAAAAGGTGTTTTTTTTGTATTACCACTCTGCTCTTTCCTTTTGCATTACATCAGTCCAGACACTCTTCTTTTCTCTTTAGAATTTCCTGCAACAAGCATCAGTATGACTGTCCACTTTGAAATGCATACACACACACACACACACACACACACACACACAAACACAAACACACACACACACACACACACACACACATACACACACACACACACACACACACACACAAACACAAAAACACACACACACACACACACACACACACTTCAAAAAGCAACCTCTCACAGTGCTCTTGCTTCAAAGTGAATTTGTATGTGCTAAATGAAAGCTGCTTTATCTGCCTGATACAAGACGCAGGTGAACTGCATGCTCTCAGACGCAGGGTTGAGATCATGGAAGGGATGAGATGAATCAACAGGGCTTCTGTGTGGGTTTTTATTGGATTTCAGTGGATATACATCTAGCCTTTGATCTTTTAAACGAAATGGTTAAATAGAAAACCACCAGTCCCTGAATAATTAAATGCTTCACAGTCATACAGAGCAGCTTGTTCTGAAGAAACCCTGAGAGTCTGGCTGGTGGTAATTGGAATCAGACGTCTGAAGCTCCTTCAAAGATTTTCCTATGAAATTTAAACATGTTCAGATTTGTTGCTTTTATGCTCCTGTCTGGATGTACACTAGACTTTAGAGTCCTAAAGTATTCGGACAGCTGTTCTAGTGAGTCCAGTGTAGGAACCATTTAACATTTAAAAATGCTTTTTTTTATAGTCTTTATAAACATTATTTAATCAAGAAAAATTCATTGCTGTGTCTCCCAGCACAGTCTCAAGAGCATGGAGGAGATTCCAGGAGACAGGCAGTTACTCTAGGAGAGCTGGACAGGGCCGGTGGAGGTCCTTAACCTATCAGCAGGACCAATATCTGCTCTTTCGTGCAGGACGAACAGGATGAGAACTGCCAGAGCCCTACAAAGTGACCTCCAGTGGGCCACTGTCTCTGACCAAAACATTAGAAACAGACTTCATGAGGGTGGCCTGAGGGCACCGTGGAGCTCAACTGGCATTTTCCAGAGAAAACCAGAATTGGCAGGTCCAGCACTGGACCTGCCACCTTGTGCTTTTCACAGATGAGAGCAGGTTCACTCTGAGCTCATGTGACAGACGTGAAAGGGTCTGGAGAAGCTGCAGTGAACTTTATGCTGCAACATTGTTCAGCATGATGGCTTTGGTGGAGGTTCAGTGTTGGTCTGGGGAGGCAGATCCATGGAGGGACGCACAGACCTGTGCAGGAAAAACGATGGCATTCTGACTGCCATTAGGTATCGGGATGAAATCCTTAGACCCATGGTTAGACCCTTCACTGGTGCAGTGGGTCCTGGGTTCCTCCTGGTGCAGGGTAATGCCCGGCCTCATGTGGCAAGAGTCTGCAGGCAGTTCCTGGAGGATGAAGGAATTGATACCATTGACTGGCCTCCGCACTCGCCTGACCTAAATCCAATAGAACATCTCTGGGACGTCATGTTTAGGTCCATCCTTCGTCACCAGGTTGCACCTGTCCAGGAGCTCAGTGATGCACTGGTCAGGATCTGGGAGGAGATACCCCAGGACACCATCCATCATCTCATAAGGAGCCCCAGGCATGTTGTCAGGCATGCATGCAAGCATGTGGTGGCCAAAAAAACTACCGAGGACCGTTTTGAGTTGCTACAATGACATTTCAGCAAATCGGATTCGCCTGCCACATCAGTTTTTCAGTTTAAATTTCTTGGTGACTTTGAATTAAGCCCTCGGTAGGTTGATCATTTTCATCAAATGATGTGACCTTTTGTTCCTAACACACTATCAGTATGGAAATCCAGCAGGATTTTTTTGTCCATTGAGATCTGATGTGTTTTTTAAAGTGTTAATATTTTCAAGCAGTATTTTTAAATGCAGCGTTACATTTTGCAATTATTCATAAGACAGTATTTTGAAAACTATTCTAAATAATAAAACTGTTTTAGTTCAGATTCACTAATTTCCCATCATCACCATCTATAGAAACACTCATGCGTGTGTTCACTGGGGTGGAGAAAGCAATTTTTACTGAAGATCCCTGGTTCCATTCACCAGCACTTTCGATACTCTACAGCAAATCAACATTGATCTGACTTCTGTTCATCAGATCAAGCACTGAATTGTGTAAACGTGGAAAAATCAACGTAGTTTCCCTTTTAAACACAATCCCACTTGGCATCCTTCTGTCTCTCAGGTGGAGGAGATCCGTGGGTTCATCGACTCGCTGGCTGAGAAGGTGGAGGAGGTGAAGAGGAAACACAGTGCCATCCTCGCTGCCCCGAACCCGGACGAAAGTAAGACCCTACTAATCTATTCCTCTCTCCGCACTTCAGGGAGATATTTGTTTTTTGTTTTTATGCCCTTATTAGTATTCCATTCACTTTTTAAAAATCTCAAATTCCTTGCTCCTGTCTGGACGTACACCAGACTGTAGTTTCCTAAAGTATTCGGACAGCCGTTCTAATGAGTGAGTCCAGCGTCTGAACCATTTCGCTTTTGTAAATGTTTCTTTTTCGTTTGTTTTTAAATAATTTTTGTGGCCTTTTAAAATTTCCTGCAAGGAAGCAGTTCTGTTCTGGCTGGGGCACCAAAATTTTGGACCGCTTGAAGCATTTTGACCTAAAATAAAGCCAGTCCCCACATGGAACCAAAAATCTGCGACAGTGGTAACCATGACAACATTAGTGGTGTATCCATCTCCTGATTATTTTTTATGGTGTAGCCCCTTCTCTACTGATGAGATCCTTGATTAAAGTGCTTCTTCAGGGGGCTGGTTCACCAGATGTCACCAAGGTCTGAAGAACTCTGAATGGAACTGGGCTAAGAACTGGTTGTCTGTAGGAGAAAAAGGGCTCCCAGTTCCGAGGTGCTGCCAGCATCCCACGCAAACATCCAGTTTTCTTTTTTAAACAGATCATGGTTGCAGCATCCCTGCCAGCTTAGGATAAGCGGCGAAGAGAATGGATCGATGTTGTCTTTTTCATTGGCCAAAAATTGACCCTTGTGCGATGCCACAGAAGAGACATTTTTGGTTCCCTAAGCAATTTTTCAAGTGAAGGTAAAGGTTCCCAGGGTCCCATGTGAGTCATAGGTGTGTAATAGTTCCATCCAAACTCTCCCCCTCTCTGCTCTTTCTCTTCTCGGACGCTTGGATCGATCTGACCCTGGACTGCCCGGGCTGCCCACCTGCTGGGCCTGTCCCGTATCGATTGCCTCTTTCATCCTCCCTCGCTCACACATTCAGCTCTGGGCTGTGGTTTGGTGTGGAGGTGTGTGTAGGGGCGTCTCAGTGAGGAGTCTTTCTGTTCTCCCATCTCACTCCTCAGACGCAGACCGTCGCCACTCGCCTGTGAAATGTCAGTGTAATTAATTATGCGCAGATGGGATTCGTTACAGGCCGGCGTCCTGCCGCGTCCCATGGCATTGAGGAATGTGTCATCTGCTCTGTGGTGTGTGTGTGTGTGTGTGTGTGTGTGTGTGAATCAGATGTTTTATTTCAACATTGCTAACCATTTTTTCCCATCTATCCATCTACTGTATATATTCACCTGTCCGTCAGTATTGCTGTCTTTCTGTCTGCTGTTCCATCTATCCATCCATCCATCCATCTATCTGTCTGTCTGTCTATTTATCTATCTATTTGTCTGTCTATCTATCTATCTATCTATCTATCTATCTATCTATCTATCTATCTTCATCCACCAATCTATCTCTCTACCTATCCATTCATGGGTTCTCTGTTCATCCATTTGTCTATATGGATAGAAAGATGGGCGTATGGACAAATAGATAGATAGATAGACAGATAGATAGATATTGCACTCAAGTACTCAAGGCTCCGGTCAGGATGAAGTACTGAAGGTCCAGGGTGGATCCAGGGCGGGTCCAGGGTGGATCCAGGGCGGGTCCAGGGTGGATCCAGAGCGGGTCCAGGGTGGGTCCAGGGCGGGTCCAGGGCGGGTCCAGGGTGGATCCAGAGCAGGTCCAGGGTGGGTCCAGGGTCCAGTAAGCGGGTCCAGGGCGGGTCCAGGGTGGGGAAAAGAGATTCAGTAAAGAAAACAATCACAGCTAAATTGCAGTTGAGATACAGGTTAGAAAATCACTCAGTCCTACTTCACACTGACACACAGTGCAGACAGACGGATGAATAAACAACAACTTCCTGTCTCTTTAAAAGACACAAATATTAGTGATGAGCTTTAAACTCCTTGACAGTCATCCTGTAATTCATTACATCTCAACATACAAGTTCTACAAGCTCTCTGGCTTTCTCTCTTTAGTCAGCTGTTCTCTCTCCTCCTCTCTCTCTCTCCTCTCCCCTCTCCCCTCTCTCTCTCCCCTCCTCTCTCTCCCCTCTCTCTCTCTCTCTCTCTCTCTCTCTCTACCCTCTCCCTCTCTCTCCTCTCCTCTCTCTCTCCCCCCTCTCTCTCTCTCTCTCTCTCTCTCTCTCTCTCTCTCTCTCTCTCTAACTCTCTCTCTCTCTCTCTCTCTCTCTCTCTCTCTCTCTCTCTCTCTCTCTCCCTCTCTCTCTCCTCTCCTCTCTCCCCTCCCTCTCCTCTCTCTCTCTCTCTCTCTCTCTCTAATCTCAGTGATAAAGCCAAGCAGTAAAGATAAGTGTTTTTAGACTATTTTACACCAAACAGCAGCTTTATCTCTACACTTCATCTCTTCACACTTCATGAAATTTTCGATTTTAGATTTAAGTTATTTATTGTTACAATGCACATGAAGATGCTCTTGTCCAATCCTGGAAAGGCTCGATCATATAATAAATGTTTTCATGCACTGCGTTTTCTCTGCCGTCATCAGAAATCAGGTCTCACAGCTTCCTGTAACCCCTTTAGCAAGCGACTCATTTCAGTTTTCTGGCCCTAACGGTTAAATACCACATCCGTCTAAATTAGACTGCATTTTGCCAACAGCCTGCCTGTTGAGAGCTTGATTGTAATCTTGTTTTATTCGTTTGGGAACACTTAAATATGCATTAGCCACTTTTGAAACACATCACTGACAAATCTGAAATAGTTGTCATTTAGTTCTCCTTTAAAAGGACATGTTTTTGGACATGGACCATGTTTTCTTCTCTTGATGGTAAAAGGACAGGAAAAGGCTCAGAGCCTCCGTTTAGGTGATGTGGAGAAAGAGGGTCCTGAAAGTCAGCTCATTAAGGACCAAAATGAACTTTCATTTGAGGACTTTAGCCAGAAATGTCCATGTGGTGTCAGAGGGAGAGCAAGGAGCTGAGAGAAGTGCAAATGCTAGCGCTGAGGAAACGAGCGAGACTGAGCGAGAAGAAGAGAGACGACAGATGATCCTAAGTCCTTAACTGTGAACCAGACCTTTGAGACAGTCTGAGAGAACAGTAGTCACTGCAAGAAAAACCTAAGACGTATCTTCTGAGATCTGTGTTTTTAGGTTATGAACAGTATATTTTCATTCCCTAGGGTAGTGTTTATGGTTCTACTGCACAGATGGTATTTGATTGATTTTTTCTGGATGTTCTGTGTTGTGTCTCCAATCTTGGCCATATTGTGATTTAAATGAACATTTTGAATTTGAAGCTGAATAAAAAAACACTGTTTTAATTCTGTGAGCTTTAAGGCAAGTCCTGATGCCCGAAGGTCAATCGTCAGCCTTAGTATTTGGATAGAACTTCATAATTTAAGCCGTTTAGGAAAGGCCACTTACATAGGCACTTTATGAGGTTGTGCACTAGTTTCTGCATGTCTGGACGTGGTTTGATGCAGGGAATTCCAGGATTGGGGGTTGTGGGAGCTGTTAGAGGATATTAGGTATTAGAGGCGTTTTAGTAGATATGTGGCAGGGTGGTGATGTGGCTTATTGCTGTGCAGGCCTGCTGGCTGCAGTCACAGAATCTGTAGGTACAGTTTGCTTTATCAGAATAGTGCAGTGAGCAGCTGCTGCCTCACGTATGAAGGTCCGGGTCCGGGTCCTTTCTGCAGTTGTTTGTTCTCCTGTGCCTGTGCTGCCCCAGGAGTCTGGGATTTCTCAACAACCAACGTCAGGTGGACTGATGATGATTAAACTGCCCCAAGTGGAGTGCGTTTGTCTGTGTGTGTCTGACTCAGATGGACTGGTGCCCTTTCCAGTGTGTTCCTCCTTTCACCCTGTGAGAGCAGGGATAGGCTCACGCACCCCCACCTAGACTAATTGGGACAAGCGGCTCAGAAAATGAGTGAGAGAGTGAGTAAGAGGTTACAGTGTGAAGCCTTAAATGTACAACATGATCCTTGATGTTCAATTTCATACCTTAAATACATTTTTTTCCAGAGGAAAGGGGGCACATTTATAATGTATTAAATCCTAATGTTATAATGTAGCAAACCTGAGAGTCAGAGCAGAGTTAGTCCAATTTTAAAAATATACTGCAATATTGCAATTATGTCTCCAACTATGGTATAGTTCTAGCATGTGCTGAAACTTAAACTAAAACATTTCACTGCAAATCACTGGTTATACTTTTTTTGGATTGCAATATCGTAAGTATATTATAATAATCACTAAAATCACAACATATTTTAACTAATGAATAGTTTTCGCTGATCTGTATGCGTAGCGTGGACTGGTCCAAAGCGTGACTTTATGAAGGGCAGGCAATAAATAGACTCCATAATGTATATTTGCTACCTGAGATGTCTCCAGATGATATAAAGTACCGCTTCATCATTGCTGATCCCTGAGAAGGAAGCCATCTATTCCCATAAAGGGTCACCAGGCTTGCAGCGGCCTTTCATATGAGATCTAATTTGTCATTGCAGTCGACTTGATGTCCATCATTGGGTGACCCCTGGATTAGCCTTAATTTGCATTTAGTACCCCTTTGGTACGTCCTTGCTCACAGGGGAGGGGAATTGCTACAGTGGGATTCTAGATCTGGCTGACAAATACACCTCGCCTCCAACTCGTTTAAATAATGGAGGGTGGTGGGGCCACATGCCCAGTAGTTTAATGAAACCCTTATTGTGATCTGTCAGCTGCAGGCGGTGCAAAGAGACCATCTCTTGCGCATTTTGCTGCAAAATGACAGTACCAGTAGAACCAGTGATGTGCAGTTACCATCTAAGAAGGATGGAGTTGTGGAGAAGTGGCTCTGCTTAATAAAAGATTCAGTGGAGGGATTACTGAGACCGGTTTTTATATTCTGTCAATCACACAGTTCAGCTGGAGCAGGCTGGCCCCTTAGAAGTGGAAAAGGTTCTTGTTTTGGTGAACTTCTGATAAACTTTTACCATCCAACCAGAAGAGCAAAGAACGGAGCACAGTATGAATTACAGACTGCACCATCAGTGGACCAGAAAAAAATCACAGAAGCCTTTAAAAACAAATCGAATATCAGACGCTTCGCCCTTTGGTGTTTCCACCCTTTACTTCTCTGCAGCTTCCACTGTTTTCAGAGATTCTGCACAATTTTGTGGTCCTGCAGACTCCTCCAAGTTCGAGCTGTTTTTCTGCTGTAATTCCAGCCACTGTATTACACTCGTCAACCCAAAATCCTCATTTCCGCATCTCCGACGCTCCATGTGATGGTCTTGTGCCGATCTTCTTCTTTTCCGTGTGTTTGCTTTTCTCGAACATCCTGCAGTCCTATGCTGTGGAGCAGGATAGGTTTCGATGATAGTGCTGTTGAAGGTCTGCCAGCTCAGTTACTGATATTTTTATTTTGCCCATTTTTTAATCATCTCTTTAATCACAATGAACTTATTTTCCTCTCCCTTCATGATCTTGTTTAATGCCCTTTAATGTGGTCTCAGATTTAATCACAGCACTGTGTTTGGGGACTAGGCCCCAGGGTCAGAAGCTCATGGGTTTGAGTCCAGGACCACTTGCCCTTGAGCAAGGTACCGTCCCTTTCACTGCTCCCTAGGCGCTGGATATAGCTGCCCACTGCTGAACGGTGCGTGTGGGCGTTAAAAGCAGAGAAGCATATCGTTGTGGTTCACTTTGTGCTCACAATGACAAATAGTCACTTTCACATTCACTTGCTGCCTATACAGGACATTCTTGGCTCGGCTGGTGGGGCCTAATTGAACCAATCAGCAATAAAGTCCTGCAAAAAGGAGACATCTCAGTGTTGGACAGAGCTAGGCTCGTAAAAAGGACGCTTTCTTCTGCTTCGAGCTGATCAGAAGTGAAGGAAATCAAATACTCTCACAAAGCGTTAAGACAGGCTGGCCCTGCAACCCTCGGCGCTTGTCTCCACACACAGACACCATAACTGCATAACAGACGGCAGGGAAAGCGTGGCTGCTTTATTGCCCGAGGCCAGGCCTGCATTTAATGATGCCATTCATAGATGCTGCTTTTGCTCGCCTGCTCTCCTCGCGGAGCTATTGTTGAGTCTTTTTACAGAATGGAGAAGGATGGAGTCGTGAGAAGTGGCTCTCGCTTTTAATAAAAGAGCTTTGGTGGAGTGATTGCTGGAGACCGGTTCTTATATTCTTTTAATCACACAGTTCAGCTGGAGCAGATCGACCACTTAGAAGTGAAAAGGTCTGCTTGTAAGAAACTTCTTAATAAACTTTATGGAATTATGTGATTCTAAAAAAAACTTTCTTTCTTTTTTTTTTTTTTTTTAAGATCAGCCGGGTCAGATTATCCAAAGGATAACAGAAATACAGCAAAATAAACAAAAAAATGAAAAATACATAAATTATAAAATTCTTCTTCTTTTTCTTTCGGCTGCTCCCGTTTAGGGGTCGCCACAGCGGATCAACTGTCTCCATTTCTTCCTGCCTTTGCATCTTCCTGCTTCAAACCGACCACCTGCATGTCCTCTCTACCACATCCATAAACCTCCTCTTTGGTCTTCCTCTTCTCCTTTCCTGGCAGCTCCATCTTCAACATCCTCCTTCCAATATATTCCTCATCTCTTCTCTGGACATGTCCAACCAATGTAATCCTGCTTTCAAATCTTTTCTCCAAGACGCTCCAACCTGAGCTGTCTCTTAATATACCTATTTAATCCTGTCCATCCTCGCACACCCAATGAAAATCTCAGCATCTTAACTCTGACACCTCCAGCTCCACCTCCTGTGCCTTTTCACAAGTGCCACCCTCTCCAACCCATACAACATAGTTGGTCTCACTACTGTCCTGTAAACCTTCCCTTTTACTCTAGCTGGTACACGCGTCTGTCAGCAATCACTCCAGCCACTTTTCTCCACCCATTCCAACCAGCCTGCACTCTCTTCTTCACCTCTCTTCCACACTCGCCACTGAACTGTTGATCCCAAGTATTTAAACTACTCCACCTTTGTTACCCACTCCTGCATCCCAACTCACCCACTTTCCTCCCTTCATTCACACTCATGTATTCTGTCTTTGCCCTACTCACTTTCATTCCTCTCCTCTCAAGAGCATATCTCCATCTCTCCAGGTTCTCCTCAAGCTGCTCCCTACCTCTCACTACAGATCACAATATCATCAGCAAACATCATCGTCTACTTCTGGAGACTCCTGTCTAACTCCTCATTCACAACCTGTCCACACATTGCAAACAAGAATGGGCTCAGTGCTGGATCCTTGATGTAATCCAACATCTACCTTAAAATGCATCCACTCCCAATGCAGATTCACCACTGGTTACACTGTCATCATACATATCCTGAACTACTCTCACATACTTCAACACCAGACTTTCATACAAAACCACAACCTCTCTAGGCACCCTGTCATATGCTTTCTCCCAAATCCACAAAGGGCACAATGCAAATTCTTCCTGACCTTCTCTGTGTAATTTCTCCATCAACACCCTCAGAGCAACATTGCATCTGTGGTGCACTTTCAGCATAAACCATACTGCTGTTCACTGATCCTCACCTTTTCTTAACTGAGCTTCCTACCACTCTTTCCTCTATAACTTCATGGTGGCTGATCAATCTTATCCCTCTATAGTTACTACAGCTCAGTATCACCCTTATTCTTGAAGATCGGGTACCAGTACACTCTCGCTCCACCTCAGGCATCTTCTCACTTTCCAAGATTGTGTTAAACAATCTGGTCAGAAACTCAACTGCCATCTCCCCTAAACATCTCCATGCTTCCACTGGCATGTCATCCGGTCCAACAGCCTTTCCATTCTCTTCTTACCTTCATCACTGCCCTTACTTCCATCTTGTTTATTTGCTGCACTTCCTATTAACTCTTCTCACATCATCCATCTTCTCTCATTTTCTTCATTCATCAGCTCCTCAAAGTATTCCTTCCATCTGCTCAACACGCCTGTTCACCTGTGAGTAATGCTACTTCTCATTTCTATCTTTAACGCTTCCGACCTGTAGCACATCTTTCCCAGATCTGTCTCTCTGTCTAGCCGATCGGATAAGGTCCTTTTCTCCCTCTTTACTGTCCAACCTCTCATGCCAATCTACCAAACACCTTATCTTTTTGGCCTTCACCACTGCTTTCTTCGCCTCATGGTTCATCTCCTTGTACACCTGTCTACTTCCTTCTGTCCCATGTCTTCTTTGCCTCCCTCTTCTTTTGAATACACTCCTGGACTTCTTGGTTCCACCACCAGGTTTCCTTATCCTCTTTCTTCCTTCCAGATGTCACACCAAGTACATTTCTAGCCGTCTGCCTGATCACTTCTGCAGTAGTTTCCCAGCAATCCGGAAGCTCTTCAACACCTCCCAGTGCCCGTGTTAACTCCTGCCTGAATTCCACCTTACAGTCCTCCTCCTTCAGCTTCCACCACTTGATCCTCGACTCTGCCCTCACTTTCCTCCTCTTCTTGACCTCCAAGGTCATCCTACAGACCACCATCCTATGCTGTTTAGCTACACTCTCCCCTGTCACTACTTTGCAGTCTCTGATCTCTTTCAAACTGACCCTCCTGCAAAGAATATAATCCACCTGTGAGCATCTTCCTCCACTCTTATACGTCACCCTGTGCTCCTCCCTCTTCTTAAAATAAGTATTAACTACAGCCATTTCCATCCTTTTTGCAAAATCTACAACCATCTGACCTTCAGCATTCCTCTCCTTGACACCATGCCTACCCATCACCTCCTCATCACCTCTGTTCCCTTCACCAACATGACCATTAAAATCTGCACCAATCATCACTCTCTCTCCCCTGGGTACACTCTCTATCACTTCATCTAACTCACTCCAGAATTTTTCCTTCTCTTTCATCTTACAACCAACTTGTGGAGCATAAGCACTAACAACATTCATTATCACACCTTCAACTTCCAGCTTCAAACTCATCACCCTCCCTGACACCTTTTTTTTTTTTTTTTTTTTTTTTTTTTTTTTTTTTTTTTTTTTTTTACCTACTCCATTCCTCCTTCTATCCACACCATGGTAGAACAGTTTAAACCCCCCTCCAATACACCTGGCCTTACTACCCTTCCATCTAGTCTCTTGCACACACAAAATGTCAACCTTCCTTCTCTCCATCATATCAGCTCATTCTCTACCTTTACCAGTCATGCTGCCAACATTCAGAGTTCTTCCCTCACTTCCACTCTCCTCTCCTTCTTTCTCTCCTTCTCCCTCTGGACATGCCTTCCTCCTCTTCTTCTTCTTCTTCGGCCAACAGTAGTCCAATTTCCACCAGCACCCTGTAGGCTAACAGCACTGATGGCGGTCGTTGTTAACCCGGGCCTCGACCGATCCGGTATGGAAATCTGTATCGTTGTCCGCATATTGACTTGGCAAAGTTTTACACCGGATGCCCTTCCTGACGTAACCCTCCCCATTTACCCGGGCTTGGGACCGGCACGAAGAAATACACTGGCTTGTGCATCCCTAGTGGCTGGGTTACATAAATTATAAAATTAATTTATTTAATTTTGAATTTTTGTGCATAAAATAATTTTTTTAATTATTTAACTCGTGGGCATTTAGTAGAAGGACTAAAAATAATTTAACATTACATTGTACATATTTTGTAATATTACAGAGACCTTTTTTTTTTTTTTTTTTTTTTTTTTTTACCTTTTTTTGACCTTTTTTTTCACATCACCATTTTGGAGATAGGAGGTTTTACCAGAAAAAGAACTTAACAAAGAAAGGCATAGTTTTTTCCACAAACTAGGAGAGATATTTTGAAATAATGCTTTTGATAAAGGGCTCAGGACAAGATTTCAATTTAAATAGTGATGCATGAAGGACCTCAGGAAAAAAACGTCTCTGCCTGAACGTCCACATTGTTACTGCGCGTCTTCCAGCTGCTCAAGAAGAACTGAGTGACTTGTTTTTATTGAGGTCAAAAGCAGCTCTCTCTCTCTCTCTCTCTCTCTCTCTCTCTCTCTCTGTGTCTTCCTTGTGCTGACGGCCAAATGCCAGTCTTGTCACAGAACTAATATCTTTATCTCTGGAATATTTTGTTAAGTGTTGAATCAATCAAAGTCCAGGACCCGGTGCCCCCGAGGCTAATGCAGGCCGCTCCCACAGCGTCCAGGCTCGGCGGGAGGGAGATGAAGCACAGGAAACAAAACAGGGCCGTTCCCACTCGAACGAGAAACGAGTGAAAGTGAGATCAGAGTGAAAAAACTGATATTTCTTTAGCTTCAGTGGCCACTCAAGCATCGTTCGCTTTGTCCTGGATTTGTGGCAGTCATGCTTGTTTACTTCCTTTTGGGATTTGAATATTTACTCACTGCTGTCTCTGCAAAATCCCGAAACATCCCGACTCATCCCGGCAGCAAGTTCTCAGAGTGAAACGTCTCAGATTGGATCAAGACTGAGACTGGGACGTCCCTAATTTCAAGCGATTTAGGAGGAGTCCTCCAGCATGTGCTCCATTTGTTCTGCATGCCTTCTGTTCTGTAGACGCATGTTTATCTAGAACAACGGGCAGCTGGACTTCAGCAGATCAATATGGCAAGCACTGGGTCTGCACAATCGATTTACACTACAGGCCTGAGAGAGAGAGAGAGAGAGAGAGAGAGAGAGAAGGAGAGGGGGATCTATTTTTGGCATCAGTGTGGTAGAGATGCTCTCCTGACACATTTCCCTTGTATTCAAAGGCAGCAGTGAGGAAAATGTGCAGAGCATCTCGGAGCAGAAGTGCTCTCGGTGATCTGTGATGTTGTGACAATCCTCTAGGTGTTTTAGCAGGTCTGTTAAACCGTGTTCCCCACACACCTCACAGGGAAGTGATATAGCTGTTAGCAGCCGAAAACCAATTACTGCGCTTCACTTTCTTCATGTTTTGGAGGAAAATGAGACAGTAGGTGCTTTGCAGGTGCAAACACAGGTAAATTCAGTCGAAACACAAAGAGAGTTTAAGGTCAACATTTACCACCACCGTTATTCTTCATCACAGCCTCAGCTCTCTTAGACCAGCTCCTTTCTTTAAGTCGTCTCCAGGCTTCTTGAAGGACGTCCCAAAGCTCTTCTTTGGACGTCGGCTACGTTTTGTTTTCTGCAGAGATGATCCCTCAAGCTGCTCAGGTACAGAGACAAACACTTTGTCCTTCAGGAAGATCTGGAGAACCGTTCCTTAATGAGGCGAAGGAATGCGTTTCTCAAGAATTCATCCTGCTATCAATGAATGGATTGTTTAGGGTCACTTCGCTTGGTCCAATCCTGGACAAAATGCAGTCATAGTTGACAGTGAAGCCGTGCAATTACAGGGAAAACCTCTGCCATTCAGACTTTTACTGTAACGTTTACTTTTTGAACATAAAAATTGGACCAAAACACTGCAAACTAATTTTTCTGAAGGTTACCTCATGGCCGTTCTTGCAATTTGACTGTTGAAAAGTACGGATGAAAATTCCTAATAAAAGTTTAAATGAGAGATTTCACGGTGAACATTTGTCTGGGAATGTCCATTTTCAGCCATTCATTGCCACATTAGCTGAACGGAAAGGGTTGGTTTCTGTTTATTCGTTCTTAAACCATCCCCGCTGTGGTGCACCAGAATTTTGTAACTTTGAGCGTAAGGTCAACACCTTGATGAAATTCAGACGCCCCACCAATCCAAAAGTCATGATTTAACCAGTAACAACAAAGCACAGACGAAGAACAAAGTCACTTCAACATGATGATCAAAGTTCAGGAGCAATCAATAAACCGCTGCCATGGAAACACAGGCGGTGGCTTGTGCTGGCTTTTTGCATGAGGTGGCATGGTGGCAGCGTCACACTGGTAATGAGAAGGGTGAGAATGAACATTTTTCTTCCATCCATCCATCAACCCTAACCCTAACCCTCACCCCATCCATCAACCCTCACCCTCGGTTAATTGTTTTTAATCAAAATCGCAATTTGAAAGAATGCGACGTTCAATTAAAAAAGCTGCTCTTTTAATTACGTTCTACATTCTTTTAATAATAAATTGTAATAATAATAAAGTCTAATAATGCACAGCTTAGGATCTGGCAACCTGGCACATTACATTGAGTACTTGAGTCTGAAAAAGAGAAAAAAAAATTCTTTTTTTTATTGTTTTTTTTTTTTTTAATATAGATATAAAATATTTAAAATATATATGATCCCCAGACCAGTAGGTTGCCCTGAGATACCCTCGAGCAAGGTACCACCCTCATCACTGCTCTCTAGGTGCTTTAAACAGCTGCCCCCTGCCCCCTGCCCCCTGTTGGTGTGTGGGTAAAATGCAGAGGAATAGTCACATTCACTTTCACTTTGGTGGCCAATTTAAGATCTTCACTTCACCAGCGTTTCTAGAAGAAACCCACACAGACACAAGGAGAACACTGAAGAACCCCGACTCCCTCTGCTGGGAATTGAACCCGGAACATTCTCTTCTCAAAGTGACATCGATAACCAACGAACCATAAACAGCTGATTTTCAGCCTGTGTAGAAAAAATGTCATTCACATCCTTTCATTCGGGGTGATTTTTAATGGATGTAGATGAAATAATCAGACACAGGCGACGAATTCCTGCCAGTAAATAAACGGCTCACTTTCTTCATCTCTGCACCAGATCCTGCCATTACAGCCGTCTTTCATCACGCTTGTCCTCAGATAATCTATCACCTCCTGCCTGCAAGCTGAGGAGAGAGAGGGTTGTTGTCTCGGAGAGCAAAGCTGATGAAGACGGATGGCTCCTGAGTAGGTGCAGACGTGGATGTTTTGATAGCTCTCAGGTTGCATCTCTCTGCCGGTTGTGGATCTGTGGTGTGCCTTCAGGCTACGATTCCCACAAACACAGGCGAGTAGGAAAAAGCCCGAGGGGGGGGTTGGGGCAGATTTGCTGGAGCGATGATTTTTGTAGACAAGTGACTGTCAGCTCGGCTCAGATCCATTTATGCATTTTGGGTGTTGTTGAAAATAGAAGGCAGATCATAGTCTAGGCATGATCTCAAATCCAGTTCCACTTTACTTTCTACACACACACACACACACACACACTCATATTTGAACGGTAAGCCAATTCAGGCCGATTCCACATTATTGTTTCCAACATATAGGGCCAGATTTGATCAACGTTGCTTTATTGGAGTTATGAACGAATCATTTATAGAGCAGGTCGTTTTTCTGTGATTACTGAAACATGCCTGCTGGCTTCATTTGTTTCCCAACAGTCAAGGCAGGTAGATCTGAATGCAGCAAATTGCTCCACCTCTCCCAGTGGCCTCATTTATGTCCGCCGTTACGCTTAGCCAGAAACAAGCCTTCTAATATAAGGTAGCTTGCTGGAGCTTTTGCACTGGAGGGCTGGGCTGTGCTTGTTAAGTGCTGGAGTTACAGACGGTAGCAGATGAGTCCGGATCCGCGTGTGGAGTGTTTTATGAGGAACGAAAGGATGCGCAGAACAGAAAAAGGAGGACTTGCTCATCTCGAAGTGGCAATTTAAAACAGCTCCTCAACACAGTTAAACTCAGGCCCAACAAAGCAACATAGCCATGACAGCACTATCTTAATGAGTCTAATAAGCAGGCTCTGAGGCTCACTGTGGGAACGAGGGGAACGGCTTTATGAATGTGGGATTCCATTAGTCGCCTCATAACCATGCGGGTTGAGAGTTTGTTGAAGAGAGAAAGGATCGCGAGGTGCACGATTGATGATTATAGTCCGCTAAACCAGTTTACAAGACTCGTTTTCTGACAAGGTGACCTCATTGAGCCTCTCGACCACCTTTAAGCGACTGCCGCAACTATAAAGGGGGGTTGCCATAGCCACAGTGGTTCATGCGCTTAGAATAGGGGAGTCATTACAGAGCGGTGGGTCATCGTCTCCCTTTATAGGTCCCTGCTGAGACATCAGAGGCTTGCAGTCTGCTCTGGGCGTGCAGATCAAAGCCTGCTGCTGTTTGATGGCGGCCTGGCCGCCTTAAAGTACGATAGGTGCTTTCATGCTTTTGCTCCCATTTCCACGGTGATAAGCAACTTCTGAATTCCTTCACTACACACTGTCAGAGAAAAGGAAGAGTGCAGGTGTGGTTTTTGTTCATCAGTGGACAAACTACCCTTCCAACTTCTGACATGCAGCCTACTCTTCGTAGGAGCAGGAGGGGGTTAAAGCACTGCGTTCAGATTGTCTCTCCAGGAGGTGCCCCACTTTTGGTGTCCCAGAAGCTTGGACCAGTGGTTTGCCATGATGTACCCTTGAACATGGTACTGTCCCATCACTGTTCTTCGGTTCCTGGCTGCCCAGTCTTGCACGGTGTGTGTGGGCTAAATACAGAGGAAAAAGAAGGGGAGAGCATGCACTCTTCTCAAACACTTGTTTATCAGGTACAAGGATACCCCCCACCACCACCCACCCACCCACACACACACACACACACACACACACTCCTGTGCTTAGTTTGAGGATTCTGGTCACGTCTCATCTCCACTGACGCACAGTCCGATAAAGTCACATGAAGTCTTTATCAATGACCCAGGTTTATCTCACTTACACAGATCCGTGACCGAAAAAGCATCTTAAATGAATTGCTAATGTTTCCCCATTCATGAAATCCCATCCCGGACCTTTTTTTGTAGCCCTAAGGGCAGAAAAACATTTTCTGTGACATTATTATTCTCATTATTTTTTTTCTGAAGCAATGAACCAGTTGTTTTCCTTGTTTGAGAAAACCTTTTAAAAGACTCCCGTGTGACGCCTCATTAAAATCCCATTTTCAGCTGCAGTATTAAATAACTTTCCTCCATTCGTTTTATCAGTCAGCAGCCCTAATTAGCGAAAGTCATGCTAAATTTCCTTTATGAGTTACTCCTTTCTTCTCTATGACCTGTAATCATATGGGGAGGAGGTCCTTGGATTTGTTCCTGTTGGTTCTTGGCCTGAAAGAGCTGTTGCATCACACAGCTGGAGAGACAGAAATGATGCCATGTATTACACAACGGTGAAACAATGGATTAGTGATGCTTTAGCTGCTGCTGCAGGACACTAGATCTTTATCAGCAGACAAATTGACTTTTCTGGCCTGGTATAATATAAGAAGACCTAGGATCTCTAGGTGAGGACATGACTTGAGCTATAGGTGGATGTTGGATGCCCCTCAAATGGGCAGCGGTGGCCTAGAACCCCTTCCCAGTAGGTTGCCCTGAGGTACCCTTGAGCAAGGTGCCGTCCCCATCATTGCTCCCCGGGCGCTTTCAATAGCAGTCCACTGCTGCACGTGTGTGTATGGGTGAAATGCAGAGAACAAATTTCCCATTCGTGGGATTATAAATAAAGGATTGTTATTATTATAAATGGTCCAGACTTCTATTCTGAGCTCTTGTGATTTAACAGTGACTCAGCATATTGTCGTATTATGATACTGTGTTCAATTTAATGCATAGTGAGACTAATGTAAAAACCTGTGATAAAGGCCTTCCACCTGCTCAGTGTACAGCATCAGCAGTAAATGAATCCACTGATCATCTGGAATCATCTGCATCTGTTTCTTCACTGCTTCATGTCTTAAGTTAGATGCTTTGTTCAGTTTGAAGGTTCAGACATAGATCAGTGTGTGGATTAACCAACACAAAACTATCAAACTGCTCAGGTACAGAGACTGGACTGAAAATAAGAGACAACAACACTGTCCTTCAGGAAGATCTGGAGAACTGCTCAGGTACAGAGACTGGACTGAACATGAGAGACAACAACACTGTCCTTCAGGAAGATCTGGAGAACTGCTCAGGTACAGAGACTGGACTGAAAAAGAGAGACAACAACACTGTCCTTCAGGAAGATCTGGAGAACGATACATTAAAAATACAAAGAAGTCTGGATGTTTGGAAGCAAAAAATGAAGAAACGAGGGGCTCAAGACTTTTTGCACTTTCCTCTGGATGACCTTCTTTTTCTCAGTGTGATGCCAGCCTGTGCAGGATGTGTTGGCTGGTGTGCAGGCAGTTGGTGTTCTCCTCCAAGAGTGTTGATCTTTCAAAAGTGTGGCAGAACTGGCAACGGCTAAATCTCTCTGATGATTTATTTACTTGCTATACTTACTGATAGTGTTTGTCTTTTTTTTTAAATTCTGTCTTATCTTTAGGCAGGGAATTAGTTTTCGATCGTTTTAATTATTAATCACGTGGACACTGACAGATCTATGATGGAAAGTCCATCTTCCAACTTGAACTAGATTGATTCCTGAGTGTATTAGTACAAATCCTGCTCTTCTTATGAACACGGTTCAGTGTCCCAGAACATAACTAACAAAGAAATATTGTTCCAAAGCAGTGCTTTATTGAAAGGCTGCTGTTGATACTGTGAATAAATCCAGATTAAAACTGGTCCCGGGTGAAAAGACGTGCAAGGAAGAGTGATTTTTTAGAGAAGATGGCCACAAATACAGTGTTTTGTCGGAAAGCCTGTAGAGGGAACATCCATTCAGATCCAGTACTGTCCCGCTGTGGAGGACACTTCATAAATGACCTACTTAGAGATGGCAAGAGATGGATGTTGGACGCACAAAAGGACTGCAGATCTTTCTAAACCAGACTGAAGACTCAGCAACTTCATAATGAACATGTTTCCTTTTGCATATTTCTGGAGTTGCTCACTAATTCAAGGTCATTCTCCTCAAAGCTCACGCGACAGTACGACCCTTATACAAGCTGCACTTCATCTCAGCGAAATGTAAATGCATGTACCGTTATTTCAACACCGTATTCCTAATGATGGGCCCAAGCATGTTCTGTCAGGTTTGAGAAGCATTTTAGAAACCAGAGCCCAAGAAATCACAGCGAGGCGTGAAATATAAAAAATGAAATAACATTAAAAATGAAAAAGAAATGAATAAATAAATATATAATCGTCTAATCATATTTAAATAATGTTCATGTTAAATACCCAGAGGACCCCTGTAGCTCGGACCCCCAGGGGGCTGCTGATACACTCACAGGCCTGATTTTGTTGCCAGCAATAATGAAACAAACATCTTCCCTGAATCTGGCTCTGTGGGGTTTTCCAGTTCAATAACTCTTGAGACATAATCGGGTCAATGGCTAGAATGTCGTCCCAGCTTTGCTGCAGCTCTTAACCCTATCAGACATCCCGTCCCCCTGGCAGGGACAAAGTCCACGTTGTCTTTAGAGCATTGCCGCCTCAATTGTCTGAGTCACGTGACCTGGATGAAGCAAGTGTTAGCCTTCACCCTCCCGTTCCTAGTGCAGGTTGACCACACTGGAGAGAAAACTGGCAAAAAGAAAAGAGAAAAAGAGGAGCATGTAAACCTCTTCTACTTATAAAATCAGCACATTGTCAGATCAGTCTCCTTTTATTCTGACTCACTGTATGTTTGACCCCTTGCTTTGGTTCGTTGTGAGGGACAGAAGGCAGTAAGGTCCAAAGCAAGACAATTCCAAAGACAGGAGGTCCTGATCTGGTCCTCCAGGAGCTCTGCTTTCCTCCCATCGTCCAAAGACCTTCGGGTCAGGAGGTTTGGAGATGTTAAATTGGCCCCTAAGTGTGTGTGTGTGTGTATCTGCCCTGCGATGGACTGATGGCCTGAATAGGGTGTCTCTGCCTGTCCCATCATTTGACCCAAAGTGACCCAAATCAGGACAAGCGGCTCAGAAAATGAGTGAGCAAGTCTCTGATTTGTGGTGCATTGGATTTTCTTGAGTAAACCGTAGGCTTGATAGGTCTTATCGACTAAATCTAAACAATCCTGACCACAAAGACACTCGTGCATGATGGGGATTTTCTACCATTATATCACTGACTCACAGGACTTGTCTCTGATTATAAGTGTCCCAGTCCAAATGCCGACTCTTACTGCCTATTTCTATTGTTATTTTTCCATTTCAGGGTCATAAACTCTGGCTGTACTCTTTCCCTGATCATTAGCCTGAAGTATCAGACCATTGAAAATGCAACTGAATGAGACGTTCGCTTAAAAAAGAGCGCTCTCCTTCTCTGAGTCAGTTGTATTTTAGGCCCAGGGCGGTTCAGAGTAATGGGCAGCGAAATGACAAAGCCGTTCACTCACTCGTGACGCTGCTTTCTCTGACGTCTCCTTTATTTGAGGGCTTTTTCCTCCGATTGCGTAAGAAGCGGCTTCGCCAGAGAGCTTTTGAGTGTTTGCTGATCTTGTGAGCCCGGAGGGCACGTCCATTAGCATAGGAAACAGCTCCCAGCCATGAACTCGTCGCCCACTGAGGTCGGTTTCATTTCCATCCTGTTTGAATGCGCTCTGCTTGTGTCAACCGTGGGTCCAGATAACACTGCTGTTGTCCCTTATTCCTGAAAACACACACCTGTGGCCTTCATCCTCAAACACACACACACACCTGCGCCTTCTGTCCTTCGGGAGCTCATCTTCATGTTGCTTCTTTGATTTTGTGGGAAAACTGATTCAAAGTTTTATGAAAACGTCTCTATTTCTGGTTATGGTGACTCCATTGCTGGACGATATGGACAAAATGCGATTACTGTGATACATATATTGCCTTTTTAATGCGATTGAGGGTTTTATATCATCACGTTCTGCAATGAAAACGTGCCTAGATGTTGTTGAAACAGCTCGTTTTTAATTACAGCTTTTGTGATGTCACAAAGCCAGCACATTTACATACATACATCTTACAGCAGTTAAGCCACGCCTATTTATGTTGGCATTTCAGCAGTATTTCAGCCCCATGCTGCCTTCTGAATGAGCTGTGATACACGACGGCCAATCAGAAAAGAACTGATTTACATATCAGTCTTAAAGGTGCCGGAACTGAAGTAGCCTCAGGGATGGACAAGGGATGGAAAATGGTCATGTAGGAAAGAATTATGCTGAGTTTTGAGTTATGTTTTGGTCCACAGTCACCTTGGAGACACTTTAACGATCAGATTGGTCAAAATAACTGGACACTGTCCTTCCTAGTCTGCCATTTTTTACATTTTTCACATTTTCTCAGCCACTTCTCATGATTAGGGTCACGGCGGTGCTGGAGTCTATCCCAGCTCTCACAGGACAAAAGGCAGGGACGGCCTGGACAGGTCGTCAGTCCATCGCAGAGCAGATACACACATGCACTCCCACCTAGAGGACAATTTAGCATCTGGAGCCCACCTGACATGAATGCCTTTGGACATTGGGAGGAGGCCGGAGCTCCCGGATGAAAAGACCCAGAACCACCTCGTCCCAGGACGTCACCGTGAGGTGACCGCTGTGCCGTCCTTTTTCACATTCTCCATGTGCTTTCCCGCCAGTGTTCCACCCAGAGGGACAACACAACATTCTTATTAGTGCATTTATAATTATTTCTCCTGTTATTCTGAGGAGTTCCTCAGCCTCAAAAATAAACACACTTCACCTCCATACACCGCAGTAATTATGAAGCTACGACTGAGACAATGAAATGAGCCTCTCTGTGTTTGCGTAGGTTTCTTTTTTTGTTTCTCCTTTCCAAACAGCGAGGAGTTGGATTGCCATTAATGTTTAATTGAAGGCAATTATGCTAAATGTAATCAGTTAAGAGACTCTGAGATTTTACATTACATCGCTGCAGTTCGGGGGAGACATCCATCTCTGCTCCACTACACGTCCATAAACAGACACACACACACACCAGAAGTGATTTAATATAATTTCGCTGACATTTATAAGCACCGAGGTGCCATAGCAATCAGAAATGCTTAATGATGATACACTGTTTATTTATTTATGCAAGTATTTTGCCAGAGGGATCTGTTCTGTTATTTAATTCTAATTGTATGTAATTGTTTTTCAAGCTGTGAGAAGAGCTACGGATTATTGGGCCTTATAAATAAATAAGCATAGATAATTATATATATAATGGTAAGTGCAGCTGTATGTTCGCAGTGGCGGCAAAAGTGTCAAAGCCTTCGTTTTCTGTTTAAGGAGAGTGAGAAGCCTTGCATCTCATTTTGGGCGTCTGAATGAGTCCGCTTAACTTTATGATGATGTGCTATGATGTAGCAACCAATCAGAATGTAGAGGTGCTCTAGAAAGTTCCCGAGCTCTCAACTCTGTGAACCTATGTTCCATAAACACAGTCGCAATGGAGGAGATCTGTTTTCCAGTAATTTAGGAAATGTCCCTGTTTGATGTGTCCTTCAACATCCAGCATGCAGGTGCATCACTGGCAGGCTGGCCCTGAATGTCCAGCAACATCCAGACAAGAACCCAACTGTGCTTGCTTGCTGTCTGGATCAGAGCATCTCAGGGTGTTCTCGGTGTGAAGTGAGTGTTGGGAAACATGTACTGAAGATGAACTGTTAGACCAGTGATGGTACCGATGGCTACTTGATGCACATTGTGAGTGAAGGCTAGTCCCTCAGGTCTGACTGCTCAGAAGAGTTCATGCTGGACTTAAAAGAAGGTATCAGAACATAGAGGTTGCTGTGGATGGGGTTACAGACCAGTCAGAGTGCCCATGCTGAGCATCTACAAGCATGTGGGCTTAAAATCTAAGACCAGGCACAGTGGGAGAGAGTGGCTTGGACTAATGAATCAATTATCCTTTACATCATGTGGACTTACCTCACTTCTCTGGGGCAGAGTGAAAGTGAAAGTGAATAACCCACTACTCACAGTGAAGGAGGGCAGCCATATCCATGCCCAGGGATCAGTGTTGACACTTTAGTCATTCTGATGATGGTTTCTAGGCACTTATCACAAGGCCATCACTGTCCCGTAAGCAGTGGCCCGTACAGGGATGGAAACTGCAACCTTTCTTCTTAGGACCAAACTCTAAGCAAATGAGCGAGTAGCTGCCTGTCAGAAGTGGGGTTCAAACCTCCAAGGCAGACTTCAAAAGACGAGGTGCACCAGAAGAGATGGAACTGGGATGCACTATGGGAAGAAGGCAACCCACCGGTGGATGTATGATGCTCTGGGAAATGATCTGCTGCATGGATCTGGATGTCACTATGACACCAACACTTACCTGAACATTGTTCCAGAGCAGGAATACCCCTTCGTGGCAGGGACGTTCCCTATGAGAAGGGGCCTCTAACTGCCACACATCAAAAAATGGTTCAAGGTTACATTTTTCTTCTCAACACTCATTCACTTTCAATCATTTTGCATATTGTTACTAAATGTGCTGCAGATGCTGGAAGGAATGCTGGTCGTTTTCCTCTTACACACACACACACACACACACACACACACACTAAGATATCTGCTGACAGTTGCTGTCACTGCTGCGTCGTCACAAATGTCAGCTGGCGTTCATAGTCACACACAGATGCTCCAATAATATCCTACTGCCACACTGTGCTGCAGCTGAGACCCTTCTGCCAAGGACTTATGGGATTTCAAGTCCATAATAATGCGACCTTTCAGAAACATCAACCGCTGATGAACTACAGTACCCATCAGCCTTCCTTTATAATACTTCCCCCCCAACAATCCTTAATGATTCAGTATTTATTATAAATTATTCACGTACTCCGAGGATTTTTTTTCCAGTAACTACTATAAATGATTCAGTATCTACAATAAATGATAAAAAAAAATGACATGATTCGATATTTATTATAAATGTAAACATTACTCCTTAACTATAGTGAATTATTCAGTATCTGCTATAAATGATTCCATTTCTACTATAAATGACTCAGAAGGTCCTGGGTTCGAGTCCCAAGCGACGGTCCAGATCCTTTCTGTCTGGATTTTATGTCCGTGTGAATGTTCTGGGTGATGTGTGATCTGTCCAGGGTGTCCCCACCTTTCACCCTGTTAGAGCTGGGATAGACTCCAGCACCGCCCGTGACCCTAATCAGGACAAGCGGCTCAGAAAGTGAGTGAGCGGTTACTATGAAACCAGTATATATCTTTTGCCCTCATTTGAGAAATACCAAGTACATGAAATGAAATCAAACATGAATTCTACGGAACACAAAGATTTGGGGAGCTTAAAACTGTGCAGGGCAGTTGGTGCCAGGCATGAGTATTCATGTGTGAAGGTGTGGGTGGATCAACAGTTGTCCTCCAAAAAACTTCAGCAAAGTGCTAGCAGGAGTTTTTCACATTGGCTTTCCGGGACTGCAGATGTTCAGGAGGGCAAACTCGGCCATTTGTTACTGCTGGGTGGCGCTCTGCGCTGCGTCCAACACCATCTGATTAGAGAAGTTAGACAGAGGTGCATATGCCTTCACTGAAAATGAAATTGAAAGTGACTACCACCATGCGCATAGCACACAGTGAACCATCCTCTGCATTTAACCACACACCGTGCAGCATTGGGCAGCCATATCAGGCATACAGGAAGTAATGACGGGGACGGTATCTTGCTTAAGGGTACCTCAGGAAACAAACCAATGACCTTCTTTATATGAAAGTGAAAGTGACTAACTGTCAACGTGAAACATAGCATAGCACACAGTGAGACGCAACAAAAATGCGTCCTCGCCATTTGACCCATGCACATATGTGCAGCAGGGGGCCCAGTTCCTTGCTGAAGGGTACCTCAGGACAGCCTATTGAGCTGGTATTCAAACCTACAACCTTCCGATCCTGGGGCCTAGTCCCTTAACGCTAGACCACCTCTGCCCAGTGCTTTTGTTTAGGACCCACTCACACCACCAGTGCCACCCTGAACACCTTTCTAGATCCCACCATTCATTAGACTGAAAGTGTTCAATAGCCAGATCATCACTCTTCCTCTGACATGTGACCCTGGATTCTGTGCTTTAGTGTTTATAACACACAGTCACCCCCTTCAGTGGGAAAAAGCAGTGCAAACAGGCAATTCGGTGGGCAGTGATATCATTATTGGGATGAAGAACATCACTTTTATCTTTCTAAGTGCATGATGGGTATCATATATACTTAACAGAACAACAGAACATGGAAAAACACCAATCACAGAGAGCCTTGAAGTTTTTTCGCAACTTCCTTTTCTTCTTGTTGCTTTTATTGGCTTTTTATATGTGAAATAGATTATATGGGACCTCTTTACTACCTCTTTTCTTTGACTGAGTGAATGAATCGAGTGAAAAGATTTAATAGCACACTGTGTTTAAACAAAGAGAAATGGACAAACACATATTTGGGAAAGTGACTGTCACCCCCCCCCCCCACCCCCACCCCTAATTAGGACAAGCGGCCCAGAAAATGACTGACTGACTGACTGACTGTCATTGGTTTGGGACTCAAACATACAACCTTCAGTTCATGGAGATTAATCCCTAATTATTAGACCATCGCTGCCCCGTTTTGTCCCAGTTTAGACCAGTGAAAGACTGAAGAGGTCTCAGTCACTCGTTTAGCCCAGCAGGGCCGAGAGATGGAGACAAGCAGAGACAGCAGGCCTGCTGGTTACACAAGGTAGAAAAAGTGAACTATAAAAGTATCATTTTGACTCATCACTCTCTTTTCTTTACTATCGCTCTGTTTGGTGAGCCTCCTTTTTTTTCTATCTATTTATGCCCCCCTTCTCACCCCTCGCTTTCCTCTCCATCGTCTGGAAGTTGATTAACGGTTTGGTTTGGTTCTGTTTGAACAGCCTCTTTAGCTCCCCGTCTCTCTGTCACCGTGACCTTGTCCTTCCTTTAGCGCATTCTTCAGAGAAGCACGGAAGGAGGAAAAATTTGACATAAATAAAAAAAAAAGAAAAAAAGCAAAAGGAAAAGAAAGGAAGGGAAGAGAATAAGATTAAAGTGGAAAGGAGAAAAGAAAAGAAAGGAAGCAAGAGGAAAAGGAAAGGTAAAAGGTAACTGAAAGAAAAGGAAAAGAAGGGAAAGGAGGGAAAGGGGAAAGGGAAAAAAAAGTAAAAGTGAGGAAGAGAGAGGAAGGAAGGTAAAGGGAAAAAAGGGAAGGGAAGGAAAGGGGAAAGGAAAAATAAAAGAAAGGAAAGGAAGGGAAGGGAAGAGAAATAATAGGAAGGGAAAAGAAGGGAAGGGAAGGAGAGGGGAAGGGATAAAAGAAAAGAAAAGAAAAGAAAGGAAGGGACGGTAAGAGGAAAGTGGAAAGAAAAGGAAAAGAAGGAGATGAAAGCAGAAAGGAATACAGAAGAGAAAGGAAAGGTAAAAGGCAATTGAACGAAAAGGAAAAGAAGGGTAGGGAAGGAGAGGGAAAATGATAAAAGAAAAAGGAAGGGACGGTAAGAGTTTAGGACGTGGAGTGTCTGAACAGAACGTAAAGGTAGTATATAACACAATAAATATCATTTTATATACGTATGTATGTATATATATACATATAATCTTATTTATTGTGTTATATACTGCCTTTACGTTCCATTCAGACACTCCACGTCCTAAACTATATTGATATTTGTTCCAGCAGTATGACCTCTATGGATCTCAGCCCTAGTGAGAAGATTCCTGCTCCTCACTGCACGTAGTTTCCGGTGGAACTGTGGCTAAGATGAAGTGTTCAGTGGCACAGTGGAGCCTGGAGATGCTCACAGCATGTATAGCTGAGAGAAGAAGACAGAGATGAGGAGAAAACAGACAGATGGCCATTGGCATCTCCAATGGTTTGACTCAATATGGAGCCACATATGAGTCTTATGGTTCATATTTCAACACACACACACACACACACACAGAAGTGTGTCGCTGAGACTGTATGAGTGTATTAAGAAGGTGGGAGAGACGGTTACACTCAAACTGAGGAGCTGTAACACTTACGTTTCACCTCCAGAATAAAGTTCACGAGTCGGCTCAGGAAAACATCTAACCACGCCTAAACATAGACCGTAGAACAAGCTTGGAACAGCTTTTGGAGGATATCTGGCTTAATAATGTGTCAGGTTCTCATGGATGAACATGAATTTCAGGGTTTCAGGCTCTGTGAAATGGATCCCTGAGTCACTAAGATACGAAAAGAAAACAGAGAAGTAGTTCTGGAAACACAGAGCAAGCGCAATGAGAATCAAGATAAAATAAGAAAAGGATAGAAATAGAAAGATAACACTGTATACTTGCATATACACACATATGAAAAAAAACGAATAAAAGAAAAAAAATAAAAGAAAGAACGAAATAAAAAATGGAAATACAGCGACAGTGATGGAAATACAGTCAGTGTGGAAGAAGAAAAAGAAAAGAAAGTATGGGAAGGGAAGGTTAAAGGAGCGATGAAAGGTAAGGAAGGGAAGGAAAAGGAAAACAGAAAAGAATGGAAGTGAAAGGAAAGGGGGGGGTTAAAGAATGGAAGGGAAAAGGAAGGGAAGGTAAATGGAATAGGAAAATGAAATGAACGGAAAGAACAGAAAAAAAAAGAATGGAAGGGAAAGGAAAGGAGGGGAGTGTAAAAGGAATGAGGAAAGGAAAGGAAGGGAAAAGAAGGAAAGGAATTGAAAGCAATGAGCCGAGGTCATGAACGAGGGAAGAAGTGCGGAGGGTGTAGAGTGGAGGAAATGAAGGATAATGAAGGGAAGATCTTTAGTCTACGTTCACTGGTCTCTAAAGGGCTGTGAGGAGCCCGAGCACCAAATCCACTCCGGCAGGGTGTCCAGGAGTGCTCTCAGGTCCAGAACGTTGAGCTCAATCAGTGCTGCTGGTGGGTGGGAAGGGGACAGCTCGGGGGACGGTATAAATTTTATTGTTTATTTATAGATTTTATTAGAATGAATTTTGTTTTGTGTCATTAATGGTTAAAAATGTATTGCAATTATACAGTGCATAGTTAGGTAATTCCTTATAATTACAAATGGGTATCCTAATGTAAAGTCTTTTTTTCCATATTCCACATTAAACATGCGTATCTTTATGCAATTTCAGGTAATTACACATGTTTAATGTAATTGCATGTAATCGCTCAAGTTGATCAACAGGTGTAATTACCAGGAGTTACAAATAATCTTGTTGATGTGTTAATGTTTTCCCTCCCTTGCCTTCTGTGTGTGTGTGTGTGTGTGTGTGTGTGTGTGTGTGTGTGTGTGTGTGAGTTTGATTGCTGTATTTGAGCATCCCCCCTGGGGCTCCCATACAAACTATGACTGTAGGAGAATGATCTGACATGAGACACACACACACATACACACACACACACACATACACACACACATATACACACACACACACACATACACACACAAGGCTAATAATAAGCATGAAGCGGATTGGATTCTGTCTGATCATGATCTCATTGAGACACACACTGCAAGGGTGAAAAACTGCACTGGTGGGCTTTGAGACTTGAGTGTCTTTTTATTTTGTTTGATTTTAATTAGTCTCTCTCTCTCTCTCTCTCTCTCTCTCTCTCTCTCTCTCTCGCTCTCTCTCTGCACAGAAACCAAAGCTGAACTGGAGGAACTGATGACAGACATCAAAAAGTTGGCCAACAAAGTGCGCTCCAAGTTAAAGAGTGAGTGTTCTGACTGAGAAAGTAATCAGTGTTCAAATTTGATCAGGCTGGTTTTGGTTTGATGAATCAAGTCTGAAAAACACATAAATAAAGATATCACATATTCCACTGCTGTGTTACAGCAAGCAAAAATGAAAGACAATTTCACTCTTCCATTATTTGCAATACCATCTATTTGTAGTTCTGTAACCATGGTTACAGCATTTAAAGCATCAGATGCTCTTTTCCAGAGTGATTACCTATTACCCTTGAGCTTCTTGGGGTTTGGCCAGGGCCTCAAACGTCCTTGTAGTAGTTGAGAGACATGCTCAAGTATCCAACCCTAAGGCTACATCAATGTTGCCATGATGTCTTAAATGGTCCCTGGGTGGTTCATTGATTCCTACGAGGTTATTAATTGGTCAGCAGGCTACTTCTGAGTGGTAGTGTTCCATGTGGTTGCCAGGTGGTATCTCAGGTAGTTACTAGGATGCCAGGAGCTTGCTGAGTTTTAGGTGGTTCAGGTGGGTACAACTTCTTTGATATGGTATTAAATGTGCACCCGGGGCTCTTGGTGTCACAGATGGTTGCTAAGTGTGTTGTCTTCTCTGGGATGCTGAGTGGTGCTCAAGGTGGGAACCAGGTTGATCCTATGTGTTGGCTGGTGGTTGCTAGGCTGTTGCTAATGTTCTTCTGTCATGGAGACATTAGAGTCTGCCCATTAAATCCTAAAAATGTACAAGCCCTCCTTCCTGGTCAGGTTGAGAGTTTGGTGCTGATATCTTGAAAAGTGAAGTAGGAGAAATGAAATCTGTAGAGAAATGAAATCTGTAGAGAAATGAAATTTGAAGATGATGTCTGCCAAATCCATGTGCGATCACTGACAAAATGTTTACTGCTGGGCCCTGCTGGCTGGTACATTGACTTAGTCCCCTTGGAAAGAGGAAGTTATTCATCCTTGGTTTGAATCTGAAATGTGCTGTTTTTCCCTCTTTTTCACTCTCTTTCTTCTTGACAAGCACAATTAAATGCTTCCAAGCGGCTATTGATTGAGGTCCCTGCTCCTATTGTCACTCGGATATTTGCTTAACTAACAAATGATGAATAGCCTGGGGCAGGGTGGGGTAAAAAGAGGGTGGCAGTGCTTCACAATCGATGAGCTCTATAGGCTGCAGCTGTGCAGTGGTGTGTCACATGGTTGGCTAATGAAAGAGAGGCAGGGCGTGGGTGGGGGGTGTATTGTACTCACAGACCGAAGGCCACCGGGGGCAGTGGATTACACAGCGCTTTACTTTGCAGTGTTGCCTTTTCCCCCATTCTAAGTGACTAGTCTATTAGACCCCAAGAATGTGATTTACACACACACACACACACACACACACACACACAGATACACACACATACATTAAAAGAAGTGATGTAGCAAAGGCCACGCACAGCGCTCAATAATGTCCTATAGCAGATTCCAGAGAGCACCATAGGCCGCACCATTAGCTGTGAAGACAAACAGCCTCCATTCATCTGTTTATCAGGAAGTTTTTGTAGATTTAAAGGCACACACCGTCTCCTACAGCAGTCTGAGGTCTCCCAGTGGGTTTAATTTACCAACAATAGCTGATATTGAACAGGGTTGGGAGTCTCCCAGCACCAGTGTGTGCAGCTACATTAAAACCAGCAGTGTGTGTGTTTGTGTGTGTGTGTGTGTGTGTGTGTGTGTGGAAGCAAATGAGTGGAAGCATATAAGTAAGTAGGTGTGGGCCTGTGTGTGTGGTTGTGTGCACAGCTGGTCTCAGTTCCTCTGCAGTCTTCTCTGAAAAGGGATATAACTGAGTCAGCCTCTCTCTCTCTCTCTCTCTCTCTCTCTCTCTCTCTCTCTCTCTCTCTCTCTCTCTTGCTCTCTGTGTCTCTCTTTCTGTCCCTCCATCACTCTCCCATTTCTCCCTCTCTCTCACTGATGGACTCCAGAGCACCAGCCCCTCTTTAATCGGACGGGGAAAGTTCACATTGCTCTTTGCACCTTTGATCTCGCTTCCGTGTCATTGGTTGCCACGGGATACCTTCTCCACGGCAACCAGTTGCTTACCTGTTTGCTGATGAGGTCAGCTGATTAATGGAGAGCTGACCAATCTGATCAATTCCAGCTAGAGCGCGAGAGAAAGTAAGAGAGAGAGAGAGAGAGAGAGAGTGCAGGAATTATTTACTTGAGTCTTCAAGGATGGGACATTGTCCTTTAAGGGATATGATGGCAGTCAGGACTGTTTACAGTGGTGGTGAATAGAAGACAGTCGTCCCTCACAGACATGAAATAGTCATGAATTCGCTGCCTGATGCCTGACACATTGTTTTACCAGAGTTTGGAGAAGATTTTGGATGAAAGCTAAATGGAGGGGTGCATGCAGGGCACCAAGGAAAACCGATTTAGTTGATTCACCCTTTTGCCATCAGCATCATCCCTTATAAACACTCAAAATAACACGTTTAGCTTCACTGGAGGCTGTAGAGAGGAAATAAAATGGGATTGGCGTATGAGAACCCAATCCAGTGATGGAGGACAAAGAAAAGCAGCAACTGTTCCACGTTCTGCACCACATTTCTGCTCCTGCACTTCAGTTTTATTGTGAGAGAGCCCCTATAGTCTCTTGTGTGGAGAGACACTGGGGAGAAAGCTTAAAGGTCAGGGCTAGTGTGCACGGCCCACGACGCTGACCATTTGGCGCGCTGACATTTGAGTCATGTAAACTTGTTGGACCTGTCAAGCCTCGCAGGGCCACCTCTATTTAGGAACAAGCACCACAGCAAACCGATGTCCTAACTGGACCACACACACACACATACACACACACTCGCAGACACATGCATGAATAATCACTGCCAAAATGAAAGGACTTCATTACCCAAACTTCTCCTGGGTGACCATAAAAAAATCTCCTTTGCTGGACGGCATTTAAAAGGAGGCTGCAGATTGAATATAAAGTAGAGGATGGAAGAAGGTCTGACATATTGTGGGTTTTCTGGCTGCATGATCCAAAACAAGAAGGAACCCAAATGGGAGTTCATGGAGCTCTGAGATCTTACTCAACTTTATTGTGTTAGAGACAACTGGAAACGCCATTATGGCCACTCTAACTTCCTAGAACAACCTTTCTAACTAGTTTACGTCCCCTTAACTAACTCTTGATAAGGTTACTAAGCAACCGACACATCAGCATCTGGTACTAATTTACATCCTGGTGCTTTATGCTCAATTAAAATGACCTTCTTGCCCAACACTGAATCACTTCTGGGATTGTTCATCCACTTCTCAGAGGTGGAGACACATATTGTTGTTAACGTGGTTGTTAGCCACCACTTGCAATGCCTTAGTCTGGTTGAGTATGTGGACTAATCAGATGCTGTGTTTCTGTTTTCTGGACCCCAGACTTTTATCTATAGATCTATACTATTAGGACAGCTCCCCTTTTCTAAAAGGAATAAATCATATGCTCAAAGCCCAGAGCACGAATCTAAAATATCCAAATGTTCCACATAGTTGGTCCTTGTGGATAAACCTAAACTCTGTGTGTGCTTTGCAGGTATCCAGCAGACCATTGAGCAGGAGGAGGGTCAGAACAGGTCTTCAGCTGATCTCCGGATACGGAAGACACAGGTTAGAAATATCCTCGTGTAGAGCTTTGGGAGATATAAAATAGTTGATTTTTCTGACTGATATTCCCAGTGCATGCTGGATCAATAGATCCTGCAAGGTGTTTTATTCAAGCAGGTCCATATCAGTGGTCTGCACAGTATCAACCAACTGAGAAGTTGAAAGCACGAATAAAATTTTCAAAGCTGCAGCTCACTTATCTTTAATGACTTCATGAGATTAAAAATGATCAAAACAAAGCTCAGTGTCTTCAAAGTCTGCCTTAACATTATTAAGGGTGTTACGAATAATATGGGCATCAGATTGCATCAGTTTCATGAATGCAGCACATGCATCTTTGGTGGATTCGGCATTCACAGTTCACCCTATATCATCTCATTCCTTGATGATTGCAGATGATCAGGTGATTAGTTGATGCTGAATGCTGAGTGGCTTTAACCCTTTATCTAGAACCTTGTATATTTAGGCACGGTCACAGTGTAAGATTTATTCCCATTTCTTCCATTCATACAATAAGTTGCAAGAAATGAGTCTGGGGTGATGTAAAGCTCTATTTCCAGATATCTGACTCTTTTTCTCTCTTTTTCTCCCACTTGCTCTGGCTATCTTGTCTTCCCCAGCACTCCACCCTGTCGCGTAAGTTCGTGGAGGTGATGTCGGAGTACAACGCCACGCAGTCGAGCTACAGGGAGCGCTGCAAGGGACGGATCCAGAGACAGCTGGAGATCAGTGAGTGAAACACACACGTCGGTACATGTGTGCACAAAGAGGTCTAAGCAAGTGATGCACTGACTTTGAATTCAAAGATTTCTCAATATGTGCGTCACTTTCCCAGGGTAGGCAAAAGCAGCAGGAATAAAAAGCTAAGCATTAATTAAGGTACATCATTAACTTTTAACGTTGGTGACAGGGCTCTGCTAATGCCTGTTATCCCAGAGTCCCACCCTATAATAAACCAATGAACACGATTACCGATTCCTCTCAGTCTTAGAGTCTTAGAGTCCGTTTTCATGTCGACAGTGTCCAGCTTCTGTCCCTTGAGCGTCTAAATTGATGTTGAATCAGAAATCAGCTGTAACTGCGCCCCCTGTAGGTACTCTAGAGTACATTTGGCAGACTCTTATCCAGAGCAACTTCCTAATGTCCTGATTACAGGGACAGTCCCCATGACGTGACTCAGGGTTAAGGGTCTTGCTCAGGGACCCAGTGGTGGTAGTGCCAGAGATGGGATTCGAACCGTCAACCTCTTGATTTATAAGTCTGTAGGCAAGTACCCACCACTAGACCACTGCCACCCCCGGTACCATGGTGCCACGCCTACCTACCTGGTACACAACCTTTGGTTTTTAGATTTTTTGACGCTTTTATTGATTTTGCATGACATCATTTAAATTCTCTTTCTCTACCTTGCCCATGTATCCAGTCTCTTGATCCCACAAGCCTCACACCAACTTTTTTTTTTTTTTTTTTTGCAAAGGGCATGCAAACTTCACATTTTAGACCAAAAAAATTTACGCATTTTTTTTCCGTCTTGTACAACCAGTAGGTGCAGCCCACTAGGAAACACTGCTGCTGTAAAAAGTGCTGTGCCTGAGTTACGCCCCCTAGTGTGCAGTTCACAGTGTGCTGTTTTAAAAGTTATTTTGGATATTTCAAACTTAACAAAGCGACATCTTGTACCATTACAGAGAATCTTTAGTGAAATAAGTTTTGAGGGACTTTAATCGAGGATGAAAACACTAGTATGCATAAGTATCGTGGTTCTTACCTGTTTTCTGCCTTCTCTTATTGCAGAATTGATATGATCTGTAGGATGTCCCCTCGTGCCGAGCATCACTGCATGCCAGTCTTATCATGTCCACTCTGTTAATATGACTTGTCAGGACGTATGCAGTGTCTATGGGGTCTCTATAGGGGGTGTGGAGGATAGATCGCCAGCCTGTCTCTACCTGGCTGGCAGACTCTGGTGCACCAGCTGCCTCGTGGATGCCAGGCGAAGAGTTTCAGGCTCTTTCCGCCTGCCATCTGTGCTTTATTGGGCACCGGGGGGCTGTATTAAATGTGTCCTGCCTGCGCCGCCAAACGCTCATGTCTCTGATGAAGCCAGAATTGCTGTAACAATTTCTGCTTATAGTCTGCATGTAAAGACATTTTCAGGCTTTTGAGAGAGAGTTCACTGGGTTCATTTCCAGATTTTCCAGATTACGTTTTGTATCAATATTTTAGACAGATTTATTTATCTATTTTATTATTCTGAATGAATCTTGAGCCTTTTAATGGACTGATAGGCTGAGAATTTGCTTGATGAAAATGTATATCCTAAATCCTCCGAATGCTCTCTCTTAAAGCCTGACGGATGCATATTTTAAATATTTCAGTTTATTTGATTCATTTCTTATTTTATTATGTTGTTATGGTTATATCTATTATTGTATGGCACAAAAAGGGGTTAGAAATAAAATCTTCTGATGATGATGATGGTGATTAGAGTGAGCCATCTGAGATATTGTGATGCAAAATATACAATCGGGACGCTTTTATTCTGAGGGCAGGATTGTTCTGAAGCTACAGAGAGTAATTCACCACGGGTCACTATACCATTAAACCTTTTTTGGACACTCACTCATTCGTACATTTGTTCATGTGGCCGGAGCAGCTGTGTTATCGTGAGCATGTCGGCCTTATTCTTTGACGCGAGGTTGGTTGTGCTGGTTTTCGTGGCAGCACTTAAATCCACGTGGTGGGCTCAGGTGTTGCAGGAATGGATCACCAGCTGGTGGGAGCATAGGTGGGTCTGAGGGCTGTTCAGAGTCTATAGATGAAGAACAGTGAGAGAAAACGAGAGTGAGTGCTGTTTAAACTCAAGCATGCATGGTTTCAGTCAGTCACTCACTCGTTTTCTGAGCCGCTTGTCCTACTTAGGAGCATGGGTGGTGCTGCTGGTGGGAGCATAGGTGGGTCTGAGGGCTGTTCAGAGTCTATAAATGAAGAACAGTGAGAGAAAACGAGAGTGAGTGCTGTTTAAACTCAAGCATGCATGGTTTCAGTCAGTCACTCACTCGTTTTCTGAGCTGCTTGTCCTACTTAGGAGCATGGGTGGTGCTGGAGCTTATCCCAGCTCTCATAGGGCAAAAAGCATGGATGCCCTGGACCAGTCAACAGTCTATTGCAGGGACACACACACACCTAGGGGACGATTTAGCCTCTCCAGTCCACTTGACGTGCAGGTCTTTGGATAGTGGGAGGAAACAGTTGCTCCTGGAGGAAACACACATGGGGAGATCATGTCCACTCCACATAGAAAAGATCCAGATTGTCCCAGTTGGGAACTGAACCCAGGACTACTGTGCCGTCCTCAATCATTCCTTCATTCATCAATCTGTGCACAGTATTGTTTGTGAACATCTCCAGGTCATTCACACTGCGGCGTTTTTGGGTGTTGTCCTGTTTCAGGTTTCTAAACGCTGCTCTGAATCAGAGCGCTCAGTGGCAGGATTAACGGCTGCTGTTTGTTCTGCTGTCCTCGCAGATGCTTTAATCTAAGCTTTATCAGGACAGAGGAAGGCATCAAGAGACACTCCTTGATGTCTTGCCGAAAGTAGCGAAAAAACAAAAGAGCGCTGGCACTTCTATTCGCCCGATGAATACAGAGATCCCGCTGCTTCGCAAATGATAAAAAAAACACATTTCAACCAGTTGTGAATATGCCAGTGAGCCTCCGATTACCGGGACTCCAAGGGCGAGCCAAGCTAATCAATTACCAGCCCTCAAAGGCCCTTAATTGGAAAGCACGGCCTCTACCTGTAGAAGGAATTCATGGCTTCTTTTCCAAAAGATCGGAAAGTAACTGGGCTTCTTAATACCGAGGTGGGTGCTTTCATTTGAATACATTTGCATGCATGTGCCCATTAGAGCCGGCACCGCACATTCCAAGGCTGGATCCGGTTCTCACTCCATCAAGATGACCAATATCTTATAAATAGACATGTGCATACATTTGCATAATTGCGGCCGAAGATGGATCTGCCGTTGGCTGCGATGCAGACGGGGCGGCCTGCGGCGAATCGCTCCAGGATGGGGCGAGAAAGATGGAGCAAATTGAGCCTGTTGAAAGAGCCTTATCTCCTTCTCCAGTTCCTTGAAGGCTCCATACCTCCCCGAAATGATATGGGCGAAGTAGGACCTGAAATGCACCAATCGATTTCTCTCGGTTTGGGTCACCATGGCAACACAGTGGATTCTCTGTCTCTCTCTCTCTCTCTCTCTCTCTCTCTCTCTCTCTCTCTCTTTCTCTCTTTCTCTCTTCCCACAGCAATAGCAGAACTTGAAACCAGTAAACGTGTGTGTGTGTGTTCTATATAAGTGTGTGATACAGAGGTGCTGCTCGTTTTTTCCTTTGATTCCAGCTCACCACATCACCTTGAAGCTTCTGCAACTTTGCAAGATCTCACCATGAAGCCAAAGTTCATGGACAATCAATTATCGGATCAGCACTCTCTTTAAAAGAAATGTCTTTGGAAGCCTTTTCTGTTCGTCTCATTTACCCTCTATTTGCATGAACTGTTGGAAAGCCTTAATGCCTACATCCTTGTTTTAGTAAAAATAAATTATTTTAAATTTCTTTATATTTTTCTTAATATTCCTCTTCATATTAAAAAAAAAATAAACACATAACTAGTTGCGTAAGCAGTAGGGCTGTTATAACATCTTTATGGGGCTGTTATAACATTAACATGCAGACGTTAGAATTAACCAGGTACATACTTTGTTACTACAGTGTTTGCTTTTCCATTTTATTTCTTTCATTTGCCCCAAAATCTACTTTCTACTCACATTTTCAGAGCAGACTCTTTCTTTAGTCTTGAGCGAAATTCTTCATTATGTTTATTTTCCATCACCCAACATCGAGATCTGTTTCAGCCCAAATGGACACAAACACACAGAAAAGACGTCCCACTGTGTGTCTGTCTGTGCAGGTGAACAAAAGTCAAAAAGACATCCCAGTGCTAAATAAGAGAGTGAATCCCAAAATATTGAAAAAATATTTAAATTATGTGAGTTTCTGGCCTACAGACCCCTTCAAAAATAAATGAAGATGGCCCAAAAAAAAAACATTTAATGAAACAATTTTCAGTGTCCAGAATGGATGCACTTTCAGATCAATGCATTTATGTGTGTGTGTGTATGCGTGTGTGTGTGTGTGTGTGTGTGTGTGTGTGTGTGTCTGTGTGTCTGTGTGTGAGCCTGCAGCGTGGGCTGACACCCGGCGCACAGCCGGCCCGCCTGCTTCTCTGCGCTCGCTTTTCTCTGGGCCGCTTTAACAGCTTTTTCTTCGGCGTTAATTGCTGCTCATTTGCTCGTCTCTGTGGAGTCGTGAGGCCTCTCCACCTCTGCACATGTCCCCCATCGCTCTTCTCCTCCTCTCCTCCACTCCTCCTCTCCTCCTCTCCTCCCCTAACCCTTCCATCCTATCCCACACAGGATTGTTCCGGGCTAATTATGGTCCATCCCTCATGCGCTGTTGATCAGCGCTCACACCCGGCTGATGAAGGCCACGAGCGACTCCCTGCACAAATGATTCACACTTTCACTCGGTGAACACACTCGGCTGTTGAAAACACACACACACACACCCATACACACACCTTTCTTCATTCGGATTCACCTCTTTAGCACATCCATGCCAACATTTGACAGTTGATTGTAAGTGCTTGTGCAACGTCGCCCTTATGCCTCCCTGTGTCTCCTAACTGATTCATTTCAAAGGCCTGATTCCATTTCTCCCCTTAGCCCTACCCCCTCCTTTTTCCATGTTCACAGCTAGGGGTAGGGTGTTCAAATTCTTCCAAATTCTTTCAAATCCAAGGGCACAATCCCATCAGAACGTTATTACCTCTCAGCATATGTTGTCTAGCTGGGTTTACATTGATATTGCTGATTTGTGCATGGACATACAGGTTTTTGACATATTCTTATGCCACCCCATCTCCCTTTGATGCCATATCGGGCAGTAACGTCCAGGAGCGTTGTTGCTGAACAGCACCGCCGGGTAACGTATCATGTTCTTGAAAGGTTGTCCCATTTCATAGGGGAACATTTCAACCCCTACCCTCTTTATCTCAGGAAAATAATCTCCAGAAAATGTCAGAAATCTATTATCATCAACATTTTTGGTAGGAATGAATTTCTCCATAGGACTTTTCCGTGGCCGTGTTTATTGGGTCAGCGCTGTCGATCAGCATTCTGCAGCAGCCTGACTGAGGTTCTACTAAGCAGCGCCGTGGGTAATGGATCTGGTAATTTGAAGTGTCTTTGCCAGCAGCACTGAGATGTGTGTTTATTGGGCAGGGACTGGGGAGCAGCTGCGTGGAAGAGTAACCAAACAAGATGGACCTTCCCCCAAGATGTAGAAACCCATAGGCCGTTCCAGTTTAATGGGACAGAAGGTCCCCAAACTCAGCGATCATTTGAGGAGTGATAGCAGAGAGCTTCTTCTCAGAAGAAAAACAGCAGCTTTGCCGTCTTCACTGTTGTCACCACACCTCGCTCTGCAATGTGTGGGAAGGTGTGAGAGAATAAAGTCAGGCTGAGATTGGTGCAGGCAGAGAAAGCAGAAAACAAAGCCTTGAACATAAAACAAGGGAATGGTTTAAAGAACACTGGGGGATTGAAGACATCATAAGTGACAGGAAAAAGAGGGGGGGGGGGGGGGGGGGGGGGGGCATATCCATTTATGGCCATAAAGACGGGAGAGGTTTGATTTGCCAAAGCTTGAGGGAGTTCAGTCTGGTGCCGATACGACCTCCCTGCTGTGATCGTTGTATGAGGTGTGTAATTTAATCAGGATTGCTTGAAACTTGATGTGCTGAAGGTCACCACAGCAAGGCTTCTGTCTCCTGCTCTTCCTTCTGTAGTGCATGCGAAAAAGTGTCACAGTGACCGTTTCACGCTCCTCGTTCTGAATAGTGGCCACAGTTTTCATTAAAACACTTAAATGAAGACTTGCATGAAGATCAGCATCCCTTGGTTAAATTAGTTAAGCACGGTGAGAGGGTCCTGCATGGTGCAGTGGAGACACAGTGGACAACAGTGGTTGCATCACTGCAGACCTCCCTCAGTTGGTCTCAAACTTTTCTTCTTCGGTCCAGACAGAGAGAGAGATAGAAAGCACATAGTGGATAGTGTCCTTTCAGACCATTCATCTGAGCCGTGGGCAGCCGTTCAGTACCCTCCTTGGACCAGCTGGACGAGTGTTGTCAGGTGAGCCAGTTCCAGACACAGTTTAATGGTCCTGCAAACCACAGTGTGCAAACACGGGGTGCTTAATTGTCATCTTTCACCAACGCTTGGCACAGCTGCCTGGAGGACCCCAGGATGATGTTAGTCTGAGTGTCTAGCCTCAAGATTTGACCAAGTCCAGGTTATGTCTCTGGAGTTCAGTCAAGTCCCAAGTTCCTACGGTCTGAATGGAGTTTCGAGCCTCAGGTTTCTGAGGAATGAGTCTAAATTGACTCTCAAGTCTCTAAGTACCTGAGCAGTTTGAGAGACAGAAGCAGGGTGGGATTATGTCCACAGAGAACGGAAAACAAAAGGCAGCCGACGTCCAGAGAAGAGCTTTGGGACCTGTTCCTGACTTTTTGAAAGGAGCTGGTCTAAGAGAGTTGAGGCTGTGCTGAAGAATAATGGTGCTGGTGGTGAATATTGACTTTAAAGCTGGTTAGAATGAAACTCTCTTTGTGTTTAGACTGGAGATACACGTGTTTGCACACAAATCACTGAAATACTGTCTCACTTTCACACAGAACAGACAGAAATGAGGAGAGAAATGAAGATTTTGCCAAAACATGCACATTTACAGTAACATGCCCCAAACTGTGTGTACTGTTTTACATGTTTTACACATGTCTATATAAAGATAGTCTAATCTTAATCTGCATTGTAATCTTAATCCCACAGACCAAAAAGAAACATGTTTTCAATTTCATCTTAAAAAAGAGAATCTGGAGCTTTTATTTAAAGAATGCACACACACACACACACACACACACACACACACACACACACACACTGTCACTGAGTCACTGAGTCCAGGGTGGGTAGGTCTGCAGGGTGTGTTGAAATGTCATAGTTGAGCTCCATCAATATTCTGACCATGAACACAATCATCAGCCCTGACCTCACAGCGCCATCCGTCACTGTCACCATATCCCCCGTTCCATCTCTCATCCCTCTCTCTCTCTCTCTCTCTCTCTCTCTCTCTCTCCCTCTCTCTCTTACCCTCTTCTCCCTCCTGTCCCTGTATTGTGCTGCGTGTAATCAGCGTTTAAGATGAGACTGCTGACCCCTTCTTCTCCTCCCCTCCAGCCTGGATGCTCTTCTTCTATTCTTCTCTCATTAATTCTCTCTATCACTCATTCAGAGCCGCACAGCCTCCATCACCTACTGCAGAAAGACCTCAACGGCTTTTGATTAAATTAGTCAAACAGACTCATTTGCACCTAATTAAATAATATGAACTTTTCAGCAAGACCCAACAATAAACACAGCCTTAAAACTCATTAAAATCATCCGCAGTGCAGCGACGGTGCGCTTCCCAAAGATCAAGAAACTTCCCTCAATAACGTTTTTCTGATTCCGATTCTGATTCATCTAGACCCCGTTCGCTGCTGCATCTCCAGATAAAAAACGTCTTTATTCCTGAGGTTTTCTCTGTGAATTGGAAGGGAATTGCCTTCTGGGCATTTTTTAAACTCCGACGTTTTCAGGGATGATTAAGGGTAACAAGGTGAAAAGCCTGGACAGTTTCTCAGGAGAGGTTTGATCTTTATTGGACAGGAACAATCTGGCGCTGATCAGAGCAGTTTAGATGGTGAGGAGAGTTACCGAGCTGCCATTGCTGCAGCAGTTTTAGCATTTTAGCTCTGTTTCGATCACTCGTTCTCTTTTTCTCTGTCTGATCGATTCACTTTCTATTTTTTAATTTTATTTCTATTTCTATTGCTTGGGCAGCGGTGGTCTAGTGGTGAGGGAGTTGCCCCCATATTGGAAGATTGTGGGTTCGATTCCCTCACCGGTAGGTTGCCCTGAGGTACCCTTGAGCAAGGTACCGTTCCCGTCACTGCTCCCTGGGCACTTTCAATAGCTGCCCACTGCTGCACGGTGTTTGCATGGGTAAAATGCAGAGGTCCAATTTCGTTGTGGTTCACTGTGTGCTGTGCTGTGACCTCGCAATGACAAGAATAGTCACTTTCACTTTAAGTGTTCATTTGATCAATGCCATGAATTTTGGCTACTTTGCGGGCTATTCATTTTTGGATTTCATTCCAAGCTGTCTGTAATCTGATGAACAGAAGAGCTAGTGTTTAACTGTGGGATTATTTTGGAGATTAATAAAGTGTTTTATTGAATCTGCTTAGCGGGGAAATTGTTATAGAATTCTTGGATTTATTTGGAGGCGAATAAATCTGTGTTTAATCAGTTTAACATGGAAGTTGCTAAATAAGTATGGGATTATTATGGATCTGAAAGTTTGTGTTGAACTGTTGGATTATTTTAGAGATTGAGAGAGTTTGTTTAGAAATATGGGATAATATTAGAGATTGAAAGAGTTGGTATAGAATTCCTGGATTATTTTTCAGATTGAAAGAGTTGGTATAGAATTATTGGATTATTTTTCAGATTGAAAGAGTTGGTATAGAATTATTGGATTATTTTTCAGATTGAGAGAGTTGGAATAGAACTGTTGGATTATATTAGAGATTGAGAGAGTTGGTATAGAATTATTGGATTATTTTTCAGATTGAGAGAGTTGGTATAGAATTATTGGATTATTTTTCAGATTGAAAGAGTTGGTATAGAACTATTGGATTATATTAGAGATTGAGAGAGGTGTTAAAGAAGCATTGGGTTATTTTGTGCACAGAGAGATACACCCAGGCCTGTACTGCTCTACTCCTCTGTTACCCTGAACCCAAAGTAAGAGACGCCCCTTCTGACTCATCCCCTAAAGCCCCCCCCCATTAATTCAAAGGGCTCACTAATTAACCTTGAGGCGGGACAGGTTGTTAAAGGAATGCAGATGGACCTGTTTAAAAATGCAGCACCACTGGGAGGGTCGACTGTGAGGAAGAACAGATCTGGCGACAGATGGATAGACAGACAAATGGATGTGTCAGAGCTGTGATGCTGTGAATTCAAATCCATTTACGATAAAGAGTAACAGCAGGACATGAGCGTGTCCTCTGGCCCCTCATTTCACATTATTGATAAGACTGGCTTTTTGTCCTTTCAGTGTCTGCAAGCTGTTAATGTGCATTAGAGACGGACACTAGAAAACCCTGGAGGTTTAAATCAGCAGCCAGTTCAGAAGACCTAGTATTTCCTTTTTAGAGTCTCAAGTTTTTTGTTCATTTTCAGATTTAGTAAAAGAAAAAATTGTACAGTGTTCTGGCTACAGGATGCACCACAAAACCCTGGGTCATCAGTGACCATCAGTGGTCATCAGTGACCATCAGTGGTCATCAGTGACCATCAGTGGTCATCAATGATTTTTTGGATGAAAATGTGCACTTTGGGCAGCATGACGGCGTAATGTGTAGCACTCAGTCCTGTGAGAGCTGAGATTGACTCCAGCGTTTTCACTGCTGCTCTTTTCTGCTTTCGCTATTTTCTCGTTTTTATTACCATTCAAATTATTTGTAAATATTATATAATATAAAATATAAGATTAAATCTTTTTGGTCCGAAATGTTAATCTGTATTAGTCTTTTCTGCAAAATTGTTCCGTGGATTAAAGTATAGTATACTTTTCTTACTTTAGTAGACTTTTCTGCCATCATATAAGAAGAAATACCAATGAATTTGCTTTTTTAAAGGTACAATGAGTGTTTTTCACATTTCGTGAGCGGAGCCTCGAGTCAGGCTTGTATTGCTGGAAAGTAGTTTTGTGGTGAGCTTTAATTAGTGCATTCATAATCAGGACACATTCATAAAAACCGACTCAAGGCCCAATGGAAGATATAGTCCCAGCGGTCCAGAGGCCTATATTTTTCTTCTGAATGCCATTTTTCTTAATGTTTTAATGCGTCCTGATTATAGATGCATTAATAAAGTCCCATCCCACGATCGTCCTTCCCTTGACGCGATGGACAGTGTGAGAGATTCTGTTTACTGTGCCCTGAAGGTGAATGAATAAATAAAGTGAAAGAACATAAATTGTGGGGAAAATAATCCTGAGTCCACTCAGAACCTCCTGCATGTGTCCTTCCACCATCAATGGGTTTAGTTTTAGTCCAAAAGCTTCTCAAAAGCGTCTCCGGCATCAGGCAGCATCTTCACAACTGTTTCCATGTCTATGAGGGACATTCAGACATCTGGTTCCAGTCTCCACCGCTATGGACATTTCAGACTTGGGACATTTCTCAGGAACTGAATGCTTTACAGCTCGGAATTACTTTTTTGAAAAATCTGTTTTTGTGTAAAATATGTCGCTGTTTTTTCAGCTTCCAGTCTGAAGAGGTGACAGAAACCTTTATTTGAATCATACAGTTTTGTGAAAGAAAGGACTGGAGGATAAATAAATCATGTGAAAAGCACCAAAATCATTCTGAGGCCTGATGGGTTCACACAGTTTTAACACTTGTTTTGATGTTTTCATTTTGTCATGGACCTGGTTTGGATGGAATGGTTTTGGAAAATTATGTAACTACAGCTTTACACATTAATAACAATATTATTTTCCCCCAAAAATGTCTTTATATGGTTGGAAATCCAGCATAAATATAGAACAGGGCTGTTAAAGCTGACTTGCCGTGAAACGTGGAGCTGCAGTGACACCAGGAGGCCGAGTGAGGACAATTTATTTGCATTTCCTCAAAACTGGGTCTAACTCTGATTTTCGATCAGACGTCTAATTACTGTCCATATCAGCAAAAATAAGCTTTCTGTTGACGTTAAATAGTGATAGCAGTATTTCTTGACTGATCTGGGCATGCTCGACACCTTACACACCCACCCTCACACACCGCACACTCTCACTGACAACACCAGCAGTAGGGCCTTCTGGTGGCAGCAGGTTCACAAGCTCCAATGACCGGTGCAGGCCGGTCCCCCTGCCATGCTGTGTCTCTTTTCTGGCAGCACGACAGAAGAAAGACTGTCTGCACTCAAGCCTGGACGAGTCTGGACTCGTGGTCTGCAAAATATCTGTTGCGTCCTTCCTTTCAGATGTCGATCTTTCTGTTTTAGGGCCACACTTAAACTGATAAACATCCTTCATCCTTCAAAGGCACAGAGGATGGGATAATATCAACATATCGTGTGTGTGTGTGTGTGTGTGTGTGTGTGTGTGTGTGTGTGTGTGTGTAGCTGGCAGAAACACCACAAATGAGGAGCTGGAAAGCATGCTGGAAAGTGACAACCCAGCTATCTTCACTTCGGGGGTGAGCAGATATGCATACCATATATTTTATCCATGTGCACACACATTTTCATACAATATATACACATATATATCTATAACCTCAAATATATATGTGTGTGTGTGTGTGATCAGCAAAACCCAGTTTAGTTTAAACAGGCAACCTTCATTTTGAGGATGAGCTGTAGCGCTGTATTTAGCTTTATCTCACCTGTGTGTGTGTGTGAGTGTGTGTGTGTGTGTGTGCGTGTGTAGGTGTGTGTGCGCGTGTGTGTTTGTGTGTGTGTGTACGCATTTTTGGCCTCTTCGCTCGTCCCTCGCAGGCTTGCAGGGAGGCACTGATATTCCAGACAGAGCTTCGCCTGTCCTGCAGCAGAATGAGCAAATCTTGATAACGTCCAAAACTCATCCTCTTCTCAGCTGCAGGACTTCCTAACAGGGGGACGAGAGCAGAGGGCAGAAAGTTTGGTTGGAACTGATAAGAACTGAGGAGACCTCCTGATCTCATGATGTGTGTGTGTGTGTGTGTGTGTGTGTGTGTGTGTGTGTGGGCATCTCGCTGCACTTTAATTGCACCTCATTCGTTTTATATCTATATATCACTTTACCTGTCTGTCTGTCTGCCTGTGTCTGTCTGTCTGTCTGGATCTGAATCTTTTTAATCATTTGCCAAAGTAGAAATTCTTTCTTTCTTTCTTTCTTTCTTTCTTTCTTTCTTTCTATCTGTCTGTTCGTCCCCATCTCATCGTAGATCATCATGGACTCCAACATCACCCAGCAGGCCATGAATGAAATAGAGACCCGGCACAATGAGATCATCAAGCTGGAGAACAGCATTCGAGAGCTGCACGACATGTTCATGGACATGGCCATGCTGGTGGAGAGCCAGGTGAGACCCCCTTCGAGGACCCTCCCCCCGTCCTCATCGTCCTCTCACCTTCACTGGGCCCGGCCCTCCCTCACACAGACCTGGAGCTGTGGCCGCTTGGCTGTGGGTCTCGGCTACTCGGCCACTGTTTCCACTCACAGATGGCCTCTCTGTAGGACAGGGAATTGTCACACCACTTCCCCAAATCCACAACTCACAGAAACACACACTCACACGCCGAGAACTTGTAACAGCCCCAACAAGCATGTTTTTGAAAACACAAAATTGGAATAGAAAAAGCTATGTTATCTCAAAACACCTGTTCCCATCTGCCTTGAGAATTGGAATTATCTGGATAACTGCATAAACATGCAGGTGTGAACACACCACTTTAAACCAGATTTAAATCTGAATCACTCGAACCATTCAGGATGGATTTCAGCCCCATGAATTGAAGTGAAAGTGCCTATTTGCCTTTGTGAACACACACAGTGAACATCCTCTGTACTTAACCCACACACACCGTCCAGCGGACAGCCATATCCAGAGTCTGGGAGCAGTGATGGTAGCGGTACCTAGCTGACGGTTATCTCAGAGTAACCTACTGGTCCAGGATTTGAGCCCAGAACCTTCCTATCCACTAGGCCACTGTTGCCCCTGCATATTACGGTTACACCAGTCCATCCAAACCCATCCGACACTCAAAGCTGCTCCCCTGAGGCTTTAAGCTTGACCCATAATCCCTTATCCACTCTGGATCAGCCCGTTAGCTCCAGTTAAGCTCCAGTTTGGTTCTCTTCTCACCATTTCTCACCATCTCGCACATCAAGGCTGATGATGGGAACCAGGAGGACAAATACTCTAAACATCATATGACTATAAATTTAGATGGTTTTGCACAAATCTGTGCTTTCTTTGGAATGAAGCAAAAACATAGGGAGCCGCTCGGCCGATTGGTTGTTGCTAACGAGCTGATCTTTTTCAACTAATAATGCAGAGGGCAGAACATATCTGGCAAATCATCACCCTCAGCCAAAAAACTGATATTTCATGATGAAGCGACCAATAGAATTGGTCCAAAATGACAGGGGATCTAATCCTGTTGCATTGCCATGACTGTTAAACTGTTTTTCTGTCTCTTATAAAGTTGAAACTAGCAGATAGGAGGTTTTGTTGTGGTACAGCAGTCAGTTTGTGCTTGAGAAGGGTTTTGTGATCACACTGGGGTGTCAACAGTGTTTCTTTATGAGCTCAGCCTGTGAATTCTTCAAGTGTTTTAATGCAAGAGGTTCTGATGGACCGAGAAACTCTATTAACACAAATTCCTTTGATTTGATTATTTACTGCACTAACAGGCTTCCTCTGCTCCCAAATCCCCGCGAAAACAGGATCTGAGACCTGCACAGAGCCTGTGATTTGCTTTCTCTGCCTTGCCTTTTTTGTCTCTCTCTCTCTCTCTCTCACTCTCTCACTCTCCAATAGGCCTTGGTGTGCTGTGTATTTGGGCTCTCCACTAACCTCTAGAGGTAATTTTTGCTTGCTAATCCTCACTTGTTAATCTTCACTTCCTGAAAAACAAGCCACAATAATTTAAAAGTTAATTGATTCAATTATAGGTCCTTAATTGTCATCATTTCTATAAATATGGGCAGAAGAATCTCCAAACGTTGTTAATAATATAATGGCTTTGGCTGTGGGCCCAAACCAAAATGAATGGTCTCATTCTCTCTGGATGGCTGGGATGGCCCTCCCCCTCCCCCATCACTCAGAGTTGTACTAGGCAGCGCTGATTAATCAGCAGCTTGATAAGGTTCAGTGAAGCTTCACGTGTCTCAGAGGAAACGCCCAGCCGCCTTCACTCTCCAGTCTTGGACTTTATAAACTCACCCCCCACAGGAGACCTGTGTAAGCCAAAAATACATTTTCTGAACCATTGGAATCTTCTTAAAGAAACAGTTTGTCTGTTCTCTTTTGGCACGCTGTGGTGAACGGGACAGGATGTAAATGCGGCGCTGGTATTACGAAAAGGGGTTTTATCCAACATAAACCTGGGGAACCAGGCCAACTAAACAAACCCACTATTGAAAGCACATGACTGGGCCCTTTACTAGGACCTGAAAAAGAGTGGAACTGGACCACGGGATGGGCAGAAGATCTGGCCACAGCATGGCCAAGGGACTGGGCCATTGGAACAGGCACTGGATAAAACCAGGGAGCATGCACTAGACCGGACATGGGACCAGATGAGGATGTGGGATGGGGAGCAGGCGCAGAACTGGACCATGACAGAGGACGTGGGGTGCAGTTCATTATGGCGACATAATGAGGCACAAATGTGCCCAGTCAGGGCAGAGCGGCGGGAAACTTGACACTTGATTTCTTCTTTTACTGCTTTCTTAACCTGCTGCTTCTAAATGTGCTTTAGAAATAAAGATGACCAGGAGACCTCGCGAACGAACCACATTTTCACCCACACCAGTGAATCTCTTTGGCCGTCATTGTTGACCAATTACTAACACATCCAATAAATCGGTCCAGCTCTAGGTCCCTGTTTGGAGTAGTCCATATGCAGCCTAGTTTTCTAGACTTGGATTAAGCAAAGGCCCAGACGAAACAAAGCATCACTATTGACATTGCAGTAGAGGGTTTAATCCACTTGTATGGTAGCAGCCCTTAACATAATAATATAGGGAGCAGTTGATTACATGAGGTTATAGAGTTGCTTTTTTTTTCCCTGCAGGGGGGGCTCATGAACAACATAGAGTCTAATGTGCGTAATGCGCAGGAATATGTGGAGAAGGCCAAAGAGGAAACCAAAGCAGCTGTTAAAGTGCAAAAAACCAGTAAAGTGGTGAGTAAAGGCCTTGTTCAGTCCACGGCTGGCCTCTGACATCTCTCTCCCTTTCTCTCTCTCTCTATCCCTCTCTCTCCCCACTTCTCTTCCTCTCCACCCCTCCTCTCGTGCACTGGTCAGGGAGAGATGATTGACCGTATTGAGTATAATGTGGAGCATGCGGTGGATTACGTGGAGAGGGCCGTGTCAGACACCAAGAAGGCAGTAAAGTATCAGAGCAAAGCGAGGAGGGTGAGTCAGAGACACGGGACCAGCCTGCATGACCTTCAGCACGTCCACCTGTCCTCTAATCTCCTGTCATATCTCCATCATGCCTGTGGCAGTGCTTGGCTTCGAGACGTGATGGGGAGAGGGGTGAAAAGGGGCACAGCCAGAGTACACGTGTGTTAGTGGGCCCGAAGACGTGCAGAGGAAGGGAAAGTAATGGAGTCCTAACATATAAAAATGAAAGGTAGACTAGTTCAGGGCACAGACAGTGTAGATCCACTATTGGCTGGAGATTTTCTGACTTAACACCCTCTTTTGATGATGCAGTGTAAGTATATTTCTTGCTTTTACTGCTAAAGTATCCCAAAGTACTTCAGATAAAGCAAAAGTGAAGTGAAAGGGACTACAGCACAGTAAACCATAATGAAATTCTTTCTCTGCATTTATTCACACACACTGTCCAGCAGGGGGCAGCCATATGTGGATATGTGGCCAGGGAGCAGTGATGGGGATGGTACCTTGCTCAAGGGGATCTCTGGGCAACATACTGGTCCAGGATTCGAGCCCAAGGCCTTCAGATCCTGGGTCCTAGTCCCTAAACACTAGCTAATCTCACTGGGTTCAGTCAGAATATGTTATAATACTATATAACTTTCTCAAAACCAGCATTTTAAACAGACAGCATGGATTACTAAAGTGACTTAGTTACAAAAAAAAGGAAGATCACATTGTTTTGACTGAAAGAGAAAAGAATGAATGATGGAAACTCGCTGCAATCTAACATACAGTGGTGCTAGAAGTTCAGATATCTGCATAAATTCTGCTTAATTGTGAACTAAAACATCATACGTCCGTCAATAACAACAACTTACACACTTAACACTGAAATGTTTCCTTGGCATTTATTATCAATCATCCCGTTTTCAAAGGGCCTCAAAGTCTCTCTCCCTCTCTCTCTCTTCTCCTGTTACTTCCACAGAAGGTGATCTTGTTAGGTGTCTGTGTGGCAATCTGTCTTCTCATCCTCATCATCTCATTGGCTGTCGGGCTCAGCTAGCAGAAGCGATGCACATAGAGAAGCTCCAATCCCTGGATGGGACCTTATTAAGCAGCTGAGCTTCAGTTAGTGAAAGTGAAAGTGACTATCATTGTCATTGTGAAAACACACAGCACAGCACACAGTGAACCACAACGACATTGGACTTCTGCATTTAACCCATGCACACAAGGAGGGCTATGAATGCACCCAGTGACAGGGACGGTACCTTGCTCAAGGGTAGCTCAGGGCAACCTACTGCTAAGGGGTTTGAACCCACAATCTTCTGATCCTGTGGCCGACTCCCTAAACATTAGGTCACCGCGGCCACAGTTATTAAACCTTATCCTAGAATAATCTGGGAAATCTGGATAATTTGTGCCTAAATATGTAAAATACAGTGCAAAAAAGAACTTCTCCTTATTTTGCTTTCATGTAATGATGAGGAACAGTTCTCCAGATCTTCTTGAAGGACAATGTTTTTGTTTCTCATTTTCAGTACAGTCCCTGTCCCTGTTTTTGTTGGTTAATCCACACAGTGACCTACGTCTGAGCCTTCAAGTAGAGCAAAACATCCAACTTAAGACATGATGCAGTGAAGAAACAGGTGCAGATGATTCCAGATGTTCAGGTGATTAGTTTACTGCTGAACGCTGAGTGCATGGAGCCCCTTTTTCTAGAACACGCAGAAAATGGTATTTTTACAGCAACACAGCATGGCCAGTGAGGAAATGATGAACCAGAATCTGTAAATATTTACCATCATAGTGTAAATACAGTGTAGGTGTTTCCGATAAAGTGGCCGGGAGCGGAGGTATATTTTGTAGTGGTTTTTAGTAACATGTCCAGACATGTAGACGTATAAGTGTAGTTGTTTCCAGTAAAGTGGCCAGGGAAAGGATGTATAGTGTAGTGGTTTCCAATAAAGTGGCCAAAGAACAGAATTACAAAGCACAACGTAGCTGTTTCCGATTAATCGTCCGGCCAGTGGAAGTAGAGTTTTTGTTTCCAGTAAAGTGTCCAAAAATACATGCATAGTGTAGTAGTTTCCAATAAAGTGGCCAGGGAGTGGAAGTGCATTGTAGATGTTTCTCTTAAAGTGGCCAGTGTCTGTACATTCAATGAGATGCTGTGTGGGAAAGTTTTGTATCCTTTTCTTCAGAGTTCAGTTCAGTGTTTTCAGACGATTTGTGAGTACATTGTGAGTTTTTGCTGCTTTCTGCCTCACTCTGTTCTCCTCGTTCTCTGCTCATTAAAAACCCAGTTGCCTCAGCACCAGCTGAGACCCGATCGTGATGCATGCTCTGAAAGTTGTGGCATGTTTGTGTTTTTCTTCTGTGAAGACACCGCCGGACTCTATTTGTCTTGTTTAGACCCAAAAACACACATCAGGTGTCGGTTCTGATGGTTTCTGATCCCCCGTGTGATGCGGTCCTCCCTCCTGCACGTGTGATTGTCCTTTTTGTTGGAGTTTTTTCTGCATTTGCAGCCAGTAAATGTGTCTTATTAATTAATCAGTGAAAAGAGTTTCCAGTTAAATATTTTGAGGTCATATTTCTGATCATGTCAGAAATATAAGAGCATCACTGTTGCCTAGCCAGGGAAATATATATAAAAATACCATTAATAAAATAATATTTGGACAATAAAACAAATAATTAACTTTTCTGTTTTTCTCTTTTCATGCATCCGGGATTTCTGTATTTATTTTCATTCAATTTTATTTTATCATTTCATTTGTTTTATTTCATTATGATTTTTTTAAATTCATTTTTTAATGTTTATTTTATTACTTTCTAAAATGTTTTGTTTATTTATTTTTGAATTATTTTATTTTGTTGTATAATTTGTCTTGTTTCATTATTTTTATGGTTTTTATTATTTTAATTTTTATTTTATTTTATTTTATTTTATTTTATTTTATTTTATTTTATTCACACCTTGTAGAAGAAGATTATGATTCTTATCTGCTGTGTGGTGTTAGGGATTGTTATTGCTTCCACTGTGGGTGGGGTTTTGGCCTGAAAAACACAGCTAGACACAAAATCCACACACCACACACACACACACACATACACACACACACACACACATCCACACAGCCACAGCAAAAACAACACAACGCTCGACAGCGTCCAAACAGATGACACGAAACCATGTAAAGAAGAAGGAAGATTAGTTTTCTTGTTTTTTCCGCATGAGGTTCTATTTTGTAAATGTGCGGTCCTGCGATGTGTTGCTCTGGATGTCGTGTGTCATTGTATGGAGAAAAAAAATACTGAAAATGTATTTTTCATTGAATATTAAAGTTCCGAAGGTGAAAAAGATTCAATGTTGTACACATAGAAACTCATCCCAGTTCACTGCCATCGCTGACTAATTCAGAGGCGCTGAGAGACAAATGCTGAAAGATAGCAGATTCTTTTTCCACGATGAGGGAGGTTAGCAGAAGGTTAGCAGTGAGATGGACTCATGGGTTAGAGGACGTTCTGGGTGATCGCTGGTCTTAGACAAGAAAGAAAAAAATTAAAAAATCCAGGATGTAGTCCAATCTTGGAGCCCCCAATTGCACCTTAATGACTGTAGGGCTTGAAAATTGGCTGATGAATAGATGTGGTCTATTCCACGCTAAAACGTGAGTCTAATCACTCACTCATTTTCTGAGCTGCTTGTCCTGATTAGGATTAGGTGGCGCTAGAGTCCATCCCAGCTCTCACAGGGCGAAAGGCAGGGACACATCATGGACAGGTCGCCAGTCCATCGCACACACATTATCAAACACGGGGAGACCACGTCCAATCCACACAGAAAGGACCCGGACCATCCCATCTAGGAATCGAGCCCAGGACCTTCTTGCTGTGAGGCGACAGCACCACCCACTGCACCACCGTGCCAGTGCATTATTATTAGTGTTTCCCTCTTAACGGGCCTGTTATTGACCTGATTCGTTGGTTCGAGTGTTTCGGGATTAAAATGTGCTGAGAAGGAAAACAGGAACACGTAAGAGGATCGCTTAATTAATTCATGAAGAAATCAAATTGTAACTATAACTCAGCAGTGATTACTTTGTATGATCATACTCATTTAAATGCTGTTTCTCTGTAACTGCCTCCTTGTTTTTGCATGTATTTTGAAATGTTTGAAAGCCTGTTGAAGCCTGTTTTGTTTTTCTTTATTATACCTTGATTTATTGAAAATAACGATTTTGACCCCGATGGCACTGGGATGGTCTCTTTAGGCCGTACTTGTCCTGTTACTGCTGTCTGTAAGGGGCGCTTTTGTGTTTAGGTTTGTTTCAGAAAGTGTGTTTTAAAGGGAAGTTAAAAAAATTAAAATTAAAAAGATGTGAACAAAGTCATGCGGAAAAAAAGTACAACAAACCCTTTCATAGCAAACCCTCTCCGAAGCACTTTAATTGCTTCTCAACAGCTGATTATGGTGAAACCTTAGTGGACGTCCCATTTAAGACCTTTTGAACAACAAGAGTCTAAAAACTACGTAATCACAAGGAAGAAGAAGACTGCTCGTCTTTTCCTGCTTTTCCTAAGACTTGAGGAAGTGGAGGATCTAGCCAGTGTTTGTGTGTGTGTGTGTGTGTGTGTGTGTGTGTGTGTGTGTGTGTGTGTGTGTGTGTGTGTGTGTGAGTGTGTGCACCATCCTCACCAGCCATTCCAGCTGCTTCTTCAGCAGTGGCTGTATTTTCCATTCTGCCTTATTACTGTATTTCTGTGTACAAGAGTAAGCATGTATGTGTGAATGCACCTGCCAGTATGTGTGTGTGTGTGTGTGTGTGTGTGTGTGTGTGTGTGTGTGTGTGTACTTTCATAAGTGTATGCTTGACCTGCATGAGTGATAGTTTGTGTGCATGCCAAGCGTGGTTTGGATTTACTTCCTGGGTGTGTATATATTTGTGTGTGTGTGTGTGTGTGTGCGTGTGTGTGTGTGTGTGTGTGTATAAAGCCTGTTGAACTGCCTGTAATATGCCACTCGTGTCTTTGTGTAGAAAGCTGTACATTACTGTAGTACGGGGGTGATGTGAAGGTCCCACGATGACAAACTGAAGCTCTGTATGAAACATCATGTGACTGTAGGACTCTATCCGGTGGGCGGAGCTATTCGGGTTCAGGATGCCCATTTCAGGTCTCGCTTCAGACTCTCGGTGCCGTTCGTGTGCATGACCGTGCTGGGAGCGCAAACGAGACGACCAGACCACCTACTTCAGCCACTGCCTCTACGTTGTGATTTGATGTCAGATCTGTTTGTTTTCGGGGTTTTGTTTTTTAAGTAAATCTTGTCTCAATTCCACTGTCTTGATTCTGTCTTTCTTGTTCTCCTGATGCACAGATTAAAGTTGCACACACTGCTTTAATCAGAAAAGCACTGAGAGCTCAGCGCCACATATAAGCTTGGGGTCAAAGGCCAGGCGTCACCTACAGGAGTAGAACCCCCAGCACTGAACTGTGCTCCACTGGATGATAGAGCTCCTTCCAGTTCCTTTGAGATGAGTTGGTGTTGCGTCTGTGATCCAGAACCACATCCGTTTCTGACCTAACTGAGACACTGCACGGCTGCAAGCAGATCCTCACTGCAATGTTCCTGCCTTCGTAGAAAAGTAGAGGCTGTAAATAAAGGGCCAAATTACATCCATTTAAATCTGTGATTTTAAAGGAAGGGAAGGTGTCTATTAGTCCTTCTGAAGCAGAGAGAACGTCAACGAAATACATCACCCATATTTAAGCTGCAAACACCATGCAGCAGGGGGCAGACATATCCAGCACCCAGGGAGCAGTGATGGAAACAGTACCTTTCTCAAGGGTACCTCAGGGAAACCTAATGGTCTGGGATTCAAAAGCATGACCTTCTGATACCGGAGCCTAGTCCCTACACACTAGACCACATGGTAGCGCAATGACATATATAATAGTATAACAGTATTACATAATAACATATATATATATATATATACTCTCACACACACATAGACCAAAACACCACCAAATTTTATATAACAGCACCTAATTTTATAAACATACATGAAGGAGAACTGAAAAGGAGCCGTGACCCGACAGAGAACCAGCAAAGTTCATTAGACAGCACAGTGGTGAAGAAACGAGGAAGTGAAAGTCAAAGTCAGAGGCCAAAAGTCTAAGAATGTGAGAGTTGTTCCTGGTCATATTCATACTGATTATCTAGAACATGACTGACCTTGTCCCTTTAGCTCTGTGGTGAGAGGTGTTTTAACCTGCCTTTCCCTTCCAGCAGGACATTTAATAATAATATCCCTGTAGCAGTCCCTGTAATTAGGACATGTAAGTCGCTCTGGATAAGAGCGTCTGCTAAATGCCGTAAATGTAAAATGTAAATGTAATATTTGACAATAGAGATCAAATTGGACTTTAATGAGGTTCATGTCAGACTGGCACGGTGATGGCGGTGACAAAGAGATCAGATAAGCGGATTTTCTTGCAGGACAGGTCTGGACAGGAAAAATCATTTCCACTTCAGCTTTTCTTCCTCCTTGTCTCTTTTTCAGCGCATGTTCTCTTCGTTGAACACCAAGCCTGCAAGAAACAAAGAGGAATTTGTGGGACGGGCTTCTGCAAACTTGCGGTGAAATCACAGCGACCTAAAGTGACCGTACTCACGTCTGTCCCCAGTGATGTCCTCCTCGGTGCGAAGCTTTAACTTCTCTGCGAGGTGCATGTCCTTTTGTTCAAGAATTGAGATCATCAGGACACTGGCCACGTCCCCTTTCCTAATGACCATGTCCACGAGGTACCCTACTCGATCCTCCTGCACCTTCTTGCCCTGCAGAATCTCATTGGCTTCTCGGCTGGAGAGAACAGGAGGGTTTGCAGCTCGGAGACCATCGATCACGTCCTTGAGAACACCTTCGGAAAGTCCTTCGATGAGCGGCACTCGCGCTTTGAAGAGCTGATCTTCAGAGAGGAAGAAGAAGTAAATTATATAAGCGTATACTGTGCAAAACTGTGCAAATGTCTCGAGCCATCTCGTTTTCTTCATATTGTGCCAGATGTTTTTGTAATGTTTTGTTGAGGAAACGTTCTCCAGTTCCTCCTGAAGGACAAAGCTTTTCACTACAGTCTCTGTACCTGAGCAGTTTCAGAAGGAGTGTGGATCATCTCCACAGAGAACGGAAAACAAAAGATTGCCATCTTCCAAAGAAGAGGTGGGGTGGTTTAATAGCTGGTGTGTTTTAATAGCAGAGTGGCGCAGCGGAAGCGTGCTGGGCCCATAACCCAGTGCTCGATGGATCAAAACCATCCTCTGCTAAGAGCTTTGGGGCAGTGGTGTCCTAGTGGTTCGGGTGTTAGCTGCATTATCAGGGGTTCGAACCCCTTCCCAATAGGTTGCCCTGAGGTACCCTTCAGCAAGGTGCCATCCCCATCACTGCTCCCCGGGTGCTTTCAATAGCTGCACGGTGTTTGAGTGTGCATGGGTTAAATGCAGCGGTCCAATTTCGTTGTGGTTCACTGTCTGCTGTGCTTTGACCTCGCAATGACAAGGGTTGTCACGTTCTTTTTCACTTTTACAAGAGCTTTGGGAAGTCCTTCAAGAAGCCTGGAGAAGTGTTCCTCACTACGACTTAAAGAAAGGAGCTGGTCTAAGAGAGCTGAGGCTGTGCTGAAGAATACCAAATACCATGGTCATACCAGAACAGGAGCATCCAAAAGAGGAAGAAGAAGAAGAAGAATACCAAATATTGACCTACAAACTCTCTTTGTGCTAGAAACTTTTTTAAACAGTTAAGATAATTCCTTTCTAACTTCCAACCAAGATCAGATCATTATTCAGAAAAGCTTCAAAAATGAAATGTATTTTTCATTTTTCATTTCAGACCCACAGTGTTGTTGACTCTGTTGTTGTTCTCAGAGAGGACGGAGAGCAAATTTATGACTTACCAGCCATGATCTGTTGAGGAACTCAGAGGACCTGTGTCTGCATGTGAGAGCACAGCTGCTTTACTGTTTGTGTTTTACTGAGAGGAAGGAAATGGCTCAAAAGAGTTAGAGGGGAGTGGTTTTGTCAGGACACCAGAACTATCAGAGCTTTTGGGTGGAGTCTCATATCAACTCATTTTTCCTCACACTTTAAATCCCCTGCATAGTTCAGCACAGGACTTGAAACTTGAACTTTGTTCACTTCTTATCAACAAGGAGGGAAACCTAACAGTAATGGCAGGTAAGAAATATGATCTTCTTCATGCTTAGGCGTTTACTTTTGCTTAGAAAAAAGAAAGAATGAGAACAACGAAATGATGAAGAATGATGACCCCAAACTTAAATTTAACCCTAAATTGAGATATAATCCTAATCCTCATCCTACAGATGTTAATAATCACCAGTTTTTCAGTGAAAGTCTGTGTAGATCATCAGAGCTTATTAAAATAAACCGAGTAAAGTAAATTGGAAAGACATCCTGTTGTGTCACTGAACGGATGAGTCTTCACTTTGTTTTGTCTGCTCATTAAATTGGGGTCCATGGCTACACAGTTGGTGAAGAACCTCTTTTAATTTTCTTTAAAATAGCCTTCAATTTTGTAAAGGAACAGTAAAATAAAAATGGTCCTTCAGTCTTTTCCACTCAGACCTTAGAACAGAGGAATTGTATTTATAGGTACGTTTCCCACTTTTCCGAACGAACAACATTTAGATCACCTGCCAAAGAAACAGATATGTGGACAAACTGGGGTTGTTTTGGCCACTTTTGACCCCTATGCAGTGCCCACTACAGTATTTCAGTCTCTAAAAACAGTGACGTCCCTGCCAGAGTTCAACTTTTGGGACGTCTGCATGTGTCTTGTGGAGAATCCATCCCCTCACACTGCCTTCAGGATGAAAGTGTGGAGGAAAGAGTTTGTGCTGGCAGTGGTACATGCTTTACTCTGTGAACTGTGCCTACGTGGCAGACATAAGCATGACAAGTGTCTGTTTTCCTCACTCAGCTGAGCTCCAAAGCTTTGTAACCTTAAATGGAAAGGTTTCAGCAGATGAGCGAATGTGTGCTGAGACATTCTCTCATTTTTAGTCTATCTGATGCCATTGCTGAAACAGACCAGGTTAACAGGAGTGCTAATTAACCTTACAGGATATTTGTGGATCAGAAGCCGAGCTCCGAGCCTTTCATTGAACAAACCTGTAAGAGGGGATAACACCTCGCACACAGCAGCACTCTACGAGCAGCACGCTGAGAAGGAGACATGGTCAATCACCAGCAATTTCTATGCATTCTATGCATATACCAGAGTACTTACTACTCTTGGCCTGTTGGTTAGACAAAGGTTAGACAAGAGTCACGTGAATGATGATATTTGCTGATGATATTGATTGGGGCTGATGGAGATCTGCTCTAGAGGAGAATGAGTGAACAAGACAGATGAATGAACAAAGGGAGGAAAGTGGAGTGGTGAAGATGGAGGGAGTAAGAGAGGTGAAGGTGGAGGAGTTTAAATACTCGGGATCCACAGTTCAGAGTAACGAGTGTGGAAGAGAGGAGAAGGGGAGTGCAGGCAGGTTGGAATGGCCGAGTGGAAAGAGTGACAGGTGATCTGTGTGAGCGGGCACCAGAGTAGCGGGAAGGTTTACAGGTTTACTGATTGAAATTGAACTGCACATTTGCTGCTGGACCAAAACAACAGCCACCATCCTGTGTAGAACACATTACTGATTAAAGTTTTCGAGGAGGAGTAGAGGAGTGATAATTAGCTAATGTTATCTGGCGATCCTCTTCTTTCCAGAAACAAGTTTGTTACATCTCTTAGTTACATCACTGCTGGGCACAACTGTGTCCCAAACTGGACATAGTGTGTCAACAGAAGTGCTAACTATTGGGACAAACTGATGAGCGATGTGTTCTGCTCATCAAGGCCACTGGGTCCCGACAACGAGCTGTGCCAGAGCGACGTGTCAAAGATACGACTGAAAATACAACCTTTAAAATGCATACGACTCTTTAATCCTTAATGAGGCGTTCACTGCACAGAACTATGTTATTCCCATTCATATCATTCCCTCCACAAAGACGGAGACATGTCCAACAGAATGAATCCACCGTCTCCTACTCTGGGCTTCGTCTCGCTGCTGGGATTCTGTTAAGCATTACTGTCCAGTGCGTCCAATTATACAACTATCCTTCCTTTTGGTGAAACAACCCTGGTAAAGATAAGTGGAGGGCAGTGCGGAAGAAAGATTTGGTATTGCCCTCCAGGTGGGCGAGGCTTTAATGGTGTGAGAATATAATTCAGCTCTATAATAATGCTCTGCATGCTCTGCAACATCCCATTTTGTGAATAGAAAATTCTTTCGCGAAGTCGAATCAGTTAAAAAGTGGTTTGACGTGGGCACGTGATCAAGCAACTTCTGGATGAACTAGAAAGGAAAAGGTTTTCAATAAAGGAAGAATCTGATTCCATCAGGAAGAGAAGATCTGGGCTGATAAAACTACTTGATCTGGTTGACAGTGTTCAGAAAAAAGGCTCTACTGCCAGCAACATCCTGTTGGAAAAACTGAAAAAATGTGATGAAAATCTTTACAAACGGCTGAACCTGGACAAGCTCCTGCAGTTTGACTTTCCAGGAACACTGCACCTGGAGCTCCTGCTGATCTGAGTGAAGAGTCACGGTGAAGTGGCCGGCGGCTGGCTAACCGGCAGGCATTTTGCAGGACTGTTGGCCCTCTGAGCCTGAAGCAGTAAAAGTTTAATTTACAGATGTGTCAATAATCTCAGCTGCAAATGTTTGCTTCTACTAAATTCTATTCAATTTAATTCTGCTTCAAACTGTTTGATACTAATCAATCTCCAAAGGGCTGCAAAGGGATGGAGCATGTCAGGAAAACTTCACGATGAAGTCAAGTCAAGTAGAGTTTTTATTGTCATTTCATTACATATACACAGAACATAGTGAAATAAAATAAGCAATTCTCCAGGACCCTAATTGCTACACATGAGGACGACACTTGGGCGCGATATAAGGCGCCAAGACAAGACAAACGGGCAAGTGCAGACTGACCTCAGACAGAACAACGACAGTACATTCAGTGCATTCATCCGATGGATAGCTGCAGTGCTGCAGAACAAAGCAGTACATGTTGCAGTGTGATGGAGCAGCAATGTTGTGGTTAAAGTGCCAGTGCAAAAAATAGATAAGTAATAAGTAATGCAGTGGTAACATGATTATCAGTTCAAACGTCTGATGGCCAGGACGACCATCAGAAATTATTATAGAGGAGTGCACTGAATTTTCTGGTTATTTTAAAAGATTATGTTCTAAGAGATTTAACATTTAAGGTCCCTCTTTTAGGCGTTTGCAAATTTCCAGTTTATTTCTGTATAATTCCAATACATTCCCATTAATTCCCATGGAAAGTTTCCAGCTTTGAAATGTTCAAGAAGTCTGCTTATAACACTGTAATAACAGTTAATAACAGCTGAAAATACATTTCTCTTTCTCTTTGCTTTGTTTTTCTGTTTCTAACTCCTCAGATCAACAGACCAATGAGGTAACGATGAACTAAATACATGTTTTTGTTTTTATTTAACCAAATGAAATGGAATAAATTCTGCTAACCATCATCTCGTTCTCGTCTGTAGTCACTCTGAATTCTGTGGTTTTGTTTCTGGAAATGACTCTTTCTTTTTTCCTGAAAGGAATACAAAATGGAAACAGCCATGCCCAGTTCTGTTTAATTATCAACAACAGGAACTTTAAGGATCCTGAAAAAAAATTCGAAAAGGATCCGACAATGATACTGAGTTGAATTTTGTGTTTAAACATCTCTCATTTAAGTTGCATTTATTGCTGTAGCAGTATTCATAGCCAGACTTGTGCAAAAGATTTAACACCCTGTAGTGTTAAATCGAACATCAGTGGCTGACTCTTGCAACACTGCTTTTTAATTTCCTGTAATTTTATGTAAAGATTTACAGTGTTGTGCAAAAGTCTTGAGCCCCCCTTCTCTTTATGTTTTGTAGGAAACATAGCAAACACATGTAACTCCAGTCTAAACACAAAGAGAGTTTCATTCAAACCAGCTTTAAAGTCAGTATTCACTACCACCATTATTCTTCAGCACAGCCTCAACTCTCTTAGACCGGCTCGTTTCTTTAACTCACCCTCAGGCTTCTTGAAGGATGTTCCAAACTCTTCACTTTGGGCGATTGGCAGCCTTTTATTTTCTGTTCGGTGGAGATGATCCCACCTGCTTCTGAAACTGCTGTCAGGTACAGAGACTGGACTGAACATGAGAGACAACAACACTGTCCTTCAGGAAGATCTGGAGAACCGTTCACTATTGGCCCATGAAAAAAATATATGAAGGTCTGCAGGATCTTTGGAAAGCAAAACATGAAATGGGGACTCAAGACTTTTCACAGTACAGAATATGTATTATATTTAGGTTTAAAAGACATCAAACATCAAACATTAAACATCGATACTGGTTTATTTCTAATGCAGTTGTTGGTAATGAGTGTCTTGATGAGCTGTCATACAGTGACCACAGTGTGCTCTCCTCTTCCTGTTTCAGGTGCTCTGAAGGAAGTATTTGACTTCTTGGGTTTTAAAACAGACCTCCAGAAGGACCTGAGTGCTAGAGATGAAAGAGCTCTGTTGCGCTACAGCGAGAAAAAGGATCATGAAAGATTGCTTTGTGCTGTGTGCTCAGTCATGGAAATGAGTCGTGATTGGGATAGATGAGAATCTGTGTACCATGGAGGACATCCTTGATCCATTTAATGGGAAGAAATGTTCCTCTCTGGCTGGCAAGCCCAAGGTGTTCTTCATCCAGGCCTGCAGGGGGCAGGAAGAGGAGGAACAGGTTGAAGTGTCTTCGGATGATTGGTCCAGTTCCAGATCATATACCATCCCCAAGCTCTCAGATTTCCTGGTCTCCATGTCCACCGTGTGGGGCTTTTCAAAATCATATCGAGACAAGAAATGTGGTGCATGGTTCATTCCAGGCACTCTGTCAACAATTAAAGAAGGGAGTCAAAGGTGAGCTCCAATCTTAAAAAATACAGAAACACTGGGGTCTCGCTTGTCTAACACTGTCTAACCCACAACATCTGCTGCAAATGAAAATTCTGAGTGATTCTAATGTGTGTGTGTGTGTGTGATGATGTGTGTGTGTGTCACTCATGCTCTCCTGTAGTGGTGATGACATCCTCACAATCCTCACCAGGGTTAATGATGAAGTCAGCAGGAAAGAGGGCTTTGTGTATGATAAAACCGTGGGTGAATATGATGCTAAAATGACCCGGTACTTCACCTGAAAAAGCTGATTTTCAGAGTGCCATCACAGTAAGATGTATGAACAGCTTTTAACTCTGTACAAATGAAAAGAAAGCTAATGAGAATAAATGTTTTATTATGTGTCGCACTGCTCATTTGTGAGGTACTGAGGCCGTGTGTGCGGGGAGGACGAGGAGTCAGGATGCTGCCGAGCTGCTGTTTGAGGTGCTTCAGCCGGAACAGAGAGACCATGAGCAAAATCCCAGAAATGCAGAAGTGATGAATACAAGCGCTAGTTTAGAATAGATTATATGGTGAAGGCTCACAAGAACAGCTAACATCTATTTAACTAAAAAACAAATAACGATACATCACTTCCCTTAAATAGACGTTTAAATGACCTCCACACCAACAATATAAACTTGAAAGCTCAAAATAAGCTTTAACTTTTAGTGATTACTGCAAAAAAAGAGAAAAGGAAAACTGGAAATGTAACATTTCAAGGCAGTTTTTTCTTTCATTTTTATTGTTAAAAAATGTTTGATTTTTGGCACATTTTTGCAATTTTTTCAAAATTTGGAAATTTTCAAGAGTTGATATCAAAAATCAGGTTGTTTATCATCGGATAACTTGAGTTTTGTTCTCCTTGATTGTCGCACTGAGCTGAAACTGAAACTTACAGAACTTATAAATCACACAGCGTCGTTACCATGTAACAAACCTCTTTAAACCCCGTAAACATTCGGCTCCAGCACGGAGAACCGTTCTGACTGTGCAACTTTCTCTAACAGGAGTGTTTCAAACCCACTTTGAGGAAGTGAGGAAGCATTTGAGGAAAATGTGAACAAAGTGAACTCTTTTAAAATCTCCAGCACGCGGTTCTTTTCTGGTGAAGATCATCAAACCAGTCGCTTTCCAGAAAGGTTAGGCCACATGCTGCTTTTTAGACAACGCTGAGAGTATGTTTTCTTAAAGCTTCCTCTTCTGTTTGTCCTGAACGTCTGAAAGGAGGTTGGGTGTTCTTGAGGGAGTGCTGAGTTTCTCTCTACTTTCACTTTTGTTCTGACTTCACTGCTTCCAGAGAATTACAGTTCCGAAGAAAAGCCCAGGTTACTTATGCAATGACTGAAAACTCACGTGTGTTAAAATAAAGTAAAACTGCAATGTCATTCTGGATGTTCCTGCTCCAAGCCTACTGGGTCAACCACACATTGGGGGCAGCGGTGGCCGAGTGGTTAGGGAGTTTGTCTCAGGTTCAAAAGGTCATGGGTTCAAATCCCAGACCAGTACGTTGCCCTAAAGTATCCTTGAGCAAGATACCATCCCCCATCAATGTTCCAGATCTTCCTGAACCAGTTCTCCAGATCTTCCTGAAGGACAGTGTTGTTGTCTCTCATTTTCAGTCCAGTCCCTGTCCCAGTTTCAGAGACAGAAGCAGTGTGAGATCATGTTAAATGTATTATTTTTTTCTTGTTTTTCATTTCCTATATAACTGGTTGTGATTTGAAGAATTAAAACAACCCAGTTATGCCACACAATACACTGGACGAAGGGTTAAGATGCATTTTCAGGCTAAAGGATCCCTGAAAGAGAAAAACAGCGAAGCTGGATAGATGTCCCCAGGACTTTTTTGGAGCCGCTACTATAATTCACACCCCCACACACAAGGTTCCTACGACCTCTTCTGGCCGAGTCATCTGTTAGGACATGACTTTTGCTGTAATGTGGTTTCCTCCACCCTCCTCACTTTCCTAAACGTTGTGAACCAGGAGGCTAAATTTAACCCCATTTTAACCTTTAAATAGAATCCCATTGACTTTTTCAGATGCTCGTGTGACTCAATCTCAGTTCAGTATTAAGATGTCAGCAGTCTTTCAGAAAGATTGGTTACCAGTAGGCTGCCCTGAGGTACCGTCCCTATCACTGCTCCCTGGGCACTTTCAATAGCTGCCCCCTGCAGCACGTGTGTGTGTGTGTGTGTGTGTGTGTGTGTGTGTGTGTGTGTGTGTGTGTGTAAATGCGGAGGTTTAATTTCATTGTGGCTCATTGTGTGCTGTGCTGTGTTTCACAATGAAAAGAATAGTCACTTTCACTTTTATTCACTTTCATATTTTAGAGGAAACTGTTCAAGGTGGTGGTGAATGGAACCAGGCGTCTGAATCTCCCTCATGAAATGTTTGTAAAGATGTTGCCTGATATCTGAGAGATTCCTTTACCAGATTGGAGAAAATAAGGTCCTCAAATTAAACCCATTCAGAGTTATAAACATTTAGAAGACTTGTGTACGTTCACTCTCCTTTCCACAGCGGATCATCATTTTCCATTTCTTCCGGTCCTCTGCATCTTCCTCTTTCAAACCCACTACCTGCATGTCCTCTCTCACCACGTCCTCTTTGGTCTTCCACTTCTCCTCTTTCCTGACGGCTCCATCTTCAACATCCTACTCCCGATATAATCCTTGTATCTCCTCTTGACCTGTCCACACCAACGCAACCTTGCTTCTCTAACTTTGTCTCCAAATGTTCAATCTGAGCTGTCCCTCTAATAAACTCATTTCTAATCCTGTCCATCCTCGTCACACCCAACAGTCTCAGCATCTTTAACTCTGAGACCTTCTGTAATGTGCTCCCTGCTATATTGTGCACACTACTATATTGTGAACCCTGCCATAATATGAACCCTGTCCTAATCTGCCCCCACCTATAATGTGCAGGCTCGAATATTGTGCTCCTTGTTATGATGTGCATCCTGCCACAACGCGCGCCCTGAGGACTTTTATTTTGACAGCTCGTGCTGCGCTGACGCCCGAGAAACAGAGACGCAGCTGTTCGGGGCGGATGTGTTTATGATGTTTTGGAGGATTTCTGAGTGAAGTTTGTGAATTTGAGTGAGACGGACTAACAGAGGAGTTTTCGGGGTAAATATGAGCTCAGGTTTCGTGTCCGGACTGTGCTGTCAGGCCGCGGAGGGGTTTCTGGAGGATGTTTATCAGTAAAGCTGGTTTAGACGGGTTTTCGGATCAGTTCGGTTCAGTTCGGATCGGTTCGCTTCAGTTCGGATCAGTTCGGATCAGTTCGGACACGAAAACCACCGAACAGCAGACTCAGCTCTCCTCTCCTCTCTTACACTGCAGAGAAAATTTCCGTTTATAAAAGCAGCGTTCAGACTGACAGCAGCAATAACACATGTAAACAGTGTGGCCTGATTATTATTATTATTATTATTATTATTATTAGGTTTAGTATTAGTAATAGTATTATTATATAGCCGTTATTATTTCTGCTGCTAATAATATTGAATTTAAAAAATATTTAATTTAATTTAAATTAATTTTACTATTCTTACCAGTAGTAGTACTTCCAGTTCAACTATTATTGTTATTAGTAGTATTTGTATCAATAATAATAATTGTAATTAATATTTAATGTGTAAATATTAATGATAGTATAACAGTTATTACTGCTGCTAAGATTTTTTAACAATTATTTTACTGTTCTTACCTCCAGTTGTACGGCTAATACTACTATTAATATTTCTAGCACTGCACATATTTATTATTATTATTATTATTATTACTGCTAATAATAATAATAATATTTTTTTGCAATATTTTACTATTACTAAAGCTACTGCCAGTACTGTTATTATTATTATCATCATCATCATCATTTTTATTATTGTCTTTCTGATTATTCAGCATCTACTTTCCTTTTTCATCTTCTACCTTTTTCCTTGTTCTTTTTATTGTTATTTATTTTGTTTGTTATGTGAAATTTAAATTTTAAGCCTAAAATGACTTTGTGACTCACGGGTCTGGTCCCATGATCACTGACGCTGCTCTGTAGTTTAAAGGTATTTATAATATAAATGGGGGTGTCAGGTTAATCTTCTGGTTCCATTCACCACCACTGTTCAGAATATAAACCCACTGAAGGAAGGAAATTGTGAAACATTATCTTAATGCAACATATTTTCAACCTGGTCTACTTTACTTTCATGTGCCTTTTCGGCAGGGAGTCTCTCACCCCCTGCGCTACATCACTGAGACGTTAGAATCCGATATTCTGAAAGTATCACCAGAAATCAGTTTCATGATGATGTCTGTGGACTGTTGCTGATGATCTCAGTAGACATTTCAGAGCCACTCACCGTCTGTCTTCAAACTGCAGATGTTCTTACTAGGCTGGTTTACCCGGCAACGCCTCCAAATCGGAGTTCAAACTAATCCGTATTAATTTTTCCCGCTGTAGTTGAGCACGGCCTGCTGGGAAGAATGAGTTCTCGCTCTGAGCATCGCGGTATCCATGTGGACCAGTCAGACTTGCTCTGCAAGAAAGGCTGCAAGTTCTATGGTAACCCAGCCTGGCGAGGCCTCTGCTCGCAGTGCTGGCGGGAGGAGAACCAGCACGCCAGAACCAGGCAGATTGAAGAGGACCGAGTGTTGGCAGAGAGGTGAGGAACCGAGGAAAAGATGTAGAGATGGAGCCCTGGAGGCCTGCTGGGATGTTCATCCATGACTCTAGTAGTTCCACCAGACATCACACTCAATACACGCCTTTCTCCACCGTCCACTCTCCCTGTCTTCTCTCAACATGTCTGTCCATATGTCCTACACCGATGGACACACAGAGGGACCGTCCATGTCCATTTAAGGGTCCTGATGTTGGGAAAGTGATGGAAATTAAAAGTAAAGATAAATCGGATAAAAATAAAAAGGTCATCAGGAAAATGCTCCAGTAAAATCCAGAAGTCTACTTAAGAACAGTAACAAAGTATTTGTCCTCCATTAGCTCCTTTGTCCTATAGTGGGAGGGGTATAAAAGATTTCTTTTGTGATATTTTTAAAATAATTCTCAAGTGTCTTTATATAAAGTTTACTTTGTCTTCTCTACAAATTGGAGAAATGAAAAAAGAGCTCATTAAAGATGGACTCTTGTGTCCTTGGAACTCATGAATTTTAATAATATTCAGTGTAAATAAATCAGTGTCCCACATAACTGACTAAGAGACACGCCGGATGACTTGATCCAGAGCGATGACCTACTAACCGCGTACAGAAGAGCCACGTTCTTGTGTCCCAGAAACGTCCAGTCATGTTCCTGTCTCAGTAAATTCTCAACACTGAGAACCCCGTCAGTCGTGTCCCCTCTTCCTGGATTACCGTGTGTCGTTTTTTCTTCTAGGCTGCAGAGAGAGGAGGAAGCTGCCTATGCGAGTAGCCACCCAGAAGCGCACCCAGACACATCCACCAGCAAGAGCGAGAAGAAAACCGTTCAGAAGTCCCGCACGGTTCCCAACGTGAAGAAATTTTTCACCTCGTCCTCAAAGTCAAGCCTGGGGAAAGGTTGGTGTGACTTCTGACTTATTACACTTAAAAAGCAGTTAAAGGAACCCAAGCGACGAGAGGATAAACTGTGAGTGTCGGAGAAGTAAATCTTTAGCTCGGATTTCAAGGTGGGGAAATGAGGAGCGGTGAGGAACACTGGGGGACCACTGAAAGATCTACCTCCCATGTTGGAAAGCCTCATCTACCATGAGGGATTCCTGAGCCCCAGATCAGATCGTCTACTGTTTTCTAAATTTCTTTTTGGGGAGATTTGATATCGTCCTGTTTCAGTAAAGTGAGAACAAGTGCTCACATTTATGGTATTGGGGCCCGATTACAGGGACAGTCCCCCTGGAGACACTTGGTCTTCCTCAAGAACCCAATGGTGATGGTGCTGAGATTCGAACCTGTGACCACTTGATCCATAGCCGAGTATCCTACCACTAGACCACCAGCGTCTTTACCACGAAGAATGTTAAACATGTGCATGGTCTATATAAAGTGAAAGTGAAAGTGCCAACTTGTCATTGTGAAACATAGCACAACACACTGTGAACCTCAGCCTCTGCATTTAAACCATACACACACGTGCGGTGATGAGAGATTTTTAAGCAGGGAGCATTGATAGAGACAGTACCTTGCTCAAGGGTACCTCATGGTAACCTACTGGTCTGGGATTTGAACCAACAACCTTCTGATCCTGGGGCCAACTCCCTAACCACTAGGTCATCGCTGCCTCAAAATTCAAACTGTGCTTTTCACACTGTACAGCAGCCATTTAAAGTGCCCGGGGAGCAGTGAGGGGACGGTACCTTGTTCAAGGGTGCCTCAGGACAACCTACTGGTCTGGGATTCGAACCCATGACTGTCTGATCCTGGAGCCTAGTCCCTAAACACTAGGGCACCACTACATGTCGGTAGAAAATACAAAACTGGTTCAGTGTTCAAGTTCGATACAAAAGCAATATTTGATTCTGAGCCACCACTAGAGGGCGCTGCACAACAGCTTAATTGTGATAATAAAGCAATCTAATTGAAACTTAAATGTTCACTGCAGATTTTGTCCTTTCATTTTCTAATTTTTGGAAGATGCAAAAGGAAACGGGTGCACATAAACCCGTGTTCCTGCACTCTCAGCTTTCTGTCGCCTTCTGTGTCCACCTCATCCTTTTATTTCCCAGCAAACTTCTAAAACTGCACGCGACTTCCTTTAAACATGTCTTTGGGCACGACTCAGAGGAAGGGAAGCTTGGCAGTTGAACTGGCCGTTCATTCTGCTGACGCTGTTGCAGGTGAGGGTCATCATCCATCTCGGCCCACGAAGTGTTTTGTAGTTCTTTTTATTTTTAAGGCGTCCCGGGACATCGAAACTGTTTATGGTCGTTTGCATCGCAGCAAATTTTGTGAACCACAGATAAGAAGTGCTAGAAGGGACGTTTAAGGCATTTCCTCTTCCTTTACGGCAGCTGTTTTGGCACAGACACTGTGATACCACCCTTTCTTTTTCTTCACTTCCAGTTAAAATCATTTTTTTCATTCATTATTGAGCGTCAAAAAAAAAAAAAACAGGAAACAGAAAAGGCTTCCAACATTTCAGACCAAAACTATCAGCACTTCTTGTGCCTTCATATTTAGCAGCTTGTTGCAGCTTGAGCAGTGGTTAGGGATTTGGCCACAGGATCGGAAGATTGTGGGTTCAAACCCCTTACCAGTAGGTTGCCCTGAGTTACCCTTGAGCAAGGTACCATCCCTGTCACTGCTCCCCGGGCGCTTTCATAGCTGCCCCCTGCTGCAAGGTGTTTGTGTGCATGGTTAAATGCAGAGGTTGCGGGGCAGCGGTGGCCTAGTGGTTAGGGCTAGTGATCAGAGGATCAGGGGTTTGAACCCTTGAGCAAGGTGCCGTCCCCGTCACTGCTCCCCGGGCGCTTTCAATAGCTGCGCACTGCTGCAGTGTTTGTGTGCATGGGTTAAATGCAGAGGTCCAATTTCTTTGTGGTTCACTGTCTGCTGTGCTGTGACCTCGCAATGACAAGGGTTGTCACTTTCACTTTTTTCACTTTTCACTTTTTTGTTTATACCCAAACTGGAAATGTTCCTCGTATCTGTGTTGTTATTAAGTCTTGATCCCCTCATTACTTCATCTTTTGCTTCCAAAAAGTCCGACTCTTGTGTTTTTAATGTGCGCAGATGCCACAATCCCAGAGAAGTCCACCTCCATAACCCAGCAGCCGGTTCCTGGGTCGGACCAAGCCACGAGGCAGTTTATTGACTTCCTAAAGACGCTGCACAAGCCCGGACGAGAGATCTTTAAGCAGTGTCACACCTTCTGCCAGCACGTAGGCTACAAAAAGGTATTTGTTTAGAAAGAAGCTAAAAAGAGTTCACAGTTAATGGAACTCCATCCTCTGGGTGTGAGGACAGGATAGTTCTTTCAAGAGTCTCCGCCAGCAGGAAGCTGTATGAATAAAACCCACAATCTGCTGGATGGGTGTCTGCGGTTTGTGTGCCCGTTGGGTAGAACTTGTAGTCGCTGTCCTTCTCCCTGGACGTCTGTGATTCAAACGAGCGGCTGCGTGTATCTTGTGGAGACCACTTGTGTGTGAACCCTGTGGTCACGTGGATGAAAAGGATATTATTGGATTATTTACAGCCAATAAATACATTCCACTGAAGCTTATTTCGTCCCCTCATAAAGCTTGAACCAAAAAACGGCTGTTGAATCTAAAAATGATGCTAGAAATGTAAATATTCTCAGTTACTTCACCAAAATGATGCAGTTGAACACTAAAAAAAGCTCTCCTTCGTCCTGATTCTGTAGTACAGGGATGTCAGAGTCCAGAAGAGAAGGAAAACAGCACTCAACCTCTCTGAACACACTGAGCTGAAGGCCTTGATGAACTTCGTTCAGTCACTCCTGCGTTTCTCTTGCATTTCTTTCAGGATCTTACTGCAGAGGAGCTTTCAGAAGCTGTGCAAGACTTCTACCAGAACCTGTCCGAACGCTTAAGCAACCTCTACAAATGTAAGCAGCAGCTCATGCGCTGCGGGTGTTGTTTTATTTACCTTTATTTAAGCAGGCAAGACGTTACCAACTAAATTTCTCTTTTGCGGTGATGCTCTGGAAAAGCACATTTAAATAAAACGTGATAATAAAAGGAAACAAAAGGTAAAGGAAAAAAAAAGATCTTCTAAACCTTCTAAATTCCTGGAACTATACACTGGAGCTGGAACACCCCATACTCTAATGTTTACCCTGATAGCAGCAGGCGTCCGGTTGCCGAGTAGAAGTGAGCGTATCGGTCAATAACATGTACACGGCTGGAGATACTCCAGAGACCGAGGCTTTAATTATGCTGTCGTTCTTTTGCTTTGTGTGCTTCACCGCTGGACAGGGAACCCAGAACGAGTAGAGGCTGTAATGGACGAAGTGGAGAAGTACATGATGCTGCACTTATACGAGCAGGCCTTCTGTCCCGAGTCTGGAGATGATGAGGTCAAAGATCTGGCCATTCAGGAGAGAATCAGGTAATGATTCTGATCAGATTTTTTATTTGTTTTGCTGAAATGCATGTTTTTTCACTAAAGTGTGTGTTGCATGTTTAGGGCTTTACACTGGGTCACCGTTCAGATGCTGTGTGTCCCACTGAATGAGGAGATCACTGCCGTGTCAGACAGTCTAGAAAAGGCCATTACTGGTAAGACAAATGTGCACTTTTTCCCCTCTTTAAACACACTCCCTAAATTTGACCTGTGAGGTGAACCAGATGTGTGTGCTGATGTGTTGGATCAAGGTTGGTCCCGTTAGATCACCACAGCCGATCATCCATCTCCATTCTTCCAGACCGCCTGCTTGTCCTCTCTCACCACATCCATAAATACTCCTCGTCTCTCCTCTGGACATGTCCCAATCAGCGCAAACCACTTCTCCAACTTTGTCTCCAACAATCCAGCCTGAGCTGTCCCTCATCCCTAATTCTGCTCAGCATCTTTATCTCTGACTCCTCCAGCTCCACCGCCAACACCACCCTCTCTAACCCATATAACATAGCTAGTCTCACTACCGTCCTGTAAACCTTCCTTTTCGCTTTTGCTGGCCTGTCAATGATCATTCCAGTCACTCTCCTCTTCCCATACCATCCTGCCTGCACTCTCTTCTTCTACTCTTTTCCACACCTCTTCACCATCACTCTGAGCTGTATTTAAACTCCTCCACCTCTACTCCCTGCATCCTAACCATTCCGCTGTCCTCACTTTCATTCACGCTCATGTTTTAGCAGCTTCCCAAAGTCATAAATGGACTCGGTCATCTATTTGAACACTCACCTGAATGTTTTCATGGCTGGTGTCTTCAGTGTTGCTGATTTGTCTTTGCCACAGACATTATTGAGATGGACTCTAAGAGAGTCCCTAAGGACAAGCTGGGCTACATCACCAGGTGCAGCAAGAACATCTTCAGTGCGATCAAACGAAGCAAGCATGAGGCCGCTTCCGCCGATGACTTCCTTCCAGCGCTCATTTACGTGGTTCTGAAGGCCAACCCGCCGCGCCTGCAGTCCAACATCCAATACATCACCCGCTTCTGCAACCCTGGACGTCTAATGAGCGGCGAGGACGGATACCACTTCACCAACCTGGTGAGCCTTCAGCTTTAACCTGGTTTTGATACTGGTAAAGGAAATGGTTGGCATGTAAAGTTGGTGCTAGTATTTAGAAATGGGTCACTTATCTTACCATTGCCATACAAAAATGTTTAAGCTGTACAGAACGTGTGTCTGCACTCATGATGTCAGAATGTAGGACACCCAAAGCAGAGACAACCTGCTCTATTGTAACCTAATGGCATATAATGGTCTTTTTCATTGGGCCTGTTGCTAGTTTCTTATTGGTCAATTGATTTTTTTTGTTCTCAGTGCTGTGCAGTAGCCTTCATAGAGAAATTGGACGCCCAGTCTCTGAACCTAAGTCCCGAGGAGTTTGAGCTCTACATGTCTGGCCAGGCATCTCCTAACAAGGTGCAGGACCCTGGAGACTCTTCCTCCAGCTTTTCGTCCTCTTCCTCAAGGAGTGGCCACAGAGCGGATCCTGCGAGCAGCAACGGCACTGCCGTGGCGAAGGCATATCAGCAGCTCGACCTGCTGACAGGACTGGAGGTGCGGCAAGAGCGAGTGATGGAGGGGGCGCACAAGCTGGAGAATGACCTCATCGACTGGGAGGACGGCGTGGAGCGCTCGGTGCAGGACGTCCTGGAAGGGCTCCATCTGGAGTCGCGCCCCAAGCCGAGCTCCACCATCGACTCGGACAACGTCGACAGTGAGGGGCTCCCTCCTCCTCTACAGCCTCAGGTGTTTGCTGGGTAGCCCCGCCCCCCAGCCTCGTTCTCACTGGCCAGTTCAGTGATCCGACCACACCAAATGGCAAATACGACTGTTCATGTTTCTGTCCCTCAGTGTTTGGGCCCTGCTGACTGCAGATTTATTCGGAATGGGTGATGGTTTCCTCCTTTAATCTACCTTTTTTTGGTCTTTCCCCTGTTGGGAAAGGGTTTTGCACATTTTTCCGTTAATAGTTGAGTTCCGCTCAACGCTTCTGAGTGAAGCTTTGCTTATTGTGACAGAGCTGGCCAACAGAGTCTGGGGCTCAGCAGAAGCTCCGGCATGATAGGAAGACAGATAGAAAGAACCAATGATAAACAAGCAATAAGCTCAATATTCTGTTATTACTTGAACAACAGGAGTAAAAATAGTAGCAGTGGAGCTTTTAAAGCAGAGCTCCACTGATATATATATATTTTTTTGGATTTCCAGCATTCATCAGCAGCTGAAATGTAAGCAAAGTTCTTTAGAGAGCGTGACATCCAGCACAGATATAACCATTTTACTTTCTTCTCCAAACCCACCAGTGACCCTGCACTTCTCCACATCTGGGTGTTTGTATAGGATGGTGGTGATGATGGTGAAGTGGTCAATCTGAATTAAATTGCATTGGTGCCTAACGACGCCCTGCATGTATCCCTCCACCAGTGTCATGGACTAAAATCTGTCCTAAAATATTGTCTCCGCCAATGTGTTCCTAATTTTCTGTTTTAGAGTTTAGACATCAAGGCTTTGCTGGAGAACGAGAGAATAGATATCAAGTTTAGGCCTAAAACCTTTTTGTTTGTTTGTTGTTTAGTTTAATCCATTGAGAAAATTGCAGCAAGACAAAACAGTCTAATTTTTATTCTTCTCAACCATCGTCAGCATCCAATGAAGCTCGTGAAGTTTCTCTGCTGGGTTTGGATTGTATTTGCTTCTTTTTTTACTTGCGGAATTAGAGATGATCTATAATCCTCCGTTCATTAACCGCGAGTCTGGGGAATAACAGTAGCCGCAGTCGTAGAAACGTTGGCCATCTCTCTCAATCATCCTCTGTTCCCCTGAACTTTCACCCCGCGTGTCAGACGCGGCGGGTGAGCCCTTTTTATGCACCTTTTGCTGAGAGATATCCTGCCGGAATAAAGCCCGGTCTTCGGTTCACGTGGTGCAGAATCAAAGGTCTAGGTCAAAGAATCCGATTCTCTCCTTTGTTCTTTAGGAAACAGGTAGCAAGGTTTGGGTGTTTAATCAGGGATCTTCCTCGCTACTCTGTACAGAACGTGGAATCACTTGAGATTTAGTGTTGTATGAATATTATATTATTTATTAGAGTATTTAAATGATTTTGTGATCATAGTTACACTCCTCTAAACCAAGTAGCTTTTCAGCGTTTTAATATTTATTCGAGTGCAAACAGTGGAACAGTGAGTTCGGGCTGCAGATTTTTGCCGCTGTGGTGTCGTTTTAATGTGTTGTTGAGTTCAGTTCCGTGGACACAGCTACCCCGACTCGACCAGTTCCCGAAAGCATGGCATGGATTTTAAAGGGCACTACAGTGTCAACGCCTTGCGTAGGATATTGAACTTTTGGGCACGTTAAAGCGGGGACTCAACTGTTTCGGACATTTTTCTGTGTAATTAAATGGGACGAGATCGAAGTCACGCGCAGCAGGTTCGGTGTGAAGTGGTTGAGGATTTCTTTGCGATGGTGGTGAATGGAACCAGACGTCTCCAACACAAATGGTCTCCTACCTTCTGCTGCTCCCAGTAGGGGTCTCCGCAGCGGATCATCCATCTCCATGTCTTCCTGTCCTCTGCGTCTTCCTCTTTCACACCTGCGTGTGCTCTCTCACCACATCCATAAACTTCCTCTGTGTCCTTCCTCTTCTCCTCTTGCCAGGCAGCTCAACATCCTCCTCATTCCCAACGGGAATCCTTAACTCTGACACCTCCAGCTCTGCCGCCTGTCTTTTCATCACCGTCTCCAACTTGTATAACATAGCTGGTCTCGCTACCGTCCTCTAAACCTTCTCTTTCTCTCTCGCTCTGTCACAAACCACTCCTGCCACTCTTCTCCACCCGTTGCAACCTGTCCGCACTCTCTTCTTGTCCTCTCCTCCACACTCGCCGTTACTCTGGACTGTCCACCCCGAGTATTTAAACTCCTCCACCTCTACTCCCTCCATCCTCACCACTCCACAGCACCAGTGATGATACACGTGTCTTCTATGTAAATGGTAAATCTGCACTAATTTGGATTTCTTTGGTGCAACATGTCTCAGGCATCCGACAGCGTCTTCACAAACATGGAATGACTGTCTTTGAGGAGCTTCAGGCATCTGGTTCCATTCATCTAGAAGTCTTAATAATCAAATCGTGCAGAAATTTGGAAAAAATCTATTTTTTTTGAAGATTACAGGCAGCTTCCACGTTTTAACACAAGGACATTAAACAATAATCCTGTCTGATGATGAGCTTAGTCCCTAGCCAGGGATCCCCAAAGGCAGCCTCGTCCTCAGTCCTCTGCTCAGTGTTCATTGTAGCAGAAACACTGCTGTTGTCTGAGACCTTAGTTCTGTTTTAGTGCCAAAAACGGTCTTTTTTCTACACTGAAATCAGATTTAAATACCATCCAGTAACAGCCTGACATTTATTAATGTGAAAGTCTTACCAGAATAGCAGCGTAATGCTTTTTCATCTGCACCACCAACTCCAGTTCGCATCCTGTCTGAGGAAAGCCCGTTATTTTAATTTCATTCCTTTTATCTGGGCGCAAACGGACTCGGTTCGTTCAGCGCACGAGACCGCAGCATTAACCCGAGCCCGCAGAAGGGCGAGTGAACCATAGTTGTGTTCCCCATCAAATGTGTGTATGAAATAAATGAATTCATTCCCTAAATTATGGCAATCGCATGCGAACCGCAGCCCCTGCAGATGTTATTCCTCTGCTTTCTTGCCACATATTCAGTGAAAGCTTTATATCCTGAGAATTAAAGTCTGAATGAAGGAGGAGACGCTGTGTTGTGGTCAGTGTTTTTGTGTGTTTTGTTTTTGTTCTGCTTCTCTGGTGAATCAGCACCGCTCACCTCTTAGTGCGCTTTTCCTGTTTTTATGCATTCGAAGCACAAAAGGAGGAAACGTCCTGGTTCCCTTTCAAATAGAAACGGTTAGTGGGTCTTAAACAGACCACAGAAGGCAACGGACGGCAGCACCATGTACGTCTTCCTGGGCTTGACTGGTGAGTGGCTGCAGAGATATTTATGCAAGAAAGATGGATATCAGTTTGATGGGATTTTAAAAGTCTAATACCACTTTTTTTCTGTTTTTTAAGCCTTTCTAACACTGTTTGCCAGCGTCAGGGCTGGAGGTATGTAGGACTTCTGGTATTGTACGTTTAATTTATAATGGTTATTATTCGTAAAATAATTAGATGCTGTGAAAGAGGTTAGATTTTCATTTTGGTTGCACAAGTTTGGGGGAAAATACAACATTCAAGTAATTTTTTTGATGATAAATGTACAGGACGACTCTCATTTAAGCTTAAACTTGGCTGTAAAATGTTTTATTTAAATTTAAAAAATATTTTTAAAAGGTATTTTTATATAGAACAAAAATATGTAAGCACTAAACTGGCTGAGAAAGCTGTAAAGCAAGAAATTTCCATCAAATGAACCTCCAGAATCTCACGGTGGTCAAGGCACAACGTTTTAATTAATTACGGGACGTTAATGTGATTAATTGTTTAATAAAATTATTGAAAATATTAAAACGATCTGCAGCCTTGATGCAGCATCTGGTCATTATTAATATTTCACATATTTTAATGTTGAAAAATTAATATTTCAAAATCACCTGTTCAGATGATGAGCCCACACCCATTCCAATAAAGGCCAAAGTTTCTGTGAGCCAGGGCGAGGCTCGCCTCTTCTCAGAGGAAGATGTCCAGCTCACCTGCAGCGTTCCTGATCAACCTGCTCCAAAATGGTCCTACCACTGGTTCCTGAATGGTAATCGGTTACCAGTCACAGGAGTTTACACTTTGACGAAGGCTGCAGTCGAGCAAGGAGGACGATACACCTGTCAAGGAGAGAAAGACATTGAGGCCTGGCCTTATTCCCTGCTGACACTTCCAAGCGAGCCCCTTCACGTCGATGTGGACGGTGAGTTTTTCACTGGTGCTTATGAAGAGCAGAATCAGACACGCCAAGATTCCAAAGGTAAACCCGTCTTCATCCAAACTGGGCCGCGGAACGATGGGTACCAGCAGCGCGCTGGTCTGAGGAAACAGGAGAGAATTGTTAACTGAGTGATTGGTGATCAAAGTAGGTTCTCTGTCTGGGAGGAATAAAAAGCTGTAGAGGGTAAAAAGTGCTTGTTTTATTGTCCGTGAAATTCTGGATATTTATTAGACGAGGGAGATGCCCGACTCCAAAGGTTCTAGATATCTGGGTAAAAGTTTGGTCTCCAAAGGACTAGGTCATTTTTTGGGGTAAATGTATTTTGGGGTATCTGGAGAGTATAGCAGCAGTAGAGCTGGACAATATGCCCGTATTCTACATTTACAAATAATTCACAATGTCTTTTCTGAGCATGTTGAGGATCTGCAACAGTTTAACTCTGATGCAAAAAAGTGAGTGAACACTAGATGGCGCCTGTGAGTGAATCCTTGAAAGTGGACAGTTTAACAGCTGGATCTTACTAGTATTTTTCTAGTCTTATGTAATTATTCTATTCAGTTTTTAAAAGTATTTATATATATATATATATATATGTATAATCACTCGTTTACTCTCTTTCTTAGTCGCTTGTCCAGATTAGGCTCATGTGCTGGAGTCTGTGCCAGATCTCACAGGGTGAAAGGCAGGGACACACCCTGGACAGGTCCTCAGTCCATCACAGGGCACACACAAGGGGACACATTCAAACCTAGGGGGACAATTTAGCATCTCCGATCCACCTGAAGGCAGATGCAGCTTTTTGAATGGTGGAAGGAACCCAGAGCTCCCAGAGGACACACACACACACACACACACACACACACACACACACACACACACACACACACACACACACACACTGCATGTGGGGCAGCAGTGGTTAGGGAGTTGCCCAAAGGATCGGAAGATTGTGGGTTCAAACCCCTTACAAGTAGGTTGCCCTGAGGTACCCTTGAGCAAGGTACCGTCCCCATCACTGCTCCCCAGGCGTTTTCATAGCTGCACGGTGTGTTAAATGCAGAGGTCCAATTTCATTGTGGTTCACTGTGTGCTGTGCAATGACAAGAATAGTCACTTTCACTTCACTTTCACTTGCTCCATGTCTTAACTACAGGGACAGTCCCCCTCAAGGTCTTGCTCAGGAACCCAATGTGGTGGTAAGGCTAGAGGTGGGATTCGAACCTGCGACCTCTTGGTCTGTAGACAAGTTTCCTACCACTAGACGACCAGCATCCCGGACCGGCCCACTTGGGAATCGAACCCAGGACCTTCTCTGCGCTGTGAGGTCACCGCGCTGCCCTCTATATATGCGCTGATGCTGATTCGTTTCTGAGCAGGTCACTGGTTGTTGGTGCTCACAGCCACAGTCCTGTAACTTTTGCCGAGCTGCAAATTAAAGAACGAATCTGGGTTGAAATATTTTAACTTTCCTGCATTTTCTTCATTTGTTCTACAGTCATGCACTTTGTCCACGCCACCATCTTTTTCTGTAGTTGATGTTCTCGTAATAATGAGAATGCTGTTTCATCCTCAGGTGGTTGGGTCCTCCTGCAAGTCCCAGCGGAGCCGTTGCTTATCGAAGAAACGATGACTCTGACCTGCCGCATCCGCGACGACCCCATGCAGGTGGAGGTGATATTCTACAAGGATGGGGTTGAGATCCGGAGGCAGAAGGAGAAAGACCTGGTGATTCCCAATCTCACGCTGAAGGACGAGGGCACGTACTGGTGCAGGGCAACGTGGATTCAGAGGCGCTTTGAGTACCATGCGGCCCAGTCCCGTCCTGTTTTCGTACCTGTGCTAGGTAAGAGGTCTGGACATTAAAGTTCAGAAAGAGATGGTGACGAGAAGGTGCTGCATGCAGATTGCTGCATAGAGAAAAGCCAGCCTGAGATCAGAACGTTTCTCCTAGCTGGGTAATGTGTTGTATCTTATCATTTTTCACAGCCAAAATTCTTGGCATCATCCATCAGAGTGTAGTGACTTTTGCCCCACTCATATTTATATATATTTATATATTTCTGTGTGCTGAGTGGTTGGAAGCCCTCTATATAGACACCTTGTGTCTTTAGCCACTGTTGCAATAAAACATTCCCATTTCTTTCATTTTATCCACTCAATATGCCAAAGATGAGACACAAATTAGTATTTTTGCACCAACCAGGTGATTCCCAAACAAAATCTAAAGAAATGAGCAAGCCTCAAGACTTTTACACAGTGTATTAGATCAGCACGCCAAGGTTTGCCAGTTCATTTTCATATTTTTATCATTTTCATCAAGCATTTTGATACTACACTTGCCAAAGATGTAGATTTGGGCCGTGACATCCCCATTAGGGACCACATGTGTGATTTAATATGCAGATGTTGGTTCATTTTTTTGGCTTTTAAACCCAAACATAGCATAACATCATCTTCTGTGTGATTGCAGATAAACTGAACACTCCTTCCATCAGCATGGAGCCAAATCAGCCCTGCTTGGCAAAAGGGCAACGAGCGGACCTAATGTGTGTGACCCAGCTGAATGTTCAAGAAGAAGGCCTGAAGATAGATTACTACTTTATGAAAGATGAGGCAAGGTTGGGGCCTCCCTCATCTCAAAACACGTACACCATCCAGCGTGCGGGGAAAGACGATGCAGGGAACTACACCTGCAAAGCTCGAGTAAGGGCTCTGAAGTTGGAGAGGTGGAGCTCGATTTTCGTGGTGAAACTCCAGGATGGACGGGAGTGCGTGTAAAGCTGAAGAAATGTAAGAAAGTATCATTTTTACCTACAGGTTGCAGGTTTCTCAATCAGGATTTGGGGACTATTTGGCCTCAAAACGGCCTGCAGGTATTCATTTATGTTTACGGCATTTAGCAGACGCTCTTATCCAGGGCGACTTAAAATCCCTGATCACAGGGACAGTCCCCCTGGAGACACTCGGGGTTAAGGGTTTTGCTCAGGAACCCAGTGGTGGTAGTGCTGGAGGTGGGATTCGGACCTCTTGGTCTGTAGACGAGCATCCTACCACTAGACCACCAGCACCCTGTGGCACTCCACCATGAATTGGTTTAGTTTTAGTCCAAAAGCTTCTTCAAACTTAACGTCTTACAATCTTTTCACGTCTTTTCATGACGTCTGGTTCCGTTCACCGTGAACGGTTCTAACTGGGCTCAGGTATTGTTTGATTCTCTTTTTTTCTTGAATGTATCGAGTATCATTTCAAGCTAAAACCTGTTAATAAGCATATGCATAATCAGTTTCATTAATAACCAGTAAACAATTTGACTGGGAGTTCCTATAAAAGGGAATGTTTTACATCAAACCTACTCTGAAAAAAACATTTCTTTCGATAAAAATTTGGGAAAAACATGATATTCATATATAATAATATATATAATAATGCTATTTAATATAATATATAGGATAATATATAAAAATGATAGTGTTATGCACCTGTTCTGAAGGAAATGAAGAAGAATGGATGATTTAAGGGCTTTCCCTTCGTTTAAACCGCACAAAAAATAAGCTCACCTTGGTTTTGGTTTGCCTTTTTGCCAGAGTTCAACTGTCGGCTTTCTTGGACTCCATCGCCATCATGACCCCCTGCAGGACTGAAGTTTGGAAGCACCTCTCTGAAATAATGTTCCTCCAATTTGCCCCTTAATTCATGTCTCAACTGGATTGAGACCATGTTACGAAAAAGAATTCTGAATATTAGACGCTGTTGTTTTTCATCTTTTTGCCAGGACAGATGTGGAGTCTTGGGGTTTGTCGTGTTTGATTTTTAATACATATGCACAGCTGCATGAGTTAAAACAATACTGAGTTTTTGTTCTTTTTGGAAAAAGCATCTATAGCATAAATGACTATCAATAGTAAACATACTACCGTGCATGTACAATGTTCATTATGCACACAGAATAAACTCTTCATCATAGCAAGGCACAGATTTGATCATTATATGCCATCAAGTTCGAAGGTGTCTGTGATGATTGTGTGTTAGGCTGATTGTGTTACTGTTACCAGCTCAGTAGACATTATTACAGGGCCTTCTACATTCTGCTCGCGGCCATTTCATTGTATTAAGAAAGATGTAGACTTCATCAATGTCAGCCATCCTGTAAGCTTCTCACTGCATGCAAACATCCTTGATCCTTGAATATTAGGCTAGTTCAGATAACTTATTTCTCAGTAGCCAAGAAGTTATATACATTAATAATCCTTAAATAAAAGATGTTATGCAGATATTAAAAATAAGAAAACAATGTAATTTGCATTTTTTTGGTGTTTTTATGTTGCATCTCATGCAATTTACCACATGATGAGTTTAGAAAGAGTTCACTTTTGACCCAGTCGGCATGGTAACAAATCCCTACTAGCGTATATACAGGTTGAATCTGCTCAGGAAAGCATGGATTTGGTATTTTGGATGTTTAAGCTTCTCTGAAATCCGTTTCGCCCTCAGTACGACTGCTTCTGGAAGCCCGCATGAAGAGTTTAATTCCAACATCTGATCACAAATGAATGATGTCTTCACTTGAGCTGAATTCTTCTGAGCTGAAGGTCTCCAGAAGCAGGTCTGATGCAGGGATTGATGACTGGGCCTTATCAACAGCCAGAGATTTTTTTAGGGGGTCTGGTTTCGCAGTTGGGAGAAGATATCAGTCAGGATAGAGCAGGAACCCTGAAAAGGTGCTGTCGTCCTCGCTGCTTGAGTAGGCGCCATTCCAATCTCGAAGGGTCTCCACCCATACTTGGTCTCCAGCAGCCAGCTTCAGAAGCACCAGACTGGAGGCCTGGTCGATGTCCTGGCCGTAAAGCGTGTCCCGTGAGCGCAGTTTACGCACCCCGTTGACCACCAGAGCTGCACGCAAGGGCTTGTTTCTGACCGTTAGCTGGTAGGAAAAAACATAAACGCCCGGGTAAGTACAGTTGAACTTGCTGCTGGCTACATCGTAATGGTTTTCTCCATTGTAGAAGATCTTGTCAAAGCGGACTGGAAAGCCAGACGCTGGGAAGGACTTGCTGGGGTAGAGGCCTACACTGAAGGCAGAGCGCAGGCGCCCTACAGTGTCACCGGCTGTACCTTTCAGTCCTCTCAGTCCTCGATCCCCTCGTTTCCCTTGAGGACCCCTGTCCCCTTTAAATCCTCGTAGACCTCTCAGACCTTTAGATCCCGGTGGGCCTCGCAGTCCTGGTTCCCCTTTGGGTCCAGGACTCCCAGCTTCTCCCCGTTCCCCAGGTATCCCTGGACTCCCGTGCATTCCATGTTGCCCTGAAGCTCCAGGATCGCCTCGTACTCCTGCAGGCCCGGGATCGCCTGGCTCTCCTTTCTGTCCTCTCTCTCCTAGCAAGCCACATTCTCCTCTTTCACCCTTCTCACCCTTATCCCCATTGGTCCCTTGGGGTCCGGGTGGTCCCTCTTTCCCTGGCTCACCCCTGTCACCTTTAGTTGTGTTCTCACTAGGTTCTCCTTTTTCCCCTTTGGCACCTTTCACTCCTGGCTGACCACCTGTCCCTTTCTCACCTTTGGCACCAGTTTCACCTGTTTTAAAAGAAAAACAAAACTACTATGGATGACTTTATGAATATTATTTTATTCATGGTACGCAAGGCCTGCAGGTATGGAATATACCTTTCATTCCAGCCTTTCCTGTAATGCCTGGAGAGCCTGTAGATCCACTGCTCCCTTTCTCACCTTTTTCTCCTGGGCCAAAGCACACACCTTAACATATTTCATCCTCATATTAAAACGATGGACTTTTTCAGCATTTTAACTCTCTGTTTCTCACCTTTGTCCCCCTTGAATCCTGGAATTCCAGTTAGGCCTGTAGGGCCTGGAAGACCTTTGGATCCTGCTTCCCCTTTTTGACCAGGAGGTCCTACAAAGGGCCTTGAACAGATTAGCCAAGCATATCACATACAGAATAATGCATAGATACAATGTGAAGTTTGCTGAGCTTACCTTTAGGACCCATGTCTCCTTTCAATCCTTGAGGTCCTCGTTCTGGAGGACAGCACTCACAGAAGTTGAAGTAGCATTCGTTATAGTCTAGAGTGTAGTTGTCCTGAACAGCATTAGGTGACGGTGTGGTGTCTGTATGGTAGTCCACATAGGCTGGGACAGTGGTTCTCTCGGTGACAACAGGAATTCGCTCTTTTGGCTTGGTGTAATCCACAATCCGTGCCGTGACTGTGGGTTTTCCAGCATATGGGGTCGTCTGGACCACTTCTCGGGGAGGCTTCTTAGTGTACTGGTATTTGGGCCGTTGAGTCGTCTTGATGGCATCGTAGGTTGCTGACAAAAGCAGTACAGTCACTGCTAGGAGGACTGATCGGATGCAGAGCACGCTCATTTTATATCTGCGGATAAAAAGGGGATTCATTTTATTTTTTGTAGAACGTTTCGTAGCTGGTCCGCCTGGTGCAGCGCAGTTTCAGCAAGACTCCAGAGAAACTAGTTGCACAAATGCGACTGAAGTCATTTCTCAGGGTTACACAAGCAGCCGAGGCACATTTAATGTGAGAACAGAGCTTTGAATGATGACAGTCCCACAAATAAGGGGCAAAAGGGGTCTGAAAAAGCCGGAGCAAAGGGGGTCTGAAACTCGAGGACACACTAATCTTCTAATGCCCCAAGATTGGGCCATGCGGAACCCTGCCACAGTGGCCAAGTTTCTTTACCTCTCTTGTGTACGGTGCTTTTGTGACATGGGATACAGCACCCTCATGAATCACTCCATCCAGCAGACAGCAAAAAAGGCAAGAAAAAAAGAACTAGGCTGGCAGCTGGACCGGGGGCAGTGGGACTAGTCATTTGATATGGGAAGAATTCCTTCAGCACCTACCCAACCCCAGTGAGTGGATAAGTGCCAAGCCTGGAGGTTTTAGGGTTATAGCAACGCACTAGGGGTTTGGCCACTCAACAGAAACGACGTAAGGTTGCCAAAAAATCTATGTAATGTAGGCAGCGTGAAAAATTATTCCTGTTTCCGTTCCAATGATCCATTTGTTGGTTTCTGAAAGAACCTTTAACCCCTATTCATGCATGTTGCCTCCTCACTTGAACGTACCTGCCAAACATAAATCTCAGACAAGGAATCGCTATCCTTCCAATCAGTTTGGTGTCACTCCAAGAAAGCTTTTTCCCAAAAGAGCACTGATAATCTCAGTCACTCACCACAGCCTAACCTGAGCTGTTTTTCGAGGAAAGAGCTTATCTCATGAAGCGTCAAGTAAAATAAAGGTAACAGCCGCCATCAAGGGGCAACGATTTAAGAGTGGATAGAAATCCAGCCAGATGTCAACGAGCATGCTTATGATTGGACCGTCTGACTCCAAAAGCTGTAGAAGCTTTCAAACAAAAAAGCATTCCCTCTGACAGGTACCTCTGAAAACCGACATATGATCGGTCGGACGCGGTCTTCTTGGGCCCCAGCATGCAGGAAGTGATACACATCGGACGCATGTAATGCTCCACCTCGACCCGCCGGTGTCACCCCTCCATTCAGCGACCCTCACCACGGTGCTCACTTTACCTTTCTCCGTGGATGCCTGCGGCGCCTCCAAGCAGCTCCTCCATTTAGAGCAGGCGCTCAGATTTTTGAACCCAGGCCACTCATACTACTAACCCCCCAAAATCTTTGGGATGGAGTGAGTGATTGATGATAGAGCATGATTATGGAACTCCTCCATCAGACACAGCCAACCACCAGAAATGATTCTGAGTTTAAATTGCACCAAAAGGTGCATTGTGAGTATATGTGATCACAGCTATGTCCTGGATTTCAGGAGCAGGCGTCCCAAGACCGACAACTCGTCTTGATAATCAAGTTTTGGATTTAAAATAGAAGATAAGGATATTAATAGCATCTGGGGACCAGCGGTGGCCTAGTCGTTAGGGAGGTCACTCCAAGCTCTGAAGGTTGTGGGTTCAAATCCCAGACCAGTACGTTGCCCTGAGTTACCCTTGAGCAAGGTACCGTCCCCTTCACTGCATTTCCTATCATTTATATATAATAAAACACAAGTATGACTTTAGCATCATGTCTGTGATGGAAGGCGTCCCGTTGGTATATGTCCCCCTCTGTCCCCTTTGGCGAAGGCGGGGTGGGGGGCTGGGCTGCCATCTGAGCCGAGGTGTCTTTAGCCTCTGGTAGAGTAACAGCTCAGCTGTGCTTGAGTGGTAAGCTTTTAATGGAGCTCACTATGACCCTGTGAAGAAAGGGATGGCTGTGGGACCATTTCAGTAAAAAGCCTCTTTCTACTTTTTTCAGGCCCTCATTTTTTCACAAATAATTCAATTGGTCAAAGTTTGAGCCAGAAAAAAAGAACCCCCCCCCCCCCCTTCAGTCTAATCTACTCTGTTAAAAGGGTTCTGTGTAGTTCCACTAAATATGTTCTATGATTTGGAACAAGAGTGAAACTCTATTTAACACTCTTTACTGAAAGGTGCCTCAGTGATTGATGCTATTGAAGAACCACTTTTGGTTCCCTAAAGAACCACATTGGAAAAAGGCATCTGTCAGTGCAATGATTTACATAAGCACTTATAGGGTGCTTTAAAAGTTGGACAGGTTCTATAGAGAACCATTTAAACTCATAGAAAAGTGCTGAAGAGTGTTAAACATTTCTTCCCTGTGACTGAGAAACACTGTTTAAAGGTCTGTAAAGAACCTTAAATATGGGTTCTGTAAGCACGCTCTTTTTAAGAACCTTTTTCTGCTCTATGTAGAACCCTTTTAGCTCATTTACATATATCAGTGAAACAAATCCTCCCAGAGGTTCTACACGTTATGTGAGGAATACTTAAATTTAAAGAAGGTTCAAGTTTTTAAAAATTGTTCTCAATCATGAATTGATTCAGGGAACCAAAGACCCCATAGCACTTTTTGGGGACATTTATACTTAAAATAGATTCTTAGTCATATCACCCAAAAATATAATAATAATAATAATAAGAAGAAGAAGATTAGTAATAATAATTGTTAAATTAACAATTTGTTTACAACAATGATGTCCTGTGCGGCTCGTTACGATCAGAACGGTCTGCTGTTCTCGTGTTGGACGTTCTCCATACCCGGCTCACTGACAGTATATCGACCGGTCAAGTGTTCCAGCACTGCTCCCAGTACAGTCTGTACGGCGTGCAGCGGTTAAGATCATGCATAACCAAATCAAAGCATATCACATGCGATAACACCGCATTATCCTTTCACTTTGCATCCCTCTTTTGCATAAAAACCAGTGCAGTCATCTAGTCTATGAGGTGAAACGATTCCTGAGGTCATCGGATGTAAATGGAAGGTAAACTTTTTACCAGATGTTGTTGCCTTGTTTCCTTCGGGTCCAGCTGTTTCCACCTGATAGCGAGCAGGAGGGAGAGAAAAAGCAGAAAAACTCTAATCGGCCTTGAGATATTTAAAGTCATGCATGCCGGGGGGGAGTGTCACCCATGTTCTCTTTTCTCTCTCTCACTCTCTCTTTCTGCTCACACTCACACACACACACACACTCACACATGAGGAGGGCGGACTACATTGGTTCTGGCCCAGTGCTCCACAGTCACCCACACTGAACCTGAACAAAGTGGAGAGTGCCACTGTTACTGAGAGTGACCCAGAAACCTGACCCGGGCCCACAGTGCACTGTGCACTTCATTCACCCTCGTTTGTCCTCCTCCTGGCCCTCTCTCTCTCTCTCTCTCTCTCTCCTGTACATTTGAGTTACTAGTGCCACTTGCTCTCTTTTGCAGATTGCAGCATCGTTCTGAATGATTAATACCGTGCTGCTTTCTGTCCGCTGTGACTGCTTCACTGAACCGCACGGCTGCCAGAGGGTGCTGTTTGATGTCTTTTAGGCCGTCCTCTTTAAGCAGGTGCAACAAAATTGCACACAAGGTGCAAGTGACTGTTTGTGATTATGAAGTGAACCACAATGGAATTTTTCTCTGCATTTAACCCACACAAATATAAGTGGAGCAGTGGGCAGCCAGGGAGCAGTGACGGGACCGTGCTGTAGGGTTACTTCCTGGTCTGGGATTCGGACCCACAACCCTCCGTTCACAAGGCCTGGTTGCCAACCTCTAGGCCACCACTACCCCTAGTGCTTAGGTCCACTTCAACTTCACGCACCAAGCTGGTGAGCTGAACATAATCACCTGCATGATTGGCTTGAGTCGTTCTCAGAGACAGGAAGTAATGAAGTACGAACTTAAGCAGGGTTTTCAGTTTTCAGAGCTTTCATTTACTCCACATTTGTTAAATAAATATCTGAACTTCAACTCCAACGGACTCCTTACTTTAGTCTGAAGTGTCTGAGTGTCCATCGGTGCAGGACAGAGTGAAGGAGAGTGAGAGAGAGGACAGGGAGAGTGGACGGTGGAGTTCAGGGTGTGTTGAGTGTGTGTCCGTGATGGAGAACTAGTAGAGACGGTGATGAAAGTGAAGCGGTGAAGTTCATGTGGATTATTTTCAGTAGATTGTTTTTATTGGAGTTGAAGTTCGAGGCTTTAATAGTCTTTAATTCTATTAATATGGAGTGAGATTCAGTTCACTTTCAGCACAGACAGATGCTCCAGACGTCCTTCAGAGGAATATTTTTTACTGGCCACTGTTTGTGCTTTAACTGGTGTAGAGTTTAAGTTATAAATTCACTTCTGACTCTGAGGAATTAAAGGACAGAAGACAAAGAAGAGATTCAAAGTCATAAACAAAGATCAAAATAGTTTTTTCCAAATTAAAACAATACTATTGTCTCAATCATGATGCTGCATTTGGAAATGAAGATAATGACTTAAATAAAGAAGGTTTTGGAATGGAGAGTAGAAGAGTCCCGTGGGGACGTCACCTTTCATCTCGTTTTCACGTCCTGTAAGTTGTTGGAGACGTTAGAATGGACCATGAATGGCAGCATGAATGATTTTTAAAAAGACAATAAGCTGCCTTTGTTTACTCCCTGACCTTTCATTTTCAGGTTCTTATCTCACTGACAATAGAACATCTGAGTAAAGCACTTCAAAGTAACATTGCTGAAAGACAGACAATGGCAGCCGCCCATAAAAGCGACCTTCACCATGACCACCAGCCACGAAAACACATTCCAGAACAACGGCGATCAGCGATCCCTTCTTCAGTGAAAGCAAAAGTGAATGGAGGTGTGGTGTTAGATCAGCATTTGGCCACTGGCTGTGTTTGCTCACCTAGTTCAAGGTCCCTCCCTGCTTCCATTATCAAATACGTGACTATGAACACTTATCTCCGAGCTTCACTCACCAAGACTGATGCTCTTTTAAAAGATCCTCCATCTAATTTGTTCTGATTAATATCTTTCTTATCAAAACGATTTGGGATTAATCAGGCCCAGCCTCTAATCACAGCTTCGTGTGAATGTCCCGGTCTGAATCTTCTGTGTGTTTTGGGGGAGGATAATGAACCCGCATCACTTAAAGAAGGAAAAATACAGTGAATGACTCATGAAGTGAAAATGACTATTTGTCATGATGTGAACCCCAACGAAATTCAATCTCTGCTTTTCACCCACTGCGCAGCAGAGAGTAGCCATATCCAGTGCCCAGGAAGCAGTGATGGGGATGGTACCTTGCGCTAGAGGACCTCACGGCAACCTACTGATCTGGGATTTGAAACCAAGACCTTCTGATCCTGGGGCCTAGTCCCTGAACACTAGGCTAGCGCTGCCCATAGACATGCATTCCTACTTGTTGTAGTTAAATATGGTTTATTCCAACCATGCCTGGATTATCATTTTTTAATCCCAGATTAGAGGGCGCAGTAGATTAGTGCTGCTGCATTACAGCAAGGAGATTCTGGGTTCAATCCCCATTTGGGCAGTCTGGGTTGGTTTCTGTGCACATTGTACTGAATGGGTTTCATCCAGGTGCTGCGGTTTCCTCCATGGTCAGGTAAACTGGACTGGTGGGTTAAAATGCACAGGCATCCTAAAATTGTGTGGCGAGTGTTTCTAGAGCGTCCCGTCCAACACGCTGAACAGTAGACGTCCTTGCAGTGTCTTTCTTACAGTCAGTTAAGACTCAACAACAGGCACTGGAGCTAAAAACTGCATGCAAGCCCCAGCATCTAAAAGCTTTGAGGACTCTCTTCTCATGTCCCGGGGTTGAAGAAGCTGACGGGCCATCTCTGTGCATTAGAGGCTGCTTTCAGCGGGTACTGCTTGGCTAGCACTTCGGCCCTGCCCACCGAGGCTATTTTTGAGCAGACTGGCACTGCAGCAACACTGCCTGCTTCAGGGCTGCTGAAATATCGATCCCTTTTCAAGAGAACGTGGTTGTCGCTCTGGCCAATGTGGCAGACCACTCATGTGGATGCTGGAGAGCATGCTGGAGAGTATCCCTTCAGGAAGGGCCTTTCTGTAGAGATTATAGCTGTGAGGTCAAAGCTGAACAGAAGTAGGTGACTTCGCTAATTAGAAGAGCTGTCTGGATACTTTTGAGCTCTTTAGTGTATTGATATAATCCGCTTACACCTCAATGAACACCTGAGACCAGGAGATGGAACCTTAAGTCCTTTTATATCATTTCTATTGGTCATGATCTTTCATTTGTTTAATCATTTCCTCCTCGGAATAAGGGTCTTGCTCTGGGACCCAACGGTGGTAGTGCTGGAGGTGTGATTTGAACCTGCGACCTTTTGGTTCATAGGCATGCCCTACCACTAGACCACTCCTATGTTCTAGATTTAGTTCATGATCTTGTTTTTTAGTTTGATGAATGATGTGCTGTAAATGTTTATTCAGTACTTTCCAGGATTCCCGCCACCCTGATTAGGATTAGCAGGCCCAAACTGATCTTTGGCAAACTGAGGTTAACTACAAGGTTCTAGATAAAGAGGTTCCTCCCACTCAGCGTTCAGCATCAGCAGTAAACAAATCACCTGATCATCTGGAATCATCTGCACCTGTTTCTTCCCTGCTTCATGTCTTAAGTTAGAGGCTTTGTTCTGCTTGAAGGTTCAGACGTGGTTCACTGTGTGGATTAACCAACACAGAACTATCAAACTGCTCAGGTACAGAGACTGGACTGAACATGAGAGACAACAACACTGTCCTTCAGGAAGATCTGGAGAACTGCTCAGGTTCAGAGACTGGACTGAAAATGAGAGACAACAACACTGTCCTTCAGGAAGATCTGGAGAACTGTTCCTCAAGAGGACATTCAAATACAAGAAAGACTGGAACTTTGGAAGAAAAATGTGAAGAAATGAGGGATGATCTCGGGAGGTTTTGTAACTCTGTGATGGGCATGATGAATGTGTTGGGCTTACAGCAGAAAGCAGCTTCAGCGTTTTCTCTTCCTTTTCCTGCCATCACTGCAGAGCCTGGAGTTTTCTTTTCCACTCCTTTTCTGGCAAAGCACGCCTTCTGTGCTGTGATTGGCTGTTGAAACAAATCCATTGTGTATCATTTTTAATTATCATCATCATCATTAATACTATCGATTTTATCATTATAAATACTATAATTATTTGTGTCATTGTCACCACCACCACCACCATCATTAATATATACTCTATTTTTACCATTATCATCATTAACACTATTTACAATACTGTTATAAGTATTTGTATCATTCTTCTTCTTCTTCTTCTTATTATTATATTTATATTATTATTATTATTATTAATAATAATAAACAATCCAGTAGCCAATCGCGTTGCAGGGGGCGTGGCTCGTCGGAGAACGGGTGTGTAACAAAACGGAGCCGGGGGCGCGCGGGCAGCGCTGATGGGCGGTGACGTCACGCGCCGAACTGCGGCATCATGAGCGAAGAGGCGCGCGAGGAGGATCCTGCGGCGCGCGGAGCAGCGGACCGGGCTGTGTGAGCTTCGGGTGAGAGGAGAGTGTGTGTGTGTGTGTGTGTGCGTGTGTGCGTGTGTGTGTGCAGCTCGAGGACACCATCAGCAGCCACAACACCGCGCGCGCGCCTGCTCCGCATCTCACCTGCGCAGGGTGAAGACGCACGTGGGAGCAAAGGCTCTGCATTTCATACAAACACACACACACACACACACACACACACACACACATCCAAACACATACCTACACTAACACACACGCCTTCTACGTACAAACACACACACACACACAAATTTGCATCCACAGCCTCTGCACCGCCCCCCCCACACACACACACACACACACACACACACACACACACTTCACGCACACACTCATTTGCATTTAACCTACACTCATAATAACAGCCCCCTACACAGGCAGAAACACACACACACACACACACACACACACACACACACACAGGTGAGTGTGAGCGGAGCTTTGGGTGGGTGTGGTGTCCGGCCTAAAAAACAGACGAGCGCAGTGTGACCTGTCATTCTTCAACTGGTCGAGCAGCTTTGTGTTTCAGCAGTGGGACGTCGCTGGTCTGTCCTGCTCACCTGCTCTGGGACGCTGAAGGACACCCAGCTCGGGGAGGTGAGTGGCCACTGCACTTGACACTGTCCTGTCCTGAGCAGATGTTTAGGGGCTGCAGATTAAAGGATGAGGTGGATCAAGTTCTCCATTCCGGTCTGTTGGGACAGAAAACCAAAAGGATCAGGTTTGAGCCAAAAGGTGAAGGAATACCTGTTAACTGCTGGAATTTTTGCCACATGATTGAGCGCGAGAGACGTAACCGGTCATTTAGAGTGAGCTTTTGTGAGACTCTTTCCAGGGATGGTGAATGGAACCAGACGTCATAGATCGAGCCAGTGAAGCTCCACGTGTCTCTGAGAGTTTCTGTTTTGTGGGACGGTGATGATGGTACATCAGTGTTTCTGTGGGACGGTGATGATGGTACATCACAGTGTTTCTGTGGGACGGTGATGATGGTAAAATAGTTTGAACAAAATCAGATGTGCCTGAGGTGTCCCTTCATCTCAAACGACTTTAGTTTTAGTCCCAGATCTTCTGCAAACCCTCTCCGGCATCAGGCAGCATCTTCATGTCTGTGAGAGAGATTCAGACGTCTGGTTCCCCTCAGCACCACTGTTCCGGTTTCTCTAAAAGTAGAATTTCACATCAAGCCAGCTCTGAATGTTCAGGGGTTTTAAAAATGATCACATAGTTATTTTAAAATAAAAGTCAGTTCTATTTTAATAAAGCAGTTCTTAATGATCACGAAACCTAAAAATAAGATCAAAATAACATGTGAACTTTTTTTTTTTAAGTGAAATAAGGACACACTGCTTCCTAAGCTAGTGGAGCATTGGTAGATTTTTAAAGAATCAATTTTGGCTCTCCATACAGCTCATTATTGTTCACCGTTTCGGTTGTAATTCCCCTTGATTTGGAAAGGGTTGCCAGAGTTGACCTGCTGTAAAAGTGCAATGTCAGCACATCCCGGACACGGCACTCAAAAACTGCAGACACACCATTAACATCCAGAAACCCGTATCTGTCTGGATCGCTTCCTGTTACAGAACAACCTCTTGTCCTCGCTTGTCTCTGGGGAATGCTTGTTAACGAATGTTCTGGCAACCCGACCAGGCACCTGCCTCCGGCTGATGCAGGTGAACCTGCCCTTGACCTGGGCATTAGGACTAGGAACCATTAACTCCAATGGCTTGCTCGAACAAGCCGCCGTCATTATTTTAAATAGCTTGAGGAAAGTGAGTGATCAAAAAAAAAAACTACTTATCATTTCTAAACTCCCCTGAATTGAAGAATTACAGAGAACTACATGCTCAAACCAGCGTTCATTAAAAATCAGATTTAATTAAGTGACATTGCATTTAATAGTCAACCATTTGGTCAAGGAGGCACCTAAAGGGTTAAACTCCCAATCAAAGAGGGCCAATTGCTGCCTTCGGTATCGGCTCTTTATTGCCAAGTCAGGAATAATCAGATAAGGCGGGACGAAAGGCGAATGCAGGCGAACAGGATGGTAATAACTGATTTATTTAACAGACCGTTTTTAAAGTTCTTAGCCGATTAATGAATACAGGAGTTTTTTTTTTGATGATACGAGTCGAGCAGGCAGGGGTAAAACAATGATTTGCACTCAGTAGAAGCTGGACCGCTGATTGCCCCCGCAGGGCATTAATACAGCACTGGAGATGTGGCAACACCTCTAGTTGCCCATGGAGGGTTCCCAGCACATTTAAAAATGTTGTTCTTCTTTCATCATGGGGCAGCGGTGGCCTAGCGGTTAAGGCGTTAGTCGGAGGATCGGGGGTTCAAACCCCTTCCCAATAGGTTGCCCTGAGGTACCCTTGAGCAAGGTACAGTCCCCATCACTGCTCCCCGGGCGCTTTCAATAGCTGCCCACTGCTGCACGGGTTTGAGTGTGCATGGGTAAAATGCAGAGGTCCAATTTCGTTGTGGTTCATGTGTGCTGTGCCGTGACCTCGCAATGACAAGGGTAGTCACTTTCACTTTTTCACTTTCATCTTTTCCATCCCAAAGCTCTCTGACGATTTTTTCTGGCCTGTTCTGCGTCCCAAATCGTCCACTCGATGAAGGTTCACTATGTAGGCTGTTCTATATGGAGCACTGTGTTTGAGAAAAGCATGCAATAAACAAAATAACGGCTACAAATCACCTGAACCGGTGAAGCGTCCTGACGTTAACGATCTGATTTCATCTGAAAAGTTTCTTAAGTTTAAAAACTCCTCTAATTTCAGTGGCAGACATGATTAACATATATGTAAATGCAATGATATGTTCACTAAGCTCAGCAATATAGTGCACTATTTAGGGAATATGAACAGGCTGAGTAGGGCACTGTGATGTGTGATGACCAGACACAGCTCTGATCTTTAGACATGTCTCTTTAGATCAGCTCTAAAATAAGTGACCCCGGTGCCTTGTTTGTGTCTGTGACCGTTTGGAAAAAGCTTGGTCTCTGGAAGATACAGTGAAAGCATCGCTGTGGGAGAAGAGGGAAGTGCTCTAGGTAAACCACCTCCTAAAACACTTCCTTAATGCAACGTTTGTTGTTTCTTGTCTTCTTTCCACAGGAGGCATGGATGTGAAGAACATGCGAGAGTACATGGGCTGGCTGTACTACCAGTACCTCCTGATCACGGGCATCTACGTCCTGGAGCCCTGGGAGAAGTCCATCTTCAACACCGTCCTCTTCACCATGGTGGCCATGGTGGTCTACACCTCCTACGTCTTCGTGCCCATCCACGTGCGCCTGGCGTTGGAGTTCTTCTCCGGACTGTGTGGGGAGCAGCCTGAAAGTACAGTAGCGCTGATGAACTGATGAATTTGAGGGAAGTGGGCGGGGCCTTCACATGCAATGGGAGTTATCACCTCAAAGCCAGGCATGGACCTGTGTTGGGGACCTTTTCGCCGAACAGGGGTCAATCATTATTCTTCCAAACATAGCTTAGTCACCGAGAAGGCCACAGACCAGATGTCCATCCAGCTTGCGGTCCTGTCTTTTTCTGCCCACTTCTGTTTAGTCGAACCGGCGGCTCAAAATTGAATCGAATTTAAAATCAGGTTGTAAACACTCGCAAAAGAACTGGGAAGGTGCATCACAGATTCAGCCACCTTGCAGAAAAACACAGGACCAAGAGCACAGAAAGGCAGGTTCTCAGGAGGCCCGAAAGAACAGGAAAGCAAAAGCCATGTCCTTTTCCAGCGCTGCTCTCTGTCCCTGTGCAGGACGAGGTTCCTGGGTGACTGCACTGATGTAGTGCACGATAGGACCAGTCCCGCACCGCTCGCCCCCCCGATCGTCGCCTATGGTTTGGGTTGGAGCTGAAATCTGTGGTCGATCCTTTGCTGGACGCTTGCTGCTGGTTAGCTTGGTCGTCTGAGGTCGGCTTGGGATTTGTACTTCCTTTTTTGTGCAAATGCAAATGGTCTAATAACTACAAACGACAAGCTTCGTTCTTCCTCCTTATTTTGCTTTACAAATAAGGGACTTTGTTGTTCTTTTTTTATGCAATGTCTTCCCGTTTCCTATGCAACGAGCGTGAAATGGCTGCACTTGTGCAAATATTGATCGTTCTGAATGAGTGCAGGCATGCTCGATTTGATTGTGCAACAATTTGCTTTTCTTTCCTTCGTTCTCTCTCTCTCTCTCTCTCTCTCTTTCTCGTAACGTTCTCAACGATTGCTGGAAGGAAAAGGAATATCTTGGATCAGCAAACAGACTCCTCCCACTGAAGGAACCCTGCATGCACTCAGATTTACACCGAAGGAGGTGAACAAGTGTGTGCCGTCTCTTTTTCCCCATCCCCTCACGCTGTCTGTATTTTTCGTATATTTCCTGAACTCATGTACTGGAACATTGGCTGGTGACAGTCGCGGTTACCAATCTTTTGCACTTTTTTGTGTCGCTTTGCTACAAATGTGCTTCCACAGCATTTCATTTGGAGAACACTTCACATTTTGGGGGCTGAATGTGGATACAGATGTTTAGACTTTTCACTGAGCTTCATATGGGCCATCATATGTTTGTTGCTTTTTATTGGTTGATTTTTCACAAAATAAAGTTGTTTTACAAGAAAGTGCCAGAAAATACTTTCTAATAGTAACATCAGTCAGCCTGTCACCACGGAGCCCTTATTCACTCATCAAACCGTCAACAGTAAGTCCACACGAGTGGTTTCGGTTCCATCATGGACGAAAAGAAAGAATCTGAAAAAGTGAAAGTGAAAACCCTTGTCACTGCGAGGTCACAGCACAGCACACGTGAACCACAATGAAATTGGACCTCTGCATTTAACCCATGCACTCAAACACCGTGCAGCAGTGGGCAGCTATTGAAAGCGCCCGGGGAGCAGTGACGGGGACAGTACCTTGCTCAAGGGCAACCTAGGGAATTGAACCCACAATCTTCCGATGCGGGGGCAACTCCCTTACCACTCACTGACAAGGTGGTCGCCGCCACCTGCATCGACTTTTTGCACATAAAACGAAACGCGCGAGAGCAGCTCAGGGTTTTTCGGCAAAATGACTGAAATATTTCATTTCCTGCCAAAAAAAAAAAGACAGGTTTTAATTCTGAGATAGAAAATTGACTTCTCTTACATCCCCACGTGTGTGTGTTTCTGTGGCCTGATATTACTGATGTGTGTGTGTGTGTTTGTATCATCAGAAATATATGTTTGCGTGTGTGTATGAGTGTGTGTTCTGAAATATTACCATAGCATGAGTGTGTGTGTCTCTATGGTCTGATATTACTCGTGTGTGTGTGTGTGTGTGTGGGTGTATCTATGGTTGGATATTGTTGATGTGTGTGTGTGTATCTATGGTCTGATATTACTAATATATATTTGCACCACATTATTTAAACTAAGTTCAAAAACTATAAATGACCACTGAGTATCTGAACGGCAGGACATCTTCACTGGAACGTTCCTTCTCCTCTGTGTTATGCAAGTTTAGCAGCTTTAGCCTTTCTGAGGGAAACAGCAGAGTGTCAACTTTCAGTGCCCCATCAGCAGGAAAAACAGTTAGGACACAATAAACCCGCTGAGCCACCAAACCAGTTTCACAAGCTGTAGATGCCCCGAGACCCTGCTTAAAAGAGCCCGTTAGTTCTTCTGTTGTTCTCCAGCTCTTTGAAGACGTTTGTTTTGCGTTATTTCTGAGAATGTAATGTCCTTCCACTCTGGCGAACATATGATCCCAAAAAATTCACAAGCAGACACTTTATGTCATGTTCCAGCACTGAACAGCACGGAATGGAACAAGGTACTGAGCTTTCTCTCCATGCTCCTCAACGTGGATCATCCTTGGTTGAACACGTTTGGACAGTTACCACACAATAATCCCTCCAGCCGTTCCTGCAGAAACCGTTGAAACTCTTTCTGGAGCCAATTTGAAGGCCGATTATGGGCACTTTTAGGAGTCTGAAGTCTGAGTCAGAGCGATTCTGAGTCAGGATCTTCTCACATGTACACTTTGGGCCTTTTTCACGGCACAACTACTAACAACACCTAATGCAAATGGAAAGCAACAGCAACAACAGCTCTGTTCTGGTCATTTTCCACCTGCTTACCCTCCAAGCAGACGGCTGGGGTTGATATCCTCAATCAATAGCCCATGTCAGTTGATACTCTGCTTGTTGGAGACCTGGGGAATGAAAGAATTCATTACATTTTTGTTAACTTCATCTCCGAAGACTGAGGAAAGTCTGGTTAGGTGCTGTTTAGAAACCAAAGAACCAAAGTGCAGCTAACCAATGAATGGTCAGAAAAGTAATCACCCTTAAACCAAGTGGCGGTGTAAGGGTTTTGGAACCCATTGGGGCAATCCTTCTGCACAATGTGATACGGTTTTGAAGGAGACTCGACTGGAGAGCCCAGTGAGCGATGTGATGATGCTCAGGCAAGAACATTAACCCAGTTTGGGTGCAGAGAAGTGGGCAAAGTGGACAATCCTGCAGAGGGACAGTGAATTTGGGCCTTGTGTGAGTACGCCCTAAGCGTTCCCCTCTCTGACTGTACTCGCCAGGCTTATTTACCCTTTCTTTGAATCATTTCTGTTCTCCGAAGCCCCTCAAATGTTCCTTTTTCCGAAGGTACACTTGTTGAAGGTGTTATTCTTTTTTATGACCTGTAACCCAACTCCTATCCCTGTCTGTTTTCAGGATGCAGCAACACAATACGACCATTCTCTAACAGTTGCGGGGGGGGATCACGTTTCACCAACGAGTAACATGTTTACTCGACCTCATCTCCACGGCAAAAACACCCTGGGCCTTTCAAACAAAGCAGAGGTGCTGGAGACAGCACCAAGACACCAAAACACATCTTTGCTATTAGAGCAACTGAACTGTATAGAAAGCGATTGTTTGACCTGGTTACGGCAGGCGACCAGCCGGAGAGATCCTTATCAGGATGTGAGTAAACGAAAAGAACTGTGAACTTTAAACAAACACACCCTGCTACCGGCAATGGGGGTTTCTTTTAGGCCCCCGCCACATTTAAAAGGCATGCTGCAGGTTTGAACGCTTTGTGAATGCATTAAAATGAATTTGCAGCACATTTAATGGAATTGTACCGAGTTGCCAGTTTATTAGGTACCCCTGCTTTACTACACTCAGTGGCAACTTTATGGGGAAATGTCTACAACAGAGCTCCGCTGAGTCCCCGTCTGATTTTGCATAATTCATCAGGCCTCCAATAAGCCATTAAGCCTGCATGGGACAGTGTATTACTTGAGTCGTAAGCTATTCTTAGCCATGGTGCAAATATATCACCATACGAGTGGTGGTGGCTTAAGTGTTTAGGAACCTGCCCCAGGATCAGAAGGTCATAGGTTTGAATCCCAGACTAGTAGACTGCCCTGAGCTACCTTTGAGCAAGATCCCGTCCCCATCACTGCTTCTGGGCTTTGGATATAGCGTCCCACTGCTGGGCTGTGTGCTCACGATGACGGATAATTCACTTTCACTTTGTCTACATTCACTGGCCACTTTATCAGAAACGCCTACATCTTTGAGCCATCTCATTTTCATCTTTTCCTAGCCCGCCATCACAGTTTCTGACCACATCGTTGACTTGGATGAGGGACCATCTGGACCATTTGTGAGCACTCCACCCATTAAATGGTCGATATTTCAGCTCTGAGTTAATGGCACACACTTCATGCCACTGTTGAACAGACTTCAGCCAACGTACTCTTTTCTCCTGTCGGCAGATAGCGTTAGCTCAGTATTGTGATGCTGACAACCACATTAAGATATGGTATATAATAACACTAAACTCACACCCCATTCTGTGGTGCCAGCGTTATGATGAATGTAATGCAAATAAGGGGTGAAGGCTGAAGGTGAGATGCAGGTCATCTACAGGGTAAACCACAACACACGCTGAACGTTATTGTCGTAGAGCAAGGGAAAACAAAGGTGGATACAGAAGGACCTGGTAATGAAAATAAAGGAAGAGAAGTCTGGAATTTGACCAGTCCGATAGGAAAAGAAACGTAAACAAGGACAACATCCAGCTCTAGCTAGTCTCTGCTTAACTCTCCTTTCAGTTCCATCATCTAGATAACACACAATATGACCAACAAACCCCTAAAATACTCAATCAAAAAGTGAAGGCTGTAAAGTTTCTGCTGTGAATTTAAGTGAGTTTCGTGAAGGATTTGCTGAGAAAAAGTAGTCACCCCTTACGATTTTCCCTTTTTTACACATTTGTCACATTAAATGCCCTGGTGTCCTCACCCAGAGTGTAACAAGACAAGCAGAACACAAGGAATAATAGATTTTAAACAACTGTTTCAACTTCACGAAGGAAAAATGTTTCACCACACATATCTTTATGACACCTAAATCGCCTTGAAGGAAGATGCAGAGGAGAAAATGGAGACTCGCACACACCATCCAGCAGGTGGCAGCCATGTCCAGCACTTGGGGAGCAGTGATGGGGACAGTGCCTTGCTCAAGGGGACCTCAGGACAACTTGCTGGTCTAGGATCCAAACCCACAAGCTTGGCCCAGCCCCTGAACAGCAGACCACTACCGGCCAGTTTCAGATATGAAGACTCAGTGTTAATAGGTTAAAGGAGCCGAATGAAGAAGCAGAAGAAGAAGGAAGCCAAACTCTTCCTTTCTACATCTTTTACATCACTATAGACGAATGTTGGCCCATTGTTCCTATTTTTGGCAAAAAAGCTGTAATTGGACAACTTTTGGAGGAGCCTTTGATGCTCCTAGCACAGCATCTCAGTTAGGTGCCCGGTCCATGAATTCAGATGGTATCTTCTCATCTTTGAGCCCCAGGACCCCAAAAAGCACAATTCTTGTGTTCACTCAGGTTTTCCTGATTAAAAGTTGTCCGAAAAGCCAAAACAAAGTGTGGCAAACAACAAAATGGGGAAACTGAAAGAATGGTCATGTGGTTTATTTCCAGTAAGGGCCAGCCTCCGTCTCTTCAGGCACCTTAAACAGGCCTCTAAGGCGAAAGTGAGCAGCGCTTTTCTTTTCCAGTGATGCATCTTCCTGCTGACTGTGGACAAAACAGCACTTACATTTGTGCCCAGGAAATGTCTGCTTAGACAATGTGCTCAGCACAGGAAGAAAGTTGCAGTTTTCATCACAGCTTCACTTCCTTACAGCTTATCCATCGGTGGGAGTAGAGCGTGGTCGCAATCGGAGCGCGGCGAGTGACCAAAGCTACTTTGTGTCGTCCTTCGTCGTCGCACTGTTGATTCAAGGCACAGCGTTGAAGGAATGTGTTTAATACGTATAATACTGAAACGGGTGTGGGGCAGAAGGAGCCGAGGCACTTTGCGGTCAAGGGTTAAAACCACTGCAAGTCAGATGTTGACAGACTGTATCGCAATTTAACATGACTCGACACCTATTTAAATGGTCTTTAAACATCACTTTGTCCACCGGGTAGGATGCCAAATTAGGAAAAAGCTGCGATTTCCAGCCCCACAGCATGCTGTGAATCGTGTAATTCAGACGTTTAAAATAAAGTCATTTTCAGCGGTTTTGGTGTGAAACGTCTGAAACATTGTGGCGAAAGGAACCAGACACAGCCATTTTATTTCATTTTCAAATCCACATCCGAACCTACATGTGCTTTCTGAGTGTGTATCTGGATGGTGTTGATGGTAAAATACTGAATCTTAAACTAAAAGCATTCATGATGGAGTGATATTTAAAACGATAGGTTCTCCAAAATACCAGTTTTAGTTAAGCTCAAAAACCCAAAACCGAGGCAGCTAGTGGTTAGGGAGGAACCCCCAGGATCGGAAGATTGTGGGTTCAGATCCCTTACCAGCAGGATGCCCGGAGGTATCCTTGAGCAAGGTACCGTCCCCATCACTGCTCCCCGGGCACTTTCAATAGCTGCTCCCTGCTGCACGGTGCAAATGCAGAGGTGTAATTTCATTGTGCTTCACTGTGCTGTGGTTCACAATGACAAGAATGATCACTTTCACTTTAAAAGTTTCTCCAAAACACAGCTCAGGTGTCAGGCAGCATCTTCACAACCATCTAATGTCTTCAGACACCTGGTTCCGTTCACCACCGCTCTAAACAGAGAGGGAGAGGAAGGCAAATGGAGCAGAAATCACAGAGAATGTGCCCCCAGACTGCCGGCTGGTTAGTGCCTCTGGCGACAGGCTGGTTTTACTGGTGTTTATCCCGCCCTGAGTAAACTCCAGCTCAATAACAATAGCCTTAAGCACAAGAAACAAAGGTAAAGTGTAACAAACAGGGCACTGCCCAGATAAAGCCTTCATCTGAACCCTGCTGGAGTCCGGAGTACAGTGTTCTAACCAGTACAGAGGCCAGGGAGTCTGGGATGAAGATGCTTTATGGGGTTAATTGATGGTTATGAATGGGTTAATGAGCCTGACCAAAATCAAGAGTGTCATAAAGATCATGTAATTAAGCAATATAAATTTCATATAAGAGATCAGTTAAAGCTCTGTATGCCGTCCATGTAAACCTTTATAAATTTTAACTACTTAAATATTTTTGCATAATATTCAGGCTAGCCCTGCCCATCTGGAGTTAACAGAAAAAAGTGAAAGTGACTGTTCATTGAGAAACCACAACGAAACACATGCAGCAGGGGGCAGCTATCGAAACCGCCCGGGGAACAGTGACGGGGACGTATCTTGTTCAAGGGTACCTCAGGGCAACCGGAGGCCTGGCCCCTAACCACTAGACCACCGCTGCCCCGCCCAAATAAAAACAGGTTAGTCACAGTTACAGTTATATATATACTCGTTTCCCATTCTCTTCATCCACATCAATCTTTAACTCTAACATCTTTTCATCGCTGTCTCCAATCTGTGTAACATAGCTGGCCTCAGTACCGTCTCCAACCTGTAAAACATATTCGGTCTCAATACCGTCCTGTAAACCTTCCCTTTCACTCTTTCCGGTACCCGTCTTTCCCAGATCACTCCTGCCATTCTTCTCCAATCTTGACTGCTTCTTGAAAAAAATAATAATTTCATAAAAAAGCTTTGGCTGAAAAGAGGAAAGCAGACACTGTGCTGCACATTCCTGTAAATAATTACTAAAATGGCCCAAAGCTCCAGCTTCTCGAAGGGTTAATGTATTAATTGGAAATATTACTTGATTTCATGTGCAGAACTAGAACGTTTTTGCCCTCAAATATAAATGAATAAGCGGGACTGGAAGGAGAAGTGGGTTTAGCTAAACTGCAGTCAGACACACCAGCAAACGTGAGATAAAAACGATGGAGAACGGACAGGTCAGCACGTCTTCCTGCTGGGAGCTGCAGTGAGGGGACAACAGAGCGTTTAATGCAAGAAAAATGACAGAAGGAGGGAAAGAAGAGAGCGAACGCGGGGCCGGAGCTGCGAGGGGGAAAGAGGCCGTGGGACACCTCTGTGGCCCCCGCTCATTGTTTCTTCATGTTTCAGTGGGACCCCATGGTCACTTTCCCAAGTGGCTCTGGTTTCCCCGTATAGGGATGCATCGAATTTCCAAAAACACGATCCAGCACCGCCTTCTTCTTTAAGGAGAAACGGGACAGAGCCACGGTAACACTCCACACCTCCTCATCATCCCCCTTTCAACTCTGCTGGGGGTCCACACCTCCGTCTACTCCCCTTAAACTCTCCAAAGGAGGGGTTTTAGGAACGAAAGGGCTCGTTTCCTACACTATTCTTAAATTGAAGATCCAACTATGATGTTTTTAGAGATTACGCAATATCTAATTTTACCACCTCAAGCTCCTCTTACCCCCCAGAACTAAACAGGCCGATCCCATTCTTTCAAGACTGACGTATGCAAATGATCTCCGTTCTGATTGGCTCCCCTGCATTGAACTAAACTCCCAGGGTTACTCTACCAAAACAAACAGTTCATCTGACGTTTCTGTAAGAGTGAAGCAGGGCGTTCAGGCTGAATCTACAGGTGACAGGAGACACTTCTGGGACAGGCCTGCACAGCTCACCTCTGCCCCCTGCTGGACACAATGCCACTGTCCTCCAAAGGCCTCAGATAAGAGGGAGGGTTTAAACAGTGATTATAACATTAAAAAGTATGAAAGTATAATAACAAAATGCAAATTATGTAGGTATACACTAATAACTAATTTAACTAATGTAATTATATAATGAATCTTCAGGAGCAGCAAACAACTATTCTTAACTGACTAAATAAATGTAAAGATTCTCCATGACATTTGAGGGAGACATTTGAGTTTAATTATCGGGACGATTCTGATGTACTGTATACGGGACCTTTTTAAATAGATTTTAAACCATTTTAGAATATTAAAATCATGCCATTAAACTGTCTAGTTGTAAAGAAATGTTATATTTATACTTTTCACAGAATTTCCATTATTTTGATCATTTTTTAAATAAATGAACATGTAGATAAATACCTTGTTCCTTCGCGTTTATAATAATAATAACAATAATAATAATAATAATAATTGAATGAATTCCCTGTTTCAATTCTAAAATTAATAAATATATATAAAGGATCTTTTGGGAAAATTTATGTTTTTCATTTATTATTTGTATTATTAAAATTGTTTGTTATTATACCTGTACACGCAAGCGAGGGGGCGGGGCAAGCACGCCGACGCCAAAGTGACGTGTGGCGCTGAAGTGGGTAGACCACGCCCCCTCGCTCGCGTGTACAGATCTGATCTTTACCCTCAGGGCTGCCTCCTCTCGCTGCCAATAAGAGCGTCTGCTAAATGCCGTAAATGTAAATGTAATGTAAGTTAAATGAAAGTGAAAGTGACAACTTGTCATTGTCAGTACACGGCACAGACAACCACAACGAAATACAGACTCTGCAGCAGAAGGCAGCATCTTGCGGTACCTTGCTCAAGGGCATCTTGGTCTGGGATTCAAACCCACACCCTTCTGATCCTGGTCCCTGAACACGAGGCCACCGCTGCCCTAGTTACACATGTTAATAATGAAAAATATAGAGCCCAACAAATGAAATGTCAATTTCACTTTTTAACAAACGCGTCAAAAGTTTTGCTCCTATCTGCAAGTGAGCCTTCTGCAAAGCTGGACCAAAAAAATAAAGACCATTTCTTATTTCTTACCGTTTCCTCAACAACCTGACATCTACTGTAAAAAAATAAATAAATAAATAAAAAAATAAATAAAATATAAACACACACACACATTTTATAAATATCAGTAGTGGTTTTAGTGCAAGTCTCACCAGTTTAACCTTCACTGAAGAAACACTTCGCATTTTTAATTGCATTTTCATTTGTACTGTTCTTAGATCAGTTACACCATTTCTATTAAATAATATTAAATATTCATTTCTATGTATTATATTATTGGATACAAACATCAATCACTTATAGGGTTAAAAAAAAAATTCCTAAAATGTTTTAATCTTTAAAACCTGATCGTATAACTTTATCAATATCGTTAGTTTTGTACATTATTGCAAAAGGACAAATTTACATCTGGGCGATTACGTCTAAAATCACTTTAAAGCTCAATTTCAACATTTGGACCGTGTGAAAGCTGCTTTACGGCCCTCGGGGAAACCCGAGGAGCAGGACCTGGATATCGGACCTGTGTGGTTCTGCCTGGTTTCACTGCCGTATCTAACCATCCAGGATATTTTATTTTATTTGTTGCACTGCTGGAGGAAAGCAGTACCATCTTTAATCACTATTATATTTTTGTAAAGTTGCTGAAGTCTGGAATAAACCTCCCTTCTATCCTTTTTTCAGCCTGGGAAATGGCAGGGTTTGGTTCCGACTGGGTTTAAGGTTTAAGGTTAAGGTTAAGGGTTTAAGGTTTGTTAAGGTGATTATAACTCCTTCGAAAGGCCTTTAAAATGTTTTAAATGGGCAATAAGAGTGGGGGGGGGGGAAAAACCAAAAAAAAAAAAAACCCAAGTGAATCATTTCTAAGCTTACAATCAAGCTGAACGCGAATTCGAGCCGATGTAGACTCAACTGGACCCGCATCAAGCAGAATCTGTTAGATCCGTTTTTATCGAATGTTTAACCACATGTGATTCGGATCTTTTTAAGAAAAGGTCAAAAAATGCAACATCGCATGGACATCGGGGACGGTGCCTCTGGATTGGCAGACCGGGGTGGTGGTCCCCCTCTTTAAGAAAGGGGACCGGAGGGTGTGTTCCAACTATCGAGGGATCACACTTCTCAGCCTCCCGGGGAAAGTCTATTCAGGGGTCCTGGAAAGGAGGGTCTGTCGGATAGTCAGATCCAGGAGGAGCAGTGTGGTTTTCGTCCAGGTCGCGGAACAGTGGACCAGCTCTACACCCTTAGCAGGGTCCTGGAGGGTGCATGGGAGTTTGCCCAACCAGTTTACATGTGCTTTGTGGACTTGGAGAAGGCATTCGACCGAGTCCCTCGGGGGCTCCTGTGGGGGGTACTCCGGGAGTATGGGGTATCGGATTGCCTGTTAAGGGCTGTCCGGTCCCTGTACAACCGGAGTCAGAGCTTGGTCCGCATTGCCGGCAGTAAGTCGGACCTGTTCCCGGTGAGGGTTGGACTCCGCCAGGGCTGCCCTTTGTCACCGATCCTGTTCATAACTTTTATGGACAGGATTTCTAGGCGCAGCCAGGGCATTGAGGGGGTCCAGTTTGGTGGGCTCAGGATTGGGTCACTGCTTTTTGCAGATGACGTTGTCCTGTTGGCCTCATCATGCCGTGACCTTCAGCACTCTCTGGATCGGTTCGCAGCCGAGTGTGAAGCGGCTGGGATGAGAATCAGCACCTCTAAATCTGAGGCCGTGGTCCTCAGCCGGAAAAGGGTGGAGTGCCCTCTCAGGGTTGGGATTGAGATCCTGCCCCAAGTGGAGGAGTTTAAGTATCTCGGAATCTTGTTCACGAGTGAGGGTAGAATGGAGCGGGAGATCGACAGGCGGATCGGGGCAGCGTCCGCAGTGATGCGGGCTCTGCATCGGTCCGTCATGGTGAAGAAGGAGCTGAGCCAGAAGGCAAAGCTCTCAATTTACCGGTCGATCTACGTCCCCACCCTCACCTATGGTCACGAGCTGTGGGTAGTGACCGAAAGAACGAGATTGCGAATACAAATGGCCGAAATGAGTTTCCTCCGCAGGGTGTCTGGGCTCTCCCTTAGAGATAGGGTGAGAAGCTCAGCCATCCGGGAGGGGCTCAAAGTAGAGCTGCTGCTCCTCCGCATCGAGAGGAGTCAGATAAGGTGGCTCGGGCATCTGATTAGGATGCCCCCTGGATGGCTCCCTGGCGAGGTGTTCCGGGCACGTCCCACCAGAAAGAGACCCCGGGGAAGACCCAGGACACGCTGGAGAGACTATGTCTCTCGGCTGGCCTGGGAACGCCTTGGGATCCGCCCGGAGCAGCTGGAAGAAGTGGCCGGAGAGAGGGAAGTCTGTGCATCCCTGCTGGAGCTGCTGCCCCCGTGACCCAACCCGACCCGACCTCGGATAAACGGGAGAGAATGAATGGATGAATGGATGGATGGAGGGTCAAAAAATGATGTGCAGGTTGATACCTTACATCCATTTATACCAATTTTACAATGATCCTTGACTTACAAGGTTTTGCCAGCACCAAGCTGACAGTTGGCATTGATTTTACCAACTTGACTAAATAATCCAGTCTGTAAGGTGTGTGTTTACACCTTTAAGTTGTGGGAAATGGTCTTGGTCAGTTGTATACTAACTATTTAATGGTGTATCACACACACACACACACAATTATATATTAAAAGTCCTGAAAGATCAGTCATGATTTTCTTTTAATTTTGTCAAGCAGCTACAACACACACCCGTCACTCTATAATATTTCAGAAGTATTAGATTTTTTTTTTGTCATTTCAATCTTCAGACTTAAAAACTCTTGTAGTTTCCCTTCTACACTCCTGATGGAATCTTCTACTACATCACCTTCTTTCTTCTCAAACCTGAACAGCTGATGAATCGAGCCTTTCTTCATTCGGAGCAAAGAAAGACAGCGAGTGCAGCGAAGGGTTCCCCGGGAGACAAATCCTCACCTTTCAAACCCTTTGATAACTGAACGTCCAAGCTATTAAGACAGATTAAGCTGCTGCATGCTGTTGGTGTCTTCTCAAAGCTTAGCTTGGGTCTAATCGGTCATCATATCCGATCCCTCCGCTCCGGTGGCGTCGCTGAGACTCAGGTCTTCCAGCATCTCTGCCAGCGTGATCCGAGGAGCCCCCTCTTCATCCGTGTCGCTCTCCACTGGTATCTTGGTGGCATCTGGAAATGAAGATGCTTAAAGGAGTTTTGGGCCCAAAAACTAACTTCAGCCAGAACCGAGGTGACAGGGAATCACCTTTTAACCTTTTTTTTAACCTCTAATATCTTTAGCCACAGCCTCACCTCTGAAGATGTTGACATTCTTCCTCAGTGCCTCATCTTCCTCAAGGTCCTCCAAGAAGTCCTGATATTGCCTAAAATGGACAATTTGCCAAAAATAAGCCTTAACCACTCATCATACACAGATTAACTTGGCAGTTGGTGCAATTTAAAGGTTACAATCTGAACAGAACGCATTGTCCACGCAATTTTAGTGTAACTTTCAAACGAATGAATGTTTCCCCCAAAATGACTAATTGCATGCAAAAAAAAAAAAAACTGCTGCACAAAATGTAGTTTTTGAATGAAGCTGTTTGAAAATCTATCTAGAAAGGCTTTAACTCCCTCCGTCTACAACCACCTCTCCGCCACCCCGTGTCTCGGACTTATCAAATTTGACCTCTGATCAAATCAGAGTTAATATTAAAATCAGATTAAGTTTTTCATTTGGATGGAAACATACCAAGTCCCCCTTTTACTCCCGGTCCGTCCTCTCACTTCCTTACCTCTCATCATCTGTGTCCGTGCCCTCTCTGTCTCTTTCCAGTTCCTTCAGTTTCCAGTTCCTGCGCTTTATCCTCTTCACCCGGTCATAGCTCTTCTTAATCAGTACCTGCACAAATAACGGACATGAATATCGCCCAAAACAGCCAAACACACAAGAACGCTAGAACACAAAGGAGGCTGGGCTGAAAGAAGATGATGCAGAGGACAGGAAGAAATGGAGACTGACGATCCTCCGTGGTGAAACCTAAAGACCACACACACACTAAACCATTCTGACTTTAAAATGCACAATTAGATGTAAATAAAATGCAGCATGATATATATTAGTAATTTAATTACATTTCTTCCATCATGTTTCATTTAATGATTACTTTAATTGCTGATGTGCTCTATTCCATCCATCCATCCACTCCCTTAGTTTAAACTTCACAGCATCTTGATTGATGTTCTTGGGGCGTTTTACAGATTAGTTTTTTCTTTTAAGTGAGTTTTCCCCTCCAAACTGTTGTTGGATTGGATACAAAGAAAAAGAGCCTGTTTACGACCCTTAGCTCCAAAAGCACTGCTGGAGCACATCACTAGGGGGCAGTGCAACTTTAAATAAGTAACAAAAGACTACATTTTGTGCATCAGAAGTGATTAAACGTGAGTCTTACCACATCGGGAATTTTATGCGGATTGATCTTGTTCAGATACTCGTCGTTGATGTTCGCATTGGCAAAGTCGAAGCTAAAATACAGGAGAAAATCAACTCAGTCCTCACAAACGGTCAGTAGATCTTGGCACAGCGACACGGAGGCCGTCTCACTCGCTGGATTAAACCAAATTCAGTCAAATTTGCACACATACGGTCCTTTGCACAAGTCCCAGGCCCCTTATTCCTTAATAGTTTGCTTGGGAATCACTTTGTTGTTCCAAAAATATTATTTTCTGCCTCTCAGACTTATCAGTCTTCTCCTTGGAGTATTGAGGTTAAATGAAGAACTCAAAGCCATACCCCAACACCAGGTCTCCAATGTTGAGCAGGTGTCCCAGGAAGGTGCGGCAGTGATACTGCTGACTGGTGTCCATCTCCGAGGTCTTCTGGACCCACACGTCTGCCAGGGTGTGCTGTTAAAATGAACAAACCCAAGCCCAGCGTTTATCACACACAGGAAGCCGATAAGACGCAGAACTGAGCAGAAAACGGAGGACGCAGGAAATAAACTGTTCGGAGGCAGAAAACCAAAAAAAACGAGTGCAGCGCTAAACCATCAGGCTGACAGGTTCACAACCGCAATAAGTCAGTACTGAGATTGCTTTCCAGAAAAGCTGTTTCCAGAAGAAATTTGAAGGAAGCACCACCTGAGAAACACAGATAAAATTTAGCATCACACTTCGACTTGGTCTGATTTGATGAAACCCATCCCCCTGGTCTACAGATCCGGTGCAGTTCTTAACGGTGTGGATCACGGGCGCGATTTCCAGTCTGCTGAACTGCTTGGAACGACAGGAAAATACAATGATTTCATCCCTCTGCCTTTTACAGATGGGAGGATGATGTTAAAAAGTGGCCCGGAGAGCTGCTTTCGCAACAGATGAAACATCTTAAAAGCTCTGAGGGCATATCACCGTCACCATAGCAACAAGACCTTCGGTTAAAGGAGTTGAAACATCCTTGTTTACTCGAAAGCTGATAATCAAGTCAGAGCTGCAAAATCTCCGGGCCTGGTTTGGTTTCCACGACGAGTCAGGTGCCCTGTGCAATCATGCAGACACTGTGGAGAAGACATATCTAGAACATGGTTCTTCCAACACCGGTGCTGCCTGTAAATCCCAATGACTTGGGATGAGAATGCAGTCAGACAGGGTGGCTTCAAGCACTGATGTTCAGATGAAAACGGACATCGTTTCCGGTGCTCTCTCTAAGGTTCTCCAGCCAATGTCGCTTTCGTCTATCATCTTTAGGCAAACCTGAAACTTGTTTGAGACTTACCCGATTGGATCTCAGACCAGCTCCTGCTCCTAATCGCTGATCCCTGATGACGTCAATGTCCATGACGATAAACTCCTCAAGTTGCCGTGGACTACAGAGGCTGTTGAAGGGGTAGCGCCAGTAAGTGTTGGTGTCAACTTCTGCAACTGCAAGGCAAAGGCACAACTTTAGAAGCTTCAAGCCAGGCTGAAGATGATCATGTGGACACTGGGTAACGAATATCTTCAGAGAACCAAAGGCAAGGCCATTAGAACTCATCAGATCTATCGTGTCTAGCCCTGAGAGTAAAATAATCACCGCCTCTGTTTAGCCCGGGGCAACGGTGGTCTAATGAGCTGGCCCCCGGATCAGAAGGCCGTGGGTTCAAATCCCAGACCACTAGGTTACTCTGAGGTACCTTGATCAAGGTACCATCCCCATCACTGCTCCCCGGGTGCTGGATATGGCATGGATTTAATTAACTGTATCCTTCTGATCTAGTCTCCATGCTGGTTTGTCCATTTTTTACTGCTTGCTTTTTTGCTAAACTCTCATTTGTGGATTATCAATTTGGTCATCCAGAACGCTTTTCCTTGATGTTTTTTCTGGTTAAACTACCCAATCCTCAACATCTCTGTGTCCACTTATGGACCAGGCTAATTCAGACCAACGGGCAGGCGGTGTGTACGGTGGAGGAGCACAGCAGGACTCACGCTGCAGGGTGTTCGGGTCAATGAGGTGGACGGTGCTGGTCACCTGCACGCAAACACACACCTGTCCCATGTTACCCAGACTCTGGGCAAGACGAGGTGACAGACACACCACATTGTCCTGTGAACACACACACACAGGAAGAGAAATCAGAAGAGCTACTGAGTCATAAAAACAGACGATCTACTCATTTTGTACACAAAAGAATACATGAATTACAAAGTAGTGAGTTATTAAAAAAAAAAATAGCATCTAAATTATGGGGGGGGGGGGAGAGTTCATTATAAAAAAACAAGTCTTTTAATGTGGCACTTTAGTTCAGTTTAAAAGGGTGATACAAACATGATTCAGTCTCCAGTGCAGAGAAAACTAAAGGCTGAGATGAATTTTTTGAAGTAAAATACGAATGCTTGCCTTTCAGTATGTGTGATTTAACGTCAGTTCTAAGAGATTCTTTTTTCAGGATAATCTCCTGAGCAGTCATTTTCATGACTAAGCGTTTTAAATTTTCTACGCAGAACCCCACCCCCACAACTCTCTGGAAGTACAGAGTATTACCTACACATGTAGAACCTTCTACAGACAGAAGTGACTCCTGGTTGCGTATGAGGTCAGAGGTGGGCTAGTGTTTGGGGACTAGGCCCCAGGACTGCAAGGTAATGGGTTTGAATCCCAGACCAGTTGTTGCCCTGAGGTACCCTTGAACAAGGTACTGAACCCATCAATGCTCCCCAGGCACTTTAAATAGCTGCCCCCTATTGCACAGCGTGCGTGGGTGTAAAGCAGAGGGAGCATTTGGTTGTGGCCCACTGTGTGTTTCGACTTTGCAGGCTGGAAGGTGAATTCTCTGATGCAGGCATTAGGGCTCACACACGGCTCCTCCGGGCCGAGAACAGGTCAGGAGTTTCAGTGCGTTTTAACAAAGGTGGCTTTTACGGATCCACAGGAAGCCCTTGGATAACGCGTCGTTCTACTTTGAAGCTCGGCTCAGGGTTTGTAATGACGCGTACCTTACAGATGGGAACGATCTCCACCGAGAAGGTGCTTTTGTAGTTGTAGCTGTTTGAGTGAATGTCATGAGAGATGAGACGCTGGGAAGCCTTTGATCTTCAGAAAAGAGATACAAAAAAAAAAGGTGTTATTTTTTCTTTTAATAAATCATCTTGTTTTATAATCAAATTGCAGCAGAAAAATGCACACAGGATTTATTGTGGAGCGCAAAATTTGGATTAAACGCACATTTGGAGTTTAGTTCCACTGCGTCAGGTGATCCCTCTGCCATCTTTGACTCATTACCTGACACATTTCTGTGAGGACACAATGACTTCATAAACATACCTGCAGGGGACCGTGCACTGGAGAAAATCCACCATCTTCTGGGCGTGCTGCTTGGAGCTGTAGTAAAAATCAATGCCCTCTGAGGAGAGCAAAAACAAGGAAGCTATTAAAAACAGAGCCGCAAATCAGCCAACCTGCCAACCGTCGTGCTTCCAACATAACCGTGTGCACATTCTGCTGTAACACGGGCCAGATGGAGGCGTCCAATATGGCCCCCACATGTCAAGCCTTCAGAGCTCTAAATCTACTTTAACACCCGTGATCTAGGACTCAGCATCGGGACCTCGTTAAGCAGGACATTTTTGAGGTCTCTCCACTTTGAAAACAGAGAGAAGGAAATGCTGAGAAAACAGAATTCTGAGCTGGTCTTAAAGGGACGGTCGAGCCCAAACAAAACTGTGACCATCACTGTGACTATCACTGTGACTATCACTGTGACTATCAGGGCCCCCGTTCGCTGCTGGAGCGTCATGTCTCGTTGAACACTCCCCTTTAAAAGCCTGTCACCCACGAGAGGTTTGTTAGGAGCAGGAACAGAGGGAGGGAAACTCTCATACCGTGGATCTCTTTGATGCGAAGAGTGTTCTGGTGCACCTTGTGCTTCAGGATCAGCTGTTCCAGGTAGTAAAAGGTCTTCTTGTGAACAGTCTGTAGACAGACAGCCATATACACAGATTATACCAGCTGACAAACAACGCGTGCACCTCCAGTTAGCCGAACTCTCAAAAGTGGACTGTCTGGTTAGTTTCAGACTTCGTTTTCAGATCCCGGCGCTCCTGTCACATGGTGAGGTGACAGCAATGCACTGAATCCCGCCGTGTCTTATTGATCATTTATTCATTTATAATTGGGGGCAGCGGTGGCCAATTGGTTAGGGAGTTGGCCACAGGATTGAAAGAGGTACCCGAGCAACCCTTGAGCAAGGTACCGTCCCCGTCACTGCTCCCCGGATGCTGCCCCCTGCTGCATGGGTTAAATGCAGAAGACCAATTTCGTTGCGGTTCACTGTGTGCCGTGCTGCGTGTTCTCACAATGACAAGAATAGTCACTTTCACTTTTTTCCACATATACCAACGGGTCAGTTTGTTACATTGTTACAACGCTTGGAAGTCCTTCTCACTGAATTAGGTGCAGAAGTATCCAGTGCTCCAAAAATACAGAAATACAATCAGGAACTCTTTAGGACCTTCACTTAACTTTTAGATTTCATATTTTTAATACTTCTATTCTACTTCAAATGGTTGGACCAACATGGGGGCAAAATGTTGGGCTTAAGTACTTTTCAGAGAGGGTTAGCTTAATGAAGTACTTTTCAGAGAGGGTTAGCTTAATGAAGTACTTTTCAGAGAGGTTTAAGTATTTAAATTAATGTACTTCATGGAGAGGTTTAGTTTTTAACTTTACTAGAACCTCATTGTGATGACTCCACATCCAAATCAGCTATACAGGTTCTTTTAAGACATTTTTTTAACAGCAAAACATTTTCGTAAGTATGAGGGAAGTGTCTTTGGGTTCAAAAGCTCAGATTAAATCAATAAGCTTCGTCTTCGATCGCGGTATCCCGACTCTGGTCCTGGAGGGCTGGTGTCCAGCATGGATGGGCGATCTTGCTCAAACACACCTGGTTCCCCTCACTGGTTTGTTGAGTTTGAGGAGAACCGTGCTGGAAACCAGCCCTCCAGGACCAAAACTGAGCCACTCTGACTCAGATATATACGAGTCTCCCTTGCCGACTAGTCACTTTCACTTTAAAAGGTATGACTACCCTCAAGAGCTTCCATACCTTCTGCCTGACTTGCACAACTGCCTTCCAGTAGTCTTTGGCTTCCACCCGGTGGCAGTCGTCACACATCTGTGGCTGGATGACGTACTCAACCACGAAAGCCTGCTGCAGGATCGCCCCATTCATGACCTGCAGAGAGACCAGGCAGTCACTTCACCATCCCACCACCAAACTCATGCCCCTCAGCACTGCTTCACAGCCCAGTTGGTCACCTCTTTCTGGATGGTCAGCTTCACCTTGATTCTTTTAGAATGCGGCTCGGTCCATAAGAATCCTGCATCTATGAGCCGGACCTGGGAGGAACGAAAAATGAGGCTCAGTGTCAGCAGCTCCATGCAGAACCTACAGAAACATCACAGGCTGAGCGTTCCTCACCTTGGTCATTGAGCTCTTGAGTTTTTTCAGACACAAAGCGAGCAGCTCCCTGGACTCTAGAGCACACTGCACCCAAGTGCCCGGGGGCTGCAGGTACCTATTGGAACAGATGAGCCGAGCTGTCAGTCAGGAAGAGAGGCTGCTTCGAGACTGAAACGTGTGCGGCATGAGAATCTCTTTAAAATGAAAAGTTAAATTGAGCGGGTAATTCCGAAACGCATCGTCGGCCTCGAGAGATCCCGAACTTTTCAAAACAAGCTATTTAAAGACTAATGTCGCCTTCGCGTGCTTGGAATTGTGGGAAATATGAGCTGCTGACGGCCCATCGAGTCGTAGTTTCCACTGAGAAACTCGGGTGATCATCGACATTTCAACACGGCAGAGATCAGTAACGGGCGATACTTATTATTTTAGTTTTTACAGTCTAGTGTCCACTGCTGTGTGCACATTATTTTAACGTGAAGCCTTTTTATTCATTCTTTATTTATTCATTTTATGCATTCTATGTACATTTATTCCCTTTCATTGAACAATTTTTCCATTTTTTATACGTTTCTCTGTATTTAATTTCGTCTTTTTCTTATAAACACTTGTATAACTGTATATGACAAGACTCTTGAATGTTTAAACTCAGTGTTCAAACTCCACCTAGAACCGTAATCATTTTTTTTTTCCCCAAAGCAAATGGGTCAACCTGCTTGTGTGGTTTAAAGTCATTAATGTTGCATTCTCTGGTGTTTATGTGCAGCTTTATTTTACTCTATTTTGTGGCCAATATGTGACAATTTTTCACTTTGACAACGACAAACTCATTCTTTCAATTTCACAAGTGGGAAGCTGGATCCTCCAGCATGATTATCCAGGATAATTTACTGTTTCAGAGCTTATAATGGACCCAGTTACTCTGACGAACGGATCAATCTAAATGCGCTTTTCTTCAGTTTTGCTCAGTTAACAGGGCTAAACAATGAAAGTGAACTCAGTACCGTTCACACTGCCTGCAGAAATGCACAGAGACTTGCTTTGGGATTCCCTCCGAGATGTCCACCTGGGTCCTCAGACAAGAGACACACATGTTGGCTGGATTTGGAGGGATGGGGACGCCACATGTGCAGCAAAGGCTGTGGGAAGAACAAATTAAGTGAAAGTGAAAATGAACATTCTTGTTATTGCGAGTGCACGGCACAACACTCAGAACCACAACGCAATTACACCTCCACATTTAACCCACACACACCGTGCAGCAGGGGGCAGCTATTGAACGTGCCCAGGGAGCAGTGCCGGGGACGGTACCTTGCTCAAGGGTAACACAGGGCAACCTACTTGCCTGGGATTCAAACCCACAACCTTCTGATCCCAGGGCCAAATCCCTAACCACTAGGCCTGTCTTCTGCATCTTCCTCTTTCACACCGGTCCTCTCTGACCAAATCCATAAACCTCCTCTTTGTCCTTCCTCTTCTCCTAGTGCCTGGCAGCTCTGCTCCTGATATAAGCCTCGTCCGTCTCTCCTCTGGACATGTCCAAACCAACGCAGTCTCAATTCTCTAACTTCATCTCCAAATGAATCCATCCCTCTAATGCACTTGTTTCTAATCCGGTCCATTCTCGTCCCTCCCTCAGCATCTTTAACTCCGACATCTCCAGCTCTGCTGTTTGTCTTCCAAAGCCATTGTCTCCAACCTGCATAGCTGGTCTCACTACCGCCCTGTAAACCTTCCCTTTCACTCTTGCTGGTCCCCATTTATCACAGATCACTCCTGACACTCTTCTCCACCCATTCCAACATGCCCGCGCTCTCGTCCACACTTGCCGTTACTCTGAACAGACCACCGCAAGTACTTCAACTCCTGCACCTTCACCTCCGCTACTCCCTCCATCCTCACCACTCCATTTCTCTTGATTATTTATGAACAAAAACGATAACAATGTTAATTGTCATAATAAAAATAACACAGTTATTAAACTTTCGGTATGTTTTAGCAACATATAATGCAAACAACATAATATAATATTTATCAGCCCTATTGTCTCTACTTCAGAGATCAGAGTTTAGGGAAGAAGTCACTTTAAATGATGGATACTGTGTAACTCACATGTGGCCTTGGCTGCTGGAGGCTGGAGCCTGCATGTATTCCATTTCTGAGAAAACAGATGAAAAAAGGGTTTCAGCTTCTGTCACTCAAAACAGAAGCGGGAAAAACTACGTTTTCTTCTCCCCAATAGCAACAACTCCCAGTAAATCACGTCCCGAGAAGATGATTATAGTTTCTAATTCCAGTTTTCCGTTCCACCTTAAAAAGCAGCAGGTAACGTTATTTGGCCACATTTAAGGTGGAACGGAAAAATTCAGATAAAGCCATAAACTGAAGACATCTTCACATAGAGTTCGTGGCTTCTCTGCTGTGGTGTGAACCAGCTCTTGTGTGATGAAATGCGTGAAATGTCGTGATTTGTTTGTTTGTTCAGTGTTTATTAAAAGAGATGCTAACCGGCTAAAGCAGCGCTCCCTCGCTCAGCGGCTCTTCCGGGTCTCGGGGGGAAATTTAAACCACGCAAAAATGAGTGCAGACGGGTTAAAGATCAGCTTTGTCCATACTCACCGAGGAACTTCTGTTTTATCAGAAAAAAAGAAAATAAAGTTAGAACGAAAAAACAGAAACTCCACTCGCACGTGGGATCCCCGATCCGGTGACGTCACAGCCTAGCGAGGACCCCAACAGGCGCCCAAACTGCGCCTGATTGGAGCTGAAAATACAGTCCTGCACGTAGACGCTTCCGTTTATATATGATCATATACATAACAGTTATAATAGACATTTATGCCAAATATCTATCTGTATACCTAACTAGACACATAGAAATATACATACATATATACATTTTGAAAGTGAACAGGCCTACACTAGTATTCATTTTGCTTAGGATCACTCTGGGAGATGGTCCTTCTTTTCTTCTTCTTTCGGCTGCTCCCGCTTAGGGGTCGCCACAGTGGATCATCCACTTCCATTTCTTCCTGTCCTCTGCATCTTCCTGCTTCAAACCAATCACCTGCACGTCCTCTCTCACCACGTCCATAAACCCCCTCTTTGGTCTTCCAAACTTTCAAAATGTATATATGTATATATCTTTCTATGTGTCTAGATAGGTATACAGATAGATATTTGCCATAAATGTCTATTATAACTGTTATGTATTTGATCATATGTAAACTGAAGCGTTTATCATGATTGCAGCAATAAGACTCCACAATTCAGGATCATGACATTACATTTTGAACATTGCTTGTTTATTATTATACATTATTATATATCATATAATATTGTATATATTATTATTGTATATTATTATTATTATATATCATTATTACTTGGGCAGTGGTGGCCTAGTGGCTCGGGCGTCGGCCACATGATCGGAGGATCGGGGGTTCGAACCCCTTGCCAATGGGTTGCCCTGAGGTACCCTTGAGCAAGGTACCGTGCTCCTCCCTGCGATGGGCTGGCGACCTGTCCAGGGTGCGTCCCCCGTCCTCGCCCTGTGTGCGCTGGGTTGGACACCAGCACTCCCCCGCGACCCCGTTTGGGACAAGCGGCAGAAGATGGATGTATTATTATTACATTTATATTTTGTTACTTGTTTATTTATAATTTATTTAAAACTTATTTATTACTGTGTACTGTGTATATGGTCGCCTTCCCTAATTCTTCTTGTAAATATATATATATATATATATATATATATATAGATAGATAGATAGATAGATAGATAGATAGATAGATTATTTATTATTTATAGCTCCTGTACTTGCTCCTGTACTTGTTCCTCATTCTTTATATTTTTAGATACTTTTGTTTTTTTTTCTGTATATCTACCTTTCTATATTCTCTCTGTCACCTTTATAAGAGCCCTGTGACGCCCAAATTTCCCATTCGTGGGATAATAAAAGATTACTCTACTCTACTCTACTCTACTCTACTCTATATGATGATGATGATGATTATATTATGACGATGATATGATAACGATGATGATATTATTATGATGATTATGTGATGATGATGATATGAAGATTATATGATGATACGATGATGATAATGATAATGATGATGATGATATGATGGATTATATTATGATATGACGATGATGACGAAGATATATTATGACGATGATGATATGATAATATGATGATGACGATATGATTATATGATGATGATGATATTATGACGATGAGGATGATGATATGATTATATGATGACGATGATGATATGACTATGTGATGATGACGATATGATTATATGATAATGATGATATTATGACGATGAGGATGATGATATGATTATATGATGACGATGATGATGATATGATTATGTGATGATGACGATATGATTATATGATGATATGGTGATTATATGATGATATGGTGATTATATGATGATGATGATGATGGTAATGATTATATGATGATGATGATGATGATGGTAATGATTATATGATGATGACACACAAAAATATGATGGTATGATAATGGTGATTATATGATGATGGTTATTATTATGTCAAAAATAGCTAGGGGAACACACTGGAATGTTTCATATCTATCTATCTTTGATTCTGGGGTTCTTTTACTCTGACCGAATGTATGGTTGGTATATATTTGGGGAGGGCAGGTGCAGGACGGGGGAGGAGTGTGTGGACGGTGTGTGTCACTGTTGCGGGCTGGGAGAGGAGGGTTTCCCTGCTCTGTGCGCGGGCGCGCGGAGAGGCGCGCTCTGGCTCCGGACGGGGCGGCAGAAGCGCGTCGCTCTCAGAGGGAGTAAAGCGCTCCGGGCTCCGCCGCGTCGCACCGGGGATGGACTGAGGCGGGCCGGCCGGCGGTGTGGGGAAGGCGGCGGGGAGTGGGGCTGTGTTCTACGGCGGTGTGGCTAAATGCTATCGGACGCGATGACCCTGCTGTCTCTGCTGGGCCGGATCATGCGCTACTTCTTGCTGAGACCGGAGACGCTGTTCCTGCTGTGCGTCAGCCTGGCGCTCTGGAGCTACTTCTTCCACACGGACGAGGTGAAGACCATCGTCAAGTCCAGCCGGGACGCCGTGAAGATGGTGAAGGGGAAGGTGGCCGAGATCATGCAGAACGAGCGCTTCGGCGGGCTGGACGTGCTGGACGCCGAGTTCTCCAAAACCTGGGAGCTCCGGAGCGGCAGCGCCGCCGTGTTCGCCGTGCAGGGCCGCCGGGAGCACATGGAGGACCGGTTCGAGGTGCTGAGTGACCCGCTCAACCGGAGCCACCCGTCAATCTTCGGGGTGTTTGACGGACACGGAGGAGAGGTGAGGAGGAGATCTCTCTCTCTCTCTCTCTCTCTCTCTCTCTCTCTCTCTCTCTCTCTCTCTCTCCTTTCTCTCTGTGTATTCTGTATCTCACTTCATCTTTCTCTTCAGCATCTTCCTATCTCTCTCTCACCATTTCTGTCTTTCCATAATTTGCTCTCTCTCTCACTTTCCCCCTATACCTGTCCCCCATCTCTTTTTCTTTGTCTCATTCTTTCTCTAACTATCTCTTCCTCCATCTCTCTCTCTCTCTCTCTCTCTCTCTCTCTCTCTCTCTCTCTGGAATATAGAGTGAATGGAAACATTATTGTGAATAATTATTTATTAGGGATGTATTTCTCTAAATAAAGTGATTTTATAAAAGGAAACTGAAAAGCAGTTGAAACTGAAGGTCCTGCAGATCCTGGTGATCTTAGTGGACCAGGCCGACGTCGATCCTGGGAGAAGCCCCTTAGATCTGAACGGACTGAGAGGACAAATGAATTGAAGCTGTGCTCGCAAACAAATCCGAAGTCGATGGTGTTTGTACAAACGACCCCTCGTTTCCATCGGTTCCCACATTTTCTCATTCATTCCCAGAGATTCCAACGGAGATATTTCCAAAATTCAGAGCTTCACTTCCCATGGAATGTTTATGGAATTTTTCTGCCCTTTTTGTGACCCGAGTTAATAAGATTCATCTATCTATCTTTCTGTCTGTCTGTCTGTCTGTCTGTCTGTCTGTCTATCCATCCATCTATATTTATAATCATTAACGCTGCAGAGAAACTGCCATTTAAGTTAAACATTTTGGCCAGACTGTCTTTTTAAAATATCCATAATCCTGGAAGGTCATACAATCAATCCCCCATCCAAAAGTATTGGAACAGCAGGGACAGTCCAGTTGTGTTCGCTCTGTACTGAAGACGTCTGAGGTGAGAAGAGAGATCATTCGTTTTTTTCTGCCGTTAATCTATAAATACAGAACAGCACCTTGTGTATCTGACCGCCCGTTTTTAAAGAACTGGGACAGCAAGCGCAGGACTTTGTCTTCGTCTGCAGCGGAGCATAATGTTTAGGGACAAGGCCCCAGCATTGGGGTCCCGGGCTCGAATCCACATCAGTAGGTTGTTCTTAGGTTCCCTTGAGCAAGGTACCGTCCCTGGTGCTGGATATGGCTTCTCACTGCTGGACTGCGTGTGTGGGTTAAACACAGAGGATGTGTTTGGTTGTGGTTCACTGTGTCTTCACAAAGACAAACAGTCACTTTCTCTTTCACTTCCATGCTGCTTTAATAATGACCCAGTGTTTGTTTCCATCATCGTAAACACAGCCCAGAATTCCCTGGCAGCTACCGCAAGTGTAAGGGGCGCGTGCACACACACACACACACACACACACACACACACACACACAAGTGGTATGGGAACAATAGCTGAAGTGCATGCTGATGCTCTGGCGTCCTCAATGGTGACTTTGTGCTGCAGTTGCCGAGCTGCTTGATAGATGGAGGCAGCCTTCTCTTGTCCCGCCTGTTACTTTACACATTACAGTGTTCTCATGTAGAAATACACCCAACGACATTCAGCCTTCACATATCGATCCCCCCCACACTCCTGAAAATGAAGGTGTCAGCGGCCTCCTGTGTGGATCGATAGCATCGAGAACACTTTGCCTTCCTAAACAGCCCTTCAGTTCTTTTTAAGGAGCATTGTTTTATAAACGGGACGTCCCAAAGCCCTTAAGTGGTGCTCGTAGTGGAAGGAGTGCATGAGAGATGACATGAGCACATCTTATTCACTGTGACCTTAGTAACAAGAACAGATCCTAGATCAGCGTTCCGGCCGAATGAATGTGGTCTCTATTTGTCTGTTGGCAAGGACAGTGTTCGTTAGACAGTAATTTGGAAGTGAGGTGACTTCGATTATGAAAGTCCGATGGCTTGTGGTTACTGCAGCTCTCTGGCCTTAATTAACAAGTGCATTGATGGTGGGGCTGCAAGAAATGGACAAAATATCAGGATTGCAATTATGCTTTAAAGGGCCCGTGTCCTCAATGTTTTGGAATTAAATAGGCCAAACGTATTCACTCCCTCCCTGCGATGGGCTGGCGACCTGTCCAGGGTGCGTCCCCCGTCCTCGCCCTGTATGCGCTGGGTTGGACACCAGCACTCCCCCGCGACCCCGTTTGGGACAAGCGGCAGATAATGGATGGATGGTATTCACTCCCACATGCATGCGGGCCATTTAAAACCCTTTTCAAGTACATATAGATTTATACAGCTAGAGTAAAAGGAAGGTTTACAGGGCAGTAGTGAGACCAGCTATGTTGTACGGGTTGGAGACGATTGTCCCGGAGTTAAAGTGCTGAAGATGTTGGATTGGGTGTGTGACGAGGATGGACAGGATTAGAAATGAGTATATTAGAGGGACAGGTCAGGTTAGACGTCTTGGAGACAAAGTTACATATAGATAGATAGATAGATAGATAGATAGATAGATAGTCAGCTGGCTGATATATTTAATACTCCAAATTTTAAGGAGTGTTTTAGCCCTATGCTGCTATTTGATTGAGCTGCAGTTCGGGCCAATCAGAAATGAGGTAATTTACATACGTCCTCTTTAAAGGCACAGTAACAAGAACAGCCTGTTTTGGGATAAACAGGGCAGAAAAAAGTTCAGGTAAAAATGTATTATGGTGATGAGAATTAGTACAGGAGGAAAACAGAAACGATGGGCTCTTTAAAGGCACCTTGGTTCTTTACAAAGGTTAAGGCTGGCCATGAAAAATGACTTTCGTTAGATTACACAAACCCTTTGACTCCTCAAAACACCCAGTAACCCTCCCTGAAAGCTGTGATTGGTTAGAGGCATATTGAATATTGCATAAATAATGCATTTGCATGTTGCAGACTTGTGACGAGATCAGTAGATACCAAGAACACGGAGGATCAAGAACAGATGATGTAGCGTGCAGCCCTGGTTGATGGCTTTTCTTTTCTTTTTCTAATCAACGATGTGATGCAGAGGCAGCCGATCGAGATCAGGCCTGAAAGAAAATGACTCATTTTCTGTTTTTTTCTTAATCCACCTATAATGTATTACTATATACTATTCATAATTTATAACTACTTATTTATCAGTAAAAAATTAATTTCTCTTCTTTTGTCCCCTGGAAGTAAAAATTTTTGTTACTGTGCCTCTAAGACTCTTCTGTTTCACGATCGCATATATATATATATATATATATATATATATATATAACTCTTATATGTATATATATATATACATATATTATATAAATACTGTAGCCTCAGCAGCACAATTTAAGCATTTCCTTTTGTGACATCATAAAAACTGTGTCTCTAGTGTGGTTTTTAGTGTTCACATATGGACTGGTGCATGTCGTCCTAATTTTTATTTACTAAAAAAACTAAGAATGTGTTTTTTTTCATGATATTGGCCCTTTAAATGTTTTTAAGTGCTGCAAATTCCTCCCGTGAGCCAGTTCGTGAGATGGTTTGCATCTCTGTGTTCCTGCTCTCGTTCTGAAAGTGAGCCTTCGTTGTCTTGCGAATGACCCCGACTCCCTCAGCCGCACGTCTCGCAATGAGGATCTCATGCCATTCGCTCTCGTCCGTCGAAATCTGCCCGTCCTCCAGTTTCTCCAGTCCACTCTGTCTCTTCTCCTCATGTCGTTTCCTTAAGAGCCCCTCTGTATGCTTTACCCCCCCAGTACAGGCTGGATGATGGAGAACTCTTTTAAGAGACAAAATGAGGTTTCATTTCCTTCACTGCTGTTGAGGGAGAGGAAGGCTTTAGGGGGGTGAGCCTGGCAGCTGGACGAGACTTTGCAGGATGATATCTGGGTCTGTTGCTGGACGTGCTCTTATTTTGGGGATTTAATTTGTGGGGTGGAAAACCTCCTCTTGGAGAAAGTGCACTCGGCTGGTGTCGGGGTTCTGTCTTCATAGCCACGGGCGACGATATTGGGGAGTGTGCTTCATGCTCCTTTGAAATATGCACAGCAGTTGCCAGATAGCAGCTTTTTAAATGGCCTTGCTTGGCTGTGGGTACGTGTGTGTGTGTGTGTGTGTGTGAGTGTGTGTTTGTGTGTTTGTTTCTAAAGCATGGAGAATCTGCAGAGTGGCCTCAGGCCATAGTAAAATTAAGCTCACTTGTTAGTTAGTGTGTATATGAGCTTCCATGTGTCTCTAGGCATGAAAAAGGAAGTGTGTGTGTGTGTGTGTGTGTGTGTGTGTGTGTGTACCTTGCTGTTTTAATAGTGCAAATTTTATTCCAACTGTGGGCCGACTGGATTGATTCTGTGCTACAAATGTGTTGGATGTAATGAACATTTCTTTGAAGAGTTATTTAAAATTAAAATGTTTCGTTTTTTTTAAGTGTGAACTTTTCTGGGTGATTTCACGGTGCGTCGGGTGAAGCGACTCAAGCGAAGGTCAAACCGTCCCTGATTGGAATTTCTTTTAAAAGAAAACCTTTTGGCGGGGCTACATGATGTGCACAGGGTGAAAGTGAAAGTGACTGTCCTCATGAAACACAGTGAACCACAACCAAACGTGTCCTCCTCCCATGTGCTGTCCAGCAGGAGGCAGCCATATCCAGCACCGGGGAGCAGTGATGGGGACGGTACCTTGCACAAGGAACCTCAGAAGTACGGCTCTGGGGATTGATCGTTGTTGAGAGCAGTTCTCCAGTCTTCTGAGACAGTGTTGTTGTCTCTCGTGTTCAGTCCAGTCTCTGTACCTACAGGCAGTTGTCAGATGCCTGAAGGACAGTGTTGTTGTCTCTCCTTTTCAGTCCAGTCTCTGTACCTGAGCAGTTCTCCAGATCTTCCTGAAGGACAGTGTTGCTGTCTCTCATTTTCAGTCCAGTCTCTGTACTGAGCAGTTTGATAGTTCTGTGTTGGTTAATCCACACAGTGATCTACGTCTGAACCTTCCCAGCCCAGAACAAAGCGTCTAACTTAAGACGTGAAGCAGTGAAGAAGCAGGTGCAGATGATGAATTAATATAGTTGTACGTTATTTCTTTAATATCTGTGTGGCTGTTGCGGTGTCCTCACTCAGAACACTCACACTCATGTAAGCTCCTCTGAAACGGAATGTGTGGCTCCATGGCAAGAGGACATTTGCATATAAATGGCGTCATTTAGTTTGCCTCGGGATTTGCTTATTGCAGAAA